>JAQFVV010012422.1:6569709-7169709 GCA_028023455.1 Epiperipatus broadwayi
CTGAATCTCCATAACCATATTGGCAGATCAATATTTTACCATGACCCTACTCTCATGCAATGTAAAAAAAGTTTTTATATATTTTTTATAATATTTTTCTGTTTTTATCAGCGTATACCTCATCTCAATTTCATACCATATTGCTATCATTCCTCCACTGTGAAACTCGAGTTATCAACACAGGTGTTTGATTGACTTACTTGATAAATTAAAGAATGTCCATGAAATGCATGGATAGTAAGAGGATAGTCTGAGTTTCTTTGCTGATAGACATCTAATACTTAAATAAATACTCCTGACTTTATACACTTTTTACAATGCAATAATTTAATTATGACTTAAAGAAAACTTACAGGTTTAACTGTCCAGAATCTTTTTCAGGGCTATAATATATGAATATATATGATTATGTAACATCTATTATCTAAATAATATAAAACTAAATATAACAAATTTTAAAAAGGTCTGTCCACTAATATTATCATGTATATACTTTATATATACATAGATTTAATATAAAGCATATATACTTTATGTATACATACATACTTAAAAAAAACTTCAGCAAAAAAGCTATTATAGATAAATGAGAAAACTTGTTTAACATCAGCGATTGTCAGTTAATAGGAATTGGTAGTTTCTTGGCAACATCAAATGTTTAAGGTTATCTCTGTTTACATGGATGTGATCTCATTTGTATTTTTTATTATAATAACAATCCATGGAAATATTTAATTCAATACATTTAATACAAAATATATACAAGATATATTAGTGAACAGGCACTGAGTTGTAAAGTTTGTAATATTTAGTTATATATGATTTAAATCATATGTGTTATGTGTTTATATATATTTACATATCATAGGTCTAAAAAGACTGACAAGTAATTAAAATTGTCAAGTTTTTATCAAATCAAGAACAAATTATTGCATTGTAAAAGATGTATAAAAATGAATGTTTATTTAAGTGTTATGTAAGAATTAATACATATGAAATTAAAGAAAACTTTTGATAGATCATTTGAATATGAAAGAAGTTGGGATAAAGATGCAATGATAAAAAACTTGATGAACATAATTGTTTGATTAACTTTTATATTCTATATTTGAAATCCATAATAAGTCAGTATTCTCTATTTATGTAAATAAATCATTCCTTGACTTATGTCACTTATGTCTTCTTCCAGGTGCCTTTATGCATTTTGTCATAATGCAGAATAGGAATATGAAAGTAAACAGTACGATATATCCAAAAATATATTCACATATGAACATAGAAAGACCATATTGATATTAATAATTTTTATTAATCTTTCATTAGATTAGATATTATCCATTTAGTGAATAATATTTTTGTAGTGTACTTTTCATGACACCACTCACACACACAAAAAAGGTCTGGTTTCTATTTGATTTTAATATCTTGTGGGAATGTGTAATCATAGACATGTGATTAAAAACATGTGAAAAAATGTACGATTCCCAGGATGCACATTTTATAAGTGTATATTTATGATTGCACCCATCCACAAGGTGTTAATAGAAACCAGACCCTAATTTGTGTGAAAGTGGTGTAGTAAAAATTAAACTACAGAAATATTATTCATTAAGCAGATAATCTCTAGTCTAATGAAAGTTATTAATATACTTCCATTAAGTGGTTTGTATCAAAGTTGTGAGGGTGGTAAGTTTAACACATCAATTAATCTATAGTAATAGACTATTTATGTACACTACCAATGATAAAGACATGTGTAAGAGATTGGGATCTGGGTGAACAGATGAGTGCTGCTTCAGCACAAAATGTGCATGTTGGAAATCATAGATATTTTTCACATTACTATAGCCATATGCTTATGATTACATTCCTCAGAAGGTGTTAAAAGTCGATATGAGTAGTGGAATAAAAATTACATTACAGATATGTTAGCCATATTGATACATCTTTGTTTTCATTTTGTACATGCTGAGAACTGTTTACATGAATTCAAATGTATGTGGGTCACGTGTTTACATAAGTAGATATCCGCCTTTAATCATTAGTAGCATTATAATACTTTTCTGCTACTTCTTAAAAGATAAACAAAGAAAATATTTCTCTTTTGTTGCTGGTTCTCTCAACTTATTATTTTCCAAATCTAACCTGTAAACTGAAATAACATAAAATTTTAACTTAATGACTGTAGAAATAAAATATATAAAAAACACTTACTGTGAGGCTTTAAAAGCGTAATCATTAACAGCTCTGATAACGTTTTTAAACAACAATTTCGACGTAAGTGTGTACCCATGGTATACAATCGGCTCATCATCTGTTCCATCCCAACAATCCACTAAACAATCATAAAAAATAAGTTATAAGTTAATCATTCATGCACACTTACACACGCATACGCAAAAAATCTTTATTGTTGAGATTAACAGAATAAAGAATGCAAATAATCTTCTGTTATAGAAATAATAATTTTCATGATAATATTAAAAGCGATATATATATGTACGCATGTCTGCATACGTTTGGAAGGAAGGTCGTATATCATTCTAGTATTGAAAATGGTAGCGTCATGGCTATTAATGCAGCAGCATAATTTGTAATTTATACAACATAAATGCATAGATTTTGCGAATACATTTAAAAAACTTAAAAAAATTAACAAACTGCTTAAATGTGTTGCACATTATGAAAATAAACATAAAAATCTTCTTAGATATTAGCCCCTCTTGAGAATCATCATTATATCACATGACCACCATTTCTTATGCTTTCACAATATGTTAACACAGTAGCAACATTCTCCATACAATACTCCCATCTAGTGCAAGTTCTAATACTCAATAGATGCTGCAAGGTTGTGCATCAAATTCCCTATCTAGTGCCTATTCATCCAATATCCCCAAATTGGTTTCTAACTTAAGGGGGATATTGGATGAGTAGACACTAGACAAATATTTTGAGGTGCTAATCGTCTAACATCATTGATTACTATGGCTTGCACTAGGTGGCAGTATTGTAAGGAGAGTTGCCACTGCACATAGTATTTTCAATTTCAAATGATATCATGCAAAGCTTTACAGTTAAAATAAACTGGACTGATGTTATAAACAAGAAAAGAAGCTTGTGCAATAACTTTCGACAGCAATAATTAAATGAGTGTAGATATTTTTATTCAAAGAAATAAAATTAAAAATGGTTTATGTTTAAACATACATTAATATTAATGAACAAAAATAATTTTTAACCAATAATGCAAACAGTAGACTGAAAGAAAGTATATCATCAAATCTTATTTTGTACAGGTACTTGGAAGATTCAGTTTTAGACATCTGTGAATCAGAACACCTGCATACTAATATGTTTAATACCACCAACCAATTATTTTCAAAATAGAAGTGAAAAGATGTAGAGAAATGATGGCATTTCATGAAAATATGTTCATCTATATGACTATAAAGTGACCACATGTGAGATGGATGATTGAAATAAAGGAGTGTGCTGGGGTGGTGTGGAGAAGAGAGAATTAGAGATCGGAGAAGACTGATTGAACTTGGAGAAATGTTCATCCTGCAGCAAATCAATAATGGATAAAAATGATGATAATGATATGACTTGAAATATGATCTCATTGAATTGTGGAAAAACAAAATACCTATGTTGTGACAAATATTCATTAGGATATAGAAACACAATGACATTAATCTTAAGAGTTATACCTGCATTCATAAACATAAATTAATAAAGACTTTGATTTATTAATGTTTAAAAAACTAAAATCCTTTATCAGCCAGTAGGACTTAACTGTTAAGATATAGCACAGATCTCAATATGTTGCTGCTACTTTTAACAACTTAAAAGACAAGACATTTAATCACAGTGAAATAATTACTACAAACAAGATTAGCTGTATGTAGAGCTGTTATTTTATGTAGCTTATTATATGGATGCAAGACTTGGACATTCTATCAACATAACATAATAGCATTAGAAAAGCACCCTTTCATAATACTCCATAAAAATTTAAAAATGTAATATTAAGACCATAATATTAAATTATTATGTTCTTCAATTTTCTGAATGTCACACAATGAATTCCATTATTGTAAAATCACATCTTCATTGGATTGAACATGAAAGATGAAAGAATAATGCAAGAATTCCTAAAATGGTGTTAATTTATTATGTTTTTCATGGAAGAGTTAAAGTTCATTTCCATTATAAAGATTATCTGAAAGATATTGTAAAGAAATGCAATGTTAATTGCTTTCGTTGGGTATTTATGGTAAAGGATAGAATACATCGGAGAACTACAATTAGTATTGAGTTGAAATATTTTAGTTTACTGCAGAATAATTTAAAAGATAATTCAAAATATCAGATAAAAAAAAGAATGGGCCAGTATGTATTATATATGGACATATTTGTGGTTCACAGATTGGTCTGTATATTCATTGCAAAGTACATTTATAATGTATTATTATTATTACTATTTTTGTTTTATTACAGAGCATGCCCATTTGAAAGTGGGGTATGATGATGAAGGATTAATATGGTAAAATTACAAATAATATATTCAGACTTTTAGTTTAAGATAAAATATATTTTTCATCGAGATTTTGAAATTATTATTTAGTTTAAAAATAATATATTCAATACACTATTGGGTTAAACAGAAATATGCAAAATATTAAATTTTACTTAATGTTTGCCTGAAAGCTGTTCCCGGTGGTGTTATATTGAACTATTTCCACCATTTAATGTTTTAATTTTTACAAAACCCAAACTGGAAATGCTGAAATGTAAAAATTGCATCTATAAAATACTTGTGAATGTAGAAAATGTATATTGGTCAAACCAGTCAGCCTATTGAAAAATGATTAAAAGAATGCAAAAATGGTTAATGAGGAAAGAATAGGTGTATCTAAAGTAGCAGACAATGCACATACCTGTATATATATGTTCAATTGGAAAAAAGCAAAAGTATTGGACAGAGAGTAAAAAATAAAATAAAAAAATTTAAAGAAGTTGCATACATTACAATGGCAAATGATCCCATATGTCAAACTTAGTATAAAAGTTTGTAATGTTAGGAAACCACTTGTTATCCTTGCCGTCAAAAAAAAATGAAGAAATTACAAGACAAAATGAAGAAATCATGAGAAATTCTTAAACAAATTTCTACTGAATATTGCCATTGGCAGAAGAGCCTAAAGGTCCCAGGTTCAATTTTCATGCTAATATAATTATTAATCAGGCCACAAACACTCAGGTAGAGAGAATAATACCATTTAAAATATATTACATACTAAAAACTATGTGTTATTATTACTCACTTGAAAATTGTAAATATAGGGGATTTGAACTCAAAATTATCCACACTATCTCATACTATTGATACAAATGATCACACACATGTAGAAAATATAATCACCAATATGAGTATTTTGTGCTGAACCAGCACTCATCAGTTGGTCCAGATTATCATCTCCCACACACACATATATAATCGGTACTCAGTTTATCTTAAGATAGCAAATCTTTATATTTTAATGGACAAGCTTCAATCTACTTCAACCTCCAACTCTTCATCCATCCATACCATTGAAAATCTGATGATGGTATGCTCAAACCCCATGCCAATATTGTTGTTAAGCCTGTCCATTAAAGTACAAAGATTTGTTATCTTAATATAAACTGAGCACTGATTATATATATGTGTGGGAGATGATAATCTGGACCAACTGATGAATGCTGGTTCAGCACGAAATATATATATTGGTGATTATTGATCTTTTCTACATATGTGTGGTCATGTGTATCAGTAGTATGAGATAGTGTGGATAGTTGAAAGTTGCTTGAACGTCTGAGTTCAAATCCCCTATATTTACAATTAAATTCCAGATGTAAAAATGCCTGTATTTCAAATCTCATTTGAAAATTGTAAATGAAGTTTGAACTTTTCTAAAGATACTTAACAATTAATTCTAGATGGAAAAAAATAATCCAATATATAATTACAAATTAAATTTTACTTGTTTTTATCAACCTTTATGATAATATAAAAATTCTAAAATTAACTGGAGAAAAATATTAATTTTAGGTTAAAGTGTGTTTTCTTTTAATTCATATGTACTACATTGCAGACAATTATATTTATTTAACTAAAATTATTTGAAGTCTCTTAAGGCTTTGATCTAAATCACATTTACTATAATACAATTTTATGTTTGCTAAATCCAATACCTTTTCATTACATTGAAGGCACAAAGACACAATTTTAATGTCAAGCTGCAAATTTCTTATTCATAACATCAGTTACAATCGAAGTTTGCATGTACAGTCATGATGTGATTTAAAATTTATGTTATCTCTTCTTATTTTTATGATATAAGCAGATATAAAAATTTTACTAGCTAGAGTTCAAGTATTAGACATTGAAGTTTATTATGCTTGATTACTGCGCTTAATCTTTTTTAAGAGTTCATCAAATTTATGTAAGTTTTCAAGATTGTTTTATAATTAATAATTTGTAAAGCACATACTCATTACCTAAGTAATATATATTAAGGTTATAACCATAAGATTAAAAAAAAACAACAACGATAAGACTATGTGCCTAAAATGCGACAGTAAGAACCTCTACAAATGTAAACACAAAATTAACAACTTTAAAAGACAAGAGCAACCTCTTATCTTCGACCTAATTTCTAAAAATATATAAGTGAATCTAAAACATTTTGATTTCAGAGCATGAAGCTATTAACTATTTCACTGATTAAGTTCACAATTTCTACACAAGCTAACGTACACGAAATCTTTCGATTTACGAGTCAGTGTGAAGTTCTTATAATTAGAAATCTTTTAAAACGAATTTAAAGTTGTAATTAATAATTTGTAAAGCACACACTCATTATGTAAGTAATATATATTAAGGCTATAACCTAAGACTGCATCTAAAATGCGACAGTAGGGATCTCTACAAATCTAAACACAAGATTACCGACTTTTTAAAAGACAAGAGCGAACTTTATACTGACTTGTAAATTTAAAGATTTTGCGTATGTTAGTTTGTATAGAAATTTGTGGACTTAATCAATGAAGTAGTTAATAGCTTCATGCTCATAAATCAAAATGCTTTAGATTCACCTATATATTTAGAAATTAGGTCAAAGATAAGAGTGGCTGCTCTTATCTTTTAAAGTCGTTAATCTTGTGTTTAAATTTGTAGAGGTCCATACTGTCACATTTTAGGCGCATAGTTTGAAGATTATAGCCTTAATATATATTACTTAAGATTGTTTTATAGAAATGCATGTCTATCATAAAAACAAAGGGAAACACCACTAACCATTTAAAAGAGATGAGTGAAAAAAAAAAGAACTATGTGTGACCGTTTCAATGACTGTTGGCGAGAAAACAAAAAAATTAAATTAAACAGCAGGGAAATTAATAGTTTAACAAGTGCATGATTATGTCATCAAATTTTAAGAAATATACCAAATCCAGCTCAGACCTCACACCATCTGGTAGCAAAATTTAACACCAGATATCATAAAGTTTGACCTGGATTTAGTAAACATTAATCTGATAATTTTCTTTAGTCCTTGAATGTTTAATATCTTCTAAACATATGTGAATACATTTTTATGGACAGTTATTTAGGGGGAGGGGCATGTGATATTCAAACATGTAATTAGCAGGTTGAGCACAACAATTTCATTCGAATGACCAAATTGTAAGTGTATGTGTATTTTTTCTTTCTTTATATAGAAATCAATGAAGTAAACTGTTACTTCTAGAATCTGTTATTCTACCAATGCTCTAAACTATATAACATAATATCATTTTAAAGAAAATATATCTAACATGAAATTAATCAAGGCTCCATTTGGAAATATGGTAGGGATTTGTCATCTAAACTGGGACATCCTAAAATAGCTTAGATACTGTAATTCATTAGAATGACCGAGAGCAGGATCTACAGCACTTCTTATTATGACAGTTATCTTTGTCACACAATATATAATTATTAAATCATTAAAATATCACATGATCACCTTTTTCTTTCATTCATACAAGCTGTTACGCAGTGATGTGGTGTACTGTGGCTTCTCCTTATATGGAGTCAGGAATCTCTCAGCATTTATAGCCAGAGAAACCTGTTAGCCACTTTATTTTCCATTCCCCACTCTACATTTTCCCATATTCTGCTCCATCTCATTTCCACAACATAATTTTTGTCAACTCTATGGCCTTTATATCTAAATCTCCCTTATCTTTTCCCAAACCCAGCATAAAAACCAATAATCCATTTTCTATATAATCACTTTTTTCATATTTATTCTTCCATAACTTCATTATTTGCACCCTTTTTGTTTTCGAGCATTTACATTCAATTAACAGATGCCTAATATTTTCTATTCCTTCCTTACACAATTTACAGACTAAATTACCCATATTTTTCCATTTACATGTATATTCTCTTGTTGCTAAAGATCCCATTCAAATCTTAAACAATAAACTACTTTCCAGTAGCAACTCTCTAATTACTAGCGCCACCAAGTGTAATCAATAGTAATCAGTAGATGCTAAATATCCACAAACTGGTTTCTAGCTTGTGGCATTTATCAGTGAGGATCTTGCATAAGCATAAGATTTGGTGATTATATGTTTCAGTAGTTTAGCATTAATCCTGGCCAAATGATGATGGTGATTATGGTTATTAATAAATCAAAGACACTAAAATGTATAGATACTGAATTGGTTCAGATTTGTATGAGTATACAAGCAAATGAGTTTGGATTGAAAACATTAGACCATTTTCATTTAGGACTCGTAGTTTTATAATTAAATAAAAAGGTAAAAGGTGGCTGCTGGAAGGTTGCATTAAATTCAAAGATCTAGGTGTAGTGCTCTCACATCCAAGGCTCATCACTGATGAAAGCCATAAGCTAGAAACTGGTCTGGTGATATTGGATGAGTAGGTAGTAGATAGGGATTTTGATGCACACATCTTCTAGCATCCATTGATTATTATGGCTTTCACTTGTTGGCACTATTGAACGGAGAGAGTTGCTACTATTATATAGTTATCATGATAAATTGAATACTACAACTGGATTAAAAGTATTTAGTCATTACAGAATACAATGAGAGGTCACTAAAAAGTGTAAATCCTGAAAGATAACAGTTATTAACAATTACAATTTTCTAAGAAAAAACAGGTAGTTGTGACAGAATTTCATGCAGGTTTAATTTTTGAGTGAAGAGGTGTTTGCATAATACTAATTTATAGATTGTTTTGATTCATAGTTACAATTTTTATGTACAAAATATTACTTATAAAGAAGATACTAAATGCATAAAATAAAATAAAATTGTACATGGAGATAATAAAAAAAGAATAGGAGAATTAGGATAAAATGAACATTTCTTGTGCTCCTCATATGACATTTAATGGACCAATCAGAAATTATTAGCTCTTAAGTCTGTCCTTCTACCACTAGGATAAATCACATATGATAATTTAGAGCAAAAATGGGATTTTAATAATATAAATTAGCAATGGAAGTCCACCTTGCAATCATAAACAGTGATGATCAACTTTGTGACCATGAGAAGAGGTGTTCAACCTTTCATTCACAAACAGTAGTGCTAAACCTTGTGATTGTTAATAATGATGGCCAATCTCACAATCATAATTAGTGGTGTTTAATGTTGCGATCATAAGAAATGACAGTCAACTTTGCAAATGGAGCTGTGTTGGCTCTATGGTCATGAAATAGTGGTAGTCAAGCTTGCAATCATGAACAATGGTGGTCAACCTTATAATCATGTACCAGTGGTGTTCAACCTCATAATCATGAACAGATGTGGCCATCCTTGTATTTATGTTCAGTGGTGTTCAATCTTGCAATCATGAACAATGGTGGTTAACTATGGAATCATGATCAATGGTGTTCAAACTTAAAATAATGATCTGGTGTCATCAACTTTGTGGTTATAATCAGTGTTGTTCAACATTATAATCATGAACAATAGGAGTTACTGTGGTGGTTAATCTTCTGTTTACAATCAGTGATAGTCAACTTTGTGATTATGTTTTATTGGGATGATGTAACATTATTTTCACATTAATATCAAAATATTTGATTTTGTTTGCCATTTAACTTTATTTTTCAAATAAACATTTTAATATAGTTTGACTTTTTAGGTATTTTTTTGTTAAAAATATTGTGGTCAGTATATTACAAAATCTGTTGATATAAAAAAAAAAAAAAGTTAGCAGAACCCCCCACTCTATGCAAATTCTTCACTGTTCATTTACAGCATACTTCTCAAAATATAAAGGTTCAATATTGAAAATTGACAACTTATTGAATTCAAAAGTTATTTTTTTCCATTAATTACTATTAAAATTTCTTTCCACTTCTCCTTATTTGTATTGATAAATTATATATGTATAGTATGCCATGTATTCCTCAATAAATACTTTACAATACAATTTTACTATATGATTTATTTCCTCTTACTTACAATTTCAACTGCCCTGCAGTCATCATCAGAGCTCTTTAAACTTTATTACAAGTACACCATTTCTTAAATGAAAATTGCCATTTTTAAAGGTCATTTTTTAAAAATTATTTTTAGTTAAGAAAGATATACTTGTAATGAAGTTTAAAGAGCTCTGATGATGACAGCAGGGCAGTTGAAACTGTAAGCAAGAAATAAATCATAGGTTAAAATTGCATTGTAAAGGGTTTATTGAGGGGTGTATGGTCTAATATATATTAATTACTATGTAAGTTATTTAAACCTAAAAATAAACATGTAATATTTGGATTTAATACATTAATCCCAGGGGCTGTCAGGTGAGAGGTAGTCAACATGAGTCTTGAGTAAGCCCACTTGTTCTCTGTTTCAAATGTATTCTTTATAAATTTATGATAATGAAGTTGTCATTCATTAATAACCTAATTACAATTATGGTTTCTTTTTATAGATTCCTCTGAGGTTAACATCAAATGATTACCTTCAAAAGATGTAAACTCTTAGATAAAGGTATATCAATATTCAATGAGCACACTCACAATTCATATAAGCATCATAACAAAATATTAATACTGTAAGGCTTCACAAAACATATATATATTTAATAATCAAAATTACACAAAATTCACAACTCATCCCAACTAACCAAGAAAATAAAATCTAAAACACTACTAATGGTTTCACACTTCTTAAATCTAAAGAGCTACACTTTACACTTTGAGAAATCTGCTTTTAGCAGTGAAACCATTGGTAGTGTTTTAGATTTTATTTTCTTAGCTAGTCCGATTGTTTGTGAATTTAGTGTACATTTTGCTTATTTATTGAGTAGTTTAGCTTTATGTTTTTAATGTTTATATATTAAATGTAGGCACATCTACTATCAGTATTAATTTAATCATGGGTCAAATAATGATTAGTCGTAATTCAAAAGGTATATGTAATGATTAATACAAAAACGTTAAACTTCTTTAAAGATGAAAAATGAATATTATTCATAGCTAGTAGTAGACATGTGATAAGCTTAACTTCTCCCTTTCATCGAATAAGCAAAAACACTTAAAAAAAATTATATATGTAAAATTAATTAAAATGATGCCCACTTGGTGGACATCAATAAATTGTTGCTTAGTGATAGGGGAAGGTAAAATGAGTGAGTGTTGGGAAAAAGATTTGACCATAAGAGTTTTTGTGACGTATAATGCTTTCAGTGGGTAGGAATGTTTAATTTGGTTAAGAAGCCTTGGACACATAGCCTATGTGCAGATATTTTTGTCTTTATCTAACAAGCCTCTTTGCATCATATCATGTTATCAAATCAGTTTCCACTGCTTATCCATGCTCCACCCAATAGACAGAATTTGTTTCCAAGATCTATGTCAGACATTATCACTATAAATTAGTAACAAATAAAAAAATTTCAAAGTCTGAGATGAAAGAAATATTCTCACACTAAGAAGTTACACAAAATGTTAATGCAAAACTGATTTACTTATTTCATCAGATCACATTAAGACTAACTGAATCTTACATAACACACAAATACTTTTGAAAGCATATCAATATGATTTGTCTGATAATCTTCACACAAAGTATGAATAGTAAACTCTTCTGGCATATAAACTTCTTGCAACTTTTCAGTTAGGCAAGATCATCCTTGTATTAAACAAAAAATTATCACTTGGGAAGTATTAACTTGACTAAAAAAACCGCAGATAAACTAAATTGCTTCTGAAATAAATTATAATAGTAATGCAAAAGACACATGTGAGCAGACAGTAATGTAAAGTCTATTCTCTACATCACAAGTTATAATTCAAAGAAAATAATTCAGTTATAAAACAAGTCCATAATCATAGAGTGCTATGTAACAGATAAGCAAGAATCCAAACTGTAATTGCAGAAGATTAGTTAAAGAGAAACTGCTGCAAAAATTAAAAAAAACAAACATCCAAATTGTGATAATAACATCAAGTTATCATTGCTACAAGCAGTCTATTATACCATCAACAATTTTCAAATATCTATATTTCATATTATTTTTTGAACTGCACAAGTGTCAATCTCAGTATGTTCCTAAATACGTTTCTATTTTGCAAAAATCAAATTAATTTGAATTTAGCTCATTTAATATAATTTTATGCCTCCTTTTTCTCATTTAATAATATTTCATACAATATATAGTCTAAATGACCATAGATTATTTTCTTCTTTTTCAAATGACTGCTTTTTTCTACTTTTAAAGACAAATATTATAAAACTTATTGTGACTAATGGCAACAATAATAAAAAGCAAATTCATTTCATTATAATAAATGATTGTAAGAAATTAATCAACTAAATGAAAATAATTTTATTTTTTCATTTGCATTCATGGCTACATTTTTTATACAAACATTTTAATATATATATTGTAAATAATAGTTGTAATAAAAAAAGGCAAAATTGAAATGATCTTTACATAAAACAAATATTCTTCTTAGGAGCAATGAGACATCATTTCTAGTCTGTATATCATGTTGTACCCATTGTGGATTTAACAGATTTAATTGTAAATGGAGTATCTACACTTTTCTGTAGTTTTGTTCCAATGATCCATTATTTTCTATATATATTGCATCAAAAGGAAGTACCGACATGACTGACAACCTTTGGATCAATTTTTTTTATTGATTTTGGTTTTACATTAATTTTTATAAGCTGAATCAAATAAAATTTATTTCTAGTATTCAAATCAGATATTATTTGATTTTTACATTTATCTAATCATAATTTATAAATATATATGTAAGAGTTAAAACTTTTAATGACATTTTTCATGTATTTTTAAAAATAGAATTCAATTGTAATGCAATTAAATCAAGCAGATGATCAAAAAATCGTTTGGCAAACTGAAATCATGTCATCAGTAATAGTAGTTATTTGATTGAATACCTACAAACCAACAGTAGAACCTATTCTAAGGTTGTTCCCTAATTTTTAAATAAGGAAAAATGATCAGATGTCAGTGCTTTATATATGTGAAAGTGATACAACTATTCAAATATTTTCACAAATAAACAAACCACTCATAAAGAGTTATATATAATAGTTAGAAGATTTTTAATGGAGTTATAGGTGTAAAAATTGAATGTGTTAATGAGATTTTTTATGTATTTTTTTTTAAAATAAGAGTTCAGATTTGAAGTGAGCAAATAATTAAAAGCTGGACCATCAAGCTGAATCATTATATATTTTCCTAGCTTCCTATAAATGCATGAAATATAATTATAAAAGTATACGCTTTAACTCAGACTAATGCTAAGTCTATGACTTGTAATAGCTGAAAGTTGGCTAAGCACATACTGTTGTTTTTTTAAAAAAAACAACAGAGTTTATGAAAGCTTTTCTCTATATGGTATTCATATATTTATTTTTTTTCATGTGTCATAGCATCAGCCGGGAAATGAACTCGCTAACCCGGGACAACTGCTTGTAAAGCAATGACCACCAATATATTAAACCATACATGCCAGCAGCTGGTTTTATATGTAAATCTTATCTTCATAGCTTTTATGATTAAATGACCCAACAACAATTTACCCACAAGGCATCATTACAATTATGCAGAAATAAAAATCATGATTGAAATCAAATCTGCCTAGAAGATTTCATTTACTACTTGATTGTATTGTTGCCATGACAACAGAATGTTGAGCTTCTATAGGCTAGCTTAAAGATACAAAACCTGGGATGTTATAATACATATATAGGTGTGTATATATGTAGTTTCAAATAATAAAAAATGCAAAATTTCATATAATTTATTGCAATTCATTTTTATATGTTAATCATTGAGAGTGCAAAATTTGGAAACATTGCTATCTTTTTCACTGAACATGGATATATTCAGAAGCCTCTAGACTCATTCTCACTAACAGTGAGATTTCATGCTTGCTTCCCTTCAGTATCTCTGTACATTTCAAAAAAAAAAAGACTAGCCTTAATATTTATTTGGTTACTGCCCAATTTTTTGCATGAACATCATACTGGCTGAATTCAGTATAATATTTATCTTAGACGGGTTAATCAGCAAGAAACCTAATCACTTTGTGAGCTAAAAAATCTCAGATTCTATTGTGGAAAAGAAGGGTTAAAACTTTAAAAATTTGTCTCAAGTGAAGGAGGATGTTGTACACACATTGCGTAATCATTTATCAAAATTATAAATAAATTATATCATTTAACCTACTAGGAAACTACCAATATGATTATTACTGTTATTGTAATATTTAATAGTTTTATTATACTGTTTCAGAATTATAAAGAAATTATATAAGAAATTTTCATTTTTTTAAGGAGAACCATTGTTGATAGAAATTTCAAATGTCCACCATCTTTGCCACTTACATCGTCTCAGTTTTCAAAACAATCTGTGAAATATGTTGTAATCATGTGAAGCTTTGGAAAAATAAATACTGCATTACCCTACATCCATGATGACATCATTAGCTATTCACAAACATTTATGGCATTTCAATTCCAAGATAAATAAAATGATAGAACAAATAATAATAATAACAATAGTAATAATAGGAATAGTAGTAATAGTAATAGTAGAAGTAGTAGGATAATAGAATACTTGAGTACTAAAGCTGCAACATAAAGGAAATAGATCTTTTCACTCCCACAATAAATGAGTCATGTCATGATGACATCATACTGAAAGAAATAATCCTACATTTTTTTATTGTTCATTTGGTGTATATTTAAACTATATAGCATTTTATAATTATTCACTTATTTTTAGTCTTGCAACACGGAGCATGTATTAGACCTACTGTGGCTTTTGGCATTCGTAATCAATCTCCCAATAACTTTATAATTGTTGACTTTTGCCAAAGTTAAGATTTGTGTACACAGTTTTTTTTGCCAATCTGTGTACACATTATTTTGGTCAGATCACAAGATTACAAAGTTACCAGCAGCGGATTGATATGAATGTGAACAGGCACATAAAGGTCTAATACAAGTTCTGTGTTGCAACTTTAGTATTCAAGTACTGAAAAATAATAGTAGTAGTAGTACTAGAGTAGATATGAGTTTTGTAATGATTACACAAGCCAATCTGTAGACCACATATGCATCCATACATTACAGAACATATCGATCCATTATTCTGTTTAATTGATAATTTTGGTGGTGCCTTTTAATTTTTTCTGCTGAAAACTTTTCTTTCTGAACTAGTCCAACACTAGTCTAATATAACACTCCAATATATTCATTGATGTTGATGCAATTACAATACATTGCACGATTCTTAAATTCCTTGAACTTTTTTTATTTTTTGAAAGCTATACAGCGATTAATAAATATAATCAAAAAATAAAATAAGTACGAGGAAAGAATTTGGAGTTTGTAATTAACTAAATTTGTATTCGAGCATTTTTTCAAAAAAGTCGTAATCATTTTTTAAAATACTCCGAAGACCAAAGAAGACAATAAGGTTGATTTTTAGAGATTTCTCAAATTCCTTGGTATTCTCCTTTAAGACATATCAAAATCAACACTTTCATAAATAGCTTAACTCTTACATATGCCAATATAAGATGTAACATTAAACAAATTCTGTATGTGGATGAGATTCTGCATAAGCTGATGACATTTGGATCTTAATAAATTAGTGAAATAGGCAAAGGAATTTCATAGTGTATATACTGTTATAAAACATTTCCATCTTTGAAAACAAACAATTCCTTATTGTTACATTATGCAAAAGTAAGATTTTGTAATATAGAAAAGACTTCACTTTAAAGAATCTTTTAAACAGCCAGTACAAAGAATTTCCTCATTATACTCCGTTATAAATCTCAACAATGAAATTCCATTTGGAATCTGAAAAAATCCATGGGATATTAAATTTTAAGCTTTTTTTCTGATTCTCGTTATACAACTGTAGACTCAAACAAGTATGCAATAAGATAGGCTTTCTCATAGAAGAAAGGAAGAATTTTTTAAGTATATGGTTGTCTTTGCACTTATTTTTCCAACCTCATAAAATTGTATGTGAACATACATCATTATCATCATCAGCTTCTAAAGGCAATGTACTTGTCAGGTCAACCACATCATTCATCTTCAGCAATTTATTTCATATTTGCATATGAAAAACATTCAATTTCACTGATCACATTTTAAAGTTTGGACATTCTTGGTTGACCTCTGTCTTCTTTCGAAAATGTTACCTCTTTGTAAAAACCTATCAAGACTTAAAATCTGACCCCAAAATAAAACCTTCCTCATTTTCATCATATTCAGTAGTTCTCTTTTTATTCCAAATTCTATTAATATGTGATCATTAGCCATCCACTTTATTCTAGTTCATTTTCTCCAAAGCCATATTTCCATTCCTTCCAATCTTTTTCTTTCTTGTTTTCCCAAGGACCATGCTTACAACCATAAGTTAATATATTTTAACTGAAAGTTTTAATAAATTTCATTCTTTATTTAAACATTATGGCAATTAAATGAGAGTTATATATCAGACTTCAGTTTTAGTGAGGTTCTGTGTTCAGTACACTATCCATTCGTTTTTGAAGATTGATACATGTACATAAATAACCTAGAGTTAACATGCAACAAATATTGACATATATGTCAAAAAGAGTAAAATTTTTATCATCAGGTATTATTGTGGCTCAGTGAAGTGTACTTTGCAATGAAGGCTTTATCTAAGGATTGGTTCACAGAAAACGACATGTGAACATGACAACAATACACAGATAAACTGTAAATAAGAAAAACCTTAATAGGTAGGACTTAGTAAAGAGGGTTTACAGACTGGTGGATAGCATTGTGTCATGGTGACAATCACCGAACAGTAATAAAATAAGCTGCCATTGCTATCTTACAGGAAAGCAGAACCTTTAAAAAGAGCATGTGTAAACTCTAGAAATGATAAGACACCAATGTCTTTATTGGTATTGGATGTGTAAAGTTAATCTACCATTAGAATAACAACAAAAATGACTGATTCTGTTTATGGTGCACGAGCAACTTACAAGAGATCATTCGACCAAAAATAAATCGATTATTTTGTTTCATTTAATCGTGTATACATGTTAGATATTTTTACCAATATTGATTGGTGCTTGTGATAATGACAGCATCCTAGGCTATCATTACCTAAACATCTGAATCATATGTTCTAAATTGTAAAAGGAAATGCTTTATGATTTCTCTCATGAACCCCATCCATGCTTTTCATCTCACTAAATTGCTTCAAGAACAGTTTTTCATCTCATCTCAGCACCATCTATTGCAAACTTATCCAGTCAATGAAAATTACCGTCTACTGTTGATTGATTATTAAAATTTACACTAGATGGAGCTGGAATAGAATGAAAAGAACTCTTGAAACTTATGAACAAGTTAATATTAGTTTTTTGATGACTCACTAAAGGATTTTATGCTAAAACTATATAATCTATCCAATATACTACATTTATAGAATGCTTGTTGTTTATGTTCAGTTATTATTTTGAATTTATTAAGTTTGTTTTTCATAGGAAACGTGGAAACTAATCATCACAAACACTTTTTGCTACATATATTTGAATATGATTATAAATACAAGATTAATGGGAAGTTTTTAACTTATGAAAACGGTTGCTTACGTTCGACACACCGACATCCTGTTTCCAATGCTTGAATATAACCTTCGACGCTGCTAGCACCTGTTATTTGATCATCAATTAAGTATCTACAAAAAAGTACAAACATGCAAAACAAAACACTGAACGGATATGTGCACATACAAATACAGATGTATACAACATACATATTCGAGTACGCATATTTTAAAGTGATTTGTTGAAATACAAAAAATGATTTAAAATTTTAAAAAACAACAACAAAAAAACATGTTTAGATAATTGTATATTAAATATAGAAATTTGTGTTGTAATACAAATATATTTAAATGTGTGTGTATACAATAATATATATATACAAACAGCACATACGGTCATTCGATTTTTTTTACATTTTATGTAAATTTTAACTTTCTGTTAAAATCTTTCATAACATTCTTTACATTTTTTTTTGTTATAAATATCTATAAAATTGTAAAAACAAAACTTCCCTTTTCTTTTAATCGAAAGACAATTTGGTCAAATCTAGTTAACCATCCTTAGAAATAATTATAACAAAAAAATTAAAAACATAGAAAATGAACAAATAATAATGATGACTTCATGAATATACAAACTCAAATGACTTTTACAATTATCATTATTATTTGTTTATTATTATTAACTTTTTTGTAATTATTTCTGAAGATGGCAGCTATATTTGATCAAAACATCAATACAGTAATAAAAAGATTTTCAATTTCTAAAAAAGAAGAATGTAGTGTTTTAATTTTACAGTTTTATAGATTTTATATATATATAATGATGTGCCAGTAGATAGGTATTCATGTAAAATTAATAATAAAATATATAGTTGGATATAGTGTCTTTATATTGTATATATAAAATGCAAATGATTATGGCAAGGATTATTTATGTAATAATTAATGTTGACATCATAGAATGAAACAATTAAGCTTAGTTATTTTGTTCTACACTGCAATCATTAAATATTACATATGTATATATTGAAATAGTATATTCGGTTGTGTTCTGATCTATCTTGTCAGCTGCAGGATGGCACTATTTCTAGCTTAATTTCTAGAAATATGCCGTTTCCTGGCCACACCCAAGCATTTAAGCCTTCTTTCTACAGTAAATCCTAGAAAGAGTGTTAATTCGGAGTTAAGTCTTCTTTCTATGATAAAACCTAGAAAGAGTGCTAACTTGGCTGGCGGCTAATGCTGTGGCTTTTTCCTATGCTAAAAGCAGAGAAAAATGCCATAGTTGTTTGTGTTACACACTATATCGTAATGCTGTGTTATGTATTTTATATAACAGTATCATATGAGGGTATATTAAGTTCATCATGTCAAAATTATTAAAATTTTCATTGGGGCCTTTCTTTTTCATATGAATTGATGTACTGTTATCTTTTAACAGTTTTAACAGTGTCGTGATTGTTCCTCATAAAGCTGTAAGCCTCCTGAATTCTCTATTAGGGTGGGGTAGCGCAATTTTTTTGATGATCATGCTTTAAGTCACGTTTTAGCGAGTAATTTTCCAAGACCAAGAATATGGCTAATTTGAACACAGAAAACTTGAAAATATGGGAATTTCCAGACATGGAAGCTGGCACTGTAACATTTCTACAGCAGAAAATATCCTGCTGAAAGAAAAGAGACAATTGTGCAGCAAATATATGCGATGTGAGATCCATAAACATCTTTGGACTTTCATTTGTAAGTCCTGTTCTTGCTGATGGAAATGTTCACTTCGTAAAGGGCAGCTTGTTTGAAGGATTCCAAATGGCCTTCGTCAAAAGTAAAATAAAAGTAACTTAAATTTTTATTTAAACATACACAAAAAAACCCTTCTCCCAATAATTGTTATCAATCAAATGTAAAATAAAAATAACAAATTATTATTTAAACATACACAAAAACAACTCTCCCACTAATTATTATCAATCAAATAAAAACCAATAAAAGTAACATAAATTATTATTTAAACATAACCCAAATTTCTATTTGAACATACTCTAAAAAAGACCATCTTGTCAATAAAAATTAAAAAGCAACTATTATTGTCACATTGTCAAAAATATTATTTGGGGAAACCAAATAATTTATAAATGAAAGAAAGTAAAATTGGCTGTCAATCAAATGTAAAATAAAAGTAACTTAAATTTTTATTTAAACATACGCAAAAAAACCCTTCTCCCAATAATTGTTGTCAGAAATCAAGTGTAAAATAAAAGTAACATAAATTATTATTTCATCATACACAAAAATACCCCTCCCACTAATTGTTGTCCATCAAATGTAAACCAATAAAAGTAATGTAAATTATTATTTAAAGATACATAAAAAACTCATTCTTCCTTGAATTTTGTCAATAAAATTTTAAGAACAGTAATACTATTTAAAAATCCCAAATTAATATTTGAACATACACCAAAAAAGACCCTCTTGTCAATAAAAATTAAAAAACAACTATTATTATCCCATCGTCAAAAATATTATTTGGAAAAAATAATTTAGAAATGAAATAAAATAAAATTTGTAAACAAAAAAAAGTCAATATTAATAGAGAATTGCTAGCCCGGGAACATTATATTAATGTGTTTTTGGTTAGCATCAACACCATCAGGTGGCTGACATGATAGATCAGAACACCATATATTCATTTGGAATATATTTCATTGCTGTATAAATTAAATGTATAGAAAGAAATTTTATTAATTTAAAAGTGTGATGTTGTTAATATTTTAAATTATTGAGTTATTATTATTAATTTAAAGGCATTATATATTCTTTTATAAATAAAAATTGTTTTTATTAAATGATAATATAAAATGAAATTCAAATGTTTAAAAATATTAATGTTAAAGTATTGACAATTAGTTTTAAATCATTTTAAAACTGACTGCAGATTTATTTACTGTTCTATTGGCAAGTAGCCAAGAATGGTTTCTTATTAAGGCTGTTTTGATCGCATAAAGAAAATCATTAGCTGCTGAATTTAAAAAGGAAAATGTTGAATTTTAAACTCTCAAAATGAACTTGTAAATAAATAATTTTTATCCCAAGAATTTGGGAAACAAGACTCAAATGGATAATCTACATCTTCATGTTTTCATTTTCATAAATAGAATTACCTCATCATCATCAACTGCTGCAAAAATCATGATTTTTTTCTACATATTTCCAATAAAGCACCATAATGAAGAGATCATCTGCTATATTTATAAATTTGTGGAAAAACATTTAAATGCATTTACTGGTAAATGAGTTAAAGTGATAACACAATTTATAAGACTCTATTAAATATTTTGTTTAATTTATAATAAATTGATTTTTTATATAAATAATTGTATGCTGATATTAATTATTTGAAATTGCCAATTCTTAAATATTGAATCGATCCCATGTGAACAATTGTCAAAGCTATATGCAAGTAATATTTTCAAAACATTTTAACTATAAAGTTCAAAAATAATACAGATGTAATAAATGATAGTTTATTTTATTTTATAGACATCACATTTCAATACAGATTATGAAATATATAATCTGTGTTATTTCATGATATTTATAATTTTAAGTAATGATTGTTTAAATGATAATAAATATTTATTTTATATATAGGGGATTTGACTGATACTGTATGTATTAGCAACTGAGATATTATTATGGATATGCTTAGCTTGATATTATTGGTTAGTTCCAGTTATAAATTCCTATGGCTTCATTTTGTAATGATTTTGTTTTTTACACTTTCTTAAGCATGAGTAATGTTTATATCTTTATAAATAATACAGAAATAGTGAAGAATTAATATTTAAATATTTTATGTATGAAATTTTCAGATGGTTATTTTTATGCCATTACTTAGAATATTGTAGTAGAGAGAGTTAAGTCTACATATAACAAGCATTTCATCCATTGTTTAATTTTAAAGCCCTCAGTGTATAGGCTACTCTGATATTAGGAATTGAGATAAGGAGAGCTTGGTTGGTTTTGGCAATATCTCAGATTGTTGATCATACATGTGTTTGTTGATTTGGATGTATTAATTTGGATATTGATAACTATTACAATGATATTATTGTTATTTTATGTTTTTTAAATAAATTTTGTTTAATATAAATTATTTTGTTTGTTTTATTATTGATTATTACTTGAATTATAAAATATTAATACAATAAATTAATAGGTATCCAAATATAATTCAAGCTGGGTAATCTTGTCTTTTATTTTAAGATTTATTATTAGTTGGAATGGTTTCATTTTGTAATTCATAACTTCCCAATATTTGTTTGTAATTGTGACTTTACTGGTAAACTTAACTTCTTTCTTTGGTATTTTCTTATATTAATTATCAATATTAAAGTACAAATAGTTATTGGAAAGAAGTCTAGATTTATTATCTAGTGGTGCTTTTTAGTAAAGTTACCTTTACTATTTATCCATTTCAATATACATATAAATTAATATTTTTGGGAATAAACTATGTATTATTTTGCATTACAATCCGATATTTCGACAGATTAGCAACTGCCATTATCAAGGTTAACTTTTGAAAGAAAAATCATTAGATCTCAAACAATAATGTGACTCAGTGTGAGATGAGAAATGAGATTCAACTTGAAGTAGTTCAGCATTCACAATATGAGGCTTATCAAAATGTTTATTTCCCTCAGTTTTTTCACCTATTAATTTTAAGTTAATATTAGATAAAATGAGAGGTTTCCACATAGCTGGAATACATTGTGCTTCATCAGCCCTATTTAAACCAGTAGGTCTCTTTAATATTTCAATTGACTCTCTCATGGTTCTTAAATCATATCTTTCCAAATTAGCAAGTATTTTTGTATTGTCAAAATCAGGTTTGTGACCAATTTCTAAAAAATGGGAAGTAAAAACTGATGTGCTAATTTTTTGATTAAAAGCATTTCTATGTTCCTTAATTCTGACATTTATTCATCTATTAGACTGACCCACATAGCTTCTTGAGCACTGCAAACATGGAATTTCATAAACTCCTTGGTGTTCCAAAAATATTCTGTCTTTAGGTTTATATAAAAAATCACCAATTTTTTTGCCAGTAGAAAAAGTAGTCTTTATATTAAAACAAGATAGTCTTCTACTGATTTTATCAGTAACCCCTTTAATATAAGGTAAAATTACTCTATTAAAAGAGGAATTGTCAATTCTATCCTCTTTTTTCTTTTTAGTATTAATGTTATGTAAAGCCTTACATATGATGTTTTTATTATAATTATTAGAAAGTAGAATATTTTTTGTAAGTTCTATTTCTTGAGTAAGATGTTCTTTATCAGATAAATTATAAGCTCTAGTCAAAAGATTTTTTGCTACAGAAAAAATTTGTGCAGGATGATGATGAGAATTAAAATTAAGATATCTGTTTGTATGGGTGGATTTTCTGTAAACTGATATTGATAATGTTTCATCACATTTTCTTTAATTAAAGCATCTAGCGCTGAGTCATGTTATTGTTTGAGATCTAATGATTTTTCTTTCAAAAGTTAACCTTGATAATGGCGGTTGCTAGTCCGTCGAAATATCGGATTGTAATGCAAAATAATACATCGTTTAGTCCCAAAAATATTAATTTATCTACATCATACAACCATGAAAACATTAAATATTATATATATATATATATATATATAATAGATGGTTTGATATACAATTAATTTTATATCAATTCTATTAAAAGCATAAAGTCTTATGATAAACCAATATTTCTGCCTATATGCTCATATTCAAAACAGATGTATAAAATTAAAATATATACTTATATAATTTTATGTATCATTTTATTACGATTATTAATTTTCCATTATGGTTAAGTATTAAAAAGTTAAAATGGGAACAGGCACACAAAAACATTATTTTGAAGATCTAACTTTGTCCAAAATAGAGAGAGAATTTCTTTATATATATATAGCTACTACTTTACTACATGGATGAGTTTTGAGCCTTAACTCAGCTGATAACAAGTTATACCATTGAATCTACAACCCTGTATGTCTCGTCTCATTCTAACTGTTCACTGATCATTTATATCAGGTGCTAAAGTAAAAACAAAAGATTCTTAAGGTTGACATACATTCACAAATATTATAAGGGATGGTGTTTTACTACATCTTAAGTATTTATATTACAAGTATAAAATATATTTTAATTTATGTATGTTACTTAAATTTAAAACGATTCCGCAATGCAGAATGTGTTTGATTATTTGTTGTAGAATAAAACTGGGTTGTGGGTTTCAATATTTTCCATCAGTAAAATTAAAAACCTTAATAACAAATACTTAAAGGTTTTTATGACCAACAATTTATGGGAAAGGATTGTTGGATATTTTTTCTTCGAGAGTTGCTATGCATGGAAAAAAACATGGGCAATTAAGACAAAGGGAGAAGAACAAAGGCTTCAGGATATCATCTGACAAAATTAAATAAAAAGAAAAAAAACTGGACTAGGGAAGTCTACTTAGAAATGGAGGAAGCTTGAAAAAAGTGAGATAAACAGAAGTAGAATAAATGACTTCATGACTTTGAGGAAGAGATTATCTATGAGTGCTTGAAAGGAATGCCAAAAGACAGGCAAGTTTGGAAATATTTTGGTTTGATGTGGGGTGTGTGCTCTTTGTTATATAGTTAGTGGATATACTTATAGCAATCATCATCATCATCATCAAAATTCATTGCAGGATGGTCTCTCCAAGTTCAATCCATCTTCTCTGATCTTTAGCTTCTGTTCTCCACATCACCCCTGCACACTTTTTTTATTTCAACCATCCATTTCACATGTGGTCTCTTTCTGGGTCTTTTACAAACTCTTGGAATCCAGTTTAAGATTTCAATTATCCATGTATTATCATCTCTTCTAGCAATATGTCCAGGTCAACTCCACTTCAGTCTTTTAATTTTTTTCAATGAGATCAGTAACACCTGTTTGTCCTCTTACACACACACACACACACACACACATATATATATATATATATATATCCTTCAATAATGATAAACTAAAGAGGGGGATAATTTCTTTATTCATCTTTTTTTTGCCTTTACTATCAGTATTAAAATTGAGCATTACATGCCAGACAGCCCATCTCTTAGAATTTTAACATCTTCGTAATTATTTTAGTAAAGGGAGAGAGTTTATAGAAGTGGCAAACTATCCAATCAAAATTTTGCTAATAAAGTTAACAAAAATCACAGAAGTTCTTCATTTTCTATATACTCCAAAGTAAAGAAGTAAGGTTCAAAGTCCCTTATGAATATATATATATATATATATATATATATATGAATGGCAGGCAGAGAATCGGTTCCTGGATCTATGATTCACTTCAGCAAATAGTAGTTCAACACAGCCTACTGATATCTTATTAATTATTGGATATTTCTCTCTAACTCCAGGATAAAAGCCTTATCATCTTCAAAATCCACATATTCATAATTTAAGGCTATTAATTTCTCAGGTGGAATGTAAAGAAAACTGATTGGGATGATTATCATAAAGATTTAAAAGATTTATAACCATAGTTACATTTATTGACATCATAACCACTATTTTTCACCATACACAGTTTAGTGCAGGATAGAGTTCTTTGGTTCTGGTACTGGCAATGGGGTTCAAACTTATGAATTCCCAAGTAATGGAGTCATTTGATTATTTATTTTTACCACTTTCTTCATCAATTATCCATAAATATTAAGGTGAATTATACACAAAAGTTCTTCACAAAAGGTAATAAATACTGTAGCATTTTTCGAAATGAATGTCACATAAGTAATAATACTAAGTAGTATGATTGTTAATTGTATATATTTACATACTATTTTACCAATATGTCTTCAAGAAATTCATCTTAAAATTATTTTAGAGTTATAATTATTTATTAAGTGCACAGGAAGTATATATAAATACTTTTAAAACAGGCTTTAACCTGTATCAAATGCACCTTAAAATTTATAATAATCAAGCAATATCTTTATTTTGCCAATAGAGGGACCTCTCAAATCATGGCACAAGATAGTGATATTTATAAAGATAACAGTGGCCATCTTATCTTTAACCTAACTTTCCACTTATATAGGCCAATCTGAAGCATCTTGATTTGGGAGCAGGAAACAGTTGTTCTCTCCACTGTTTAAGTCCACTATTTCCTATACAAATTAACCTTCGTGAAAGAAGATATTAATTTACAAATAATTTATTTAAGATTTACTATTTCATGCACACACACACACACATATATATATACAATTGCACACATATTTTACTAAAAAAAAGTACATGAAAACCCACTCATAATATACTTGAAAACTAACTTACGTATTGTGAGATGATGCGATGTAATAATGTGATAACGGCTGTTTCATATCCTGATAAATAACTCTGTGCTGGTGGTCAAAAATTGTGTGTTCTTTGGCTAATAAAAGTGCTCGGAGTCCTAAAAAAATATCAAATGTAATACATATCATATATATATATGTGTGTGTGCGTAATACATAGACTTTGTAATAAATGCTATATCATCCATTATTTATGAGTATCCCTTTTTTTTTTTTTATTAAAGATTTTTATTATTCATTATCTCAAATTTATAATTTTTTAATTTTATTTTGTCTTCTCATCTTAAATTTATTCTTCTTTAGATATTTCATTTTGGTATTTATTTATGTATTATTTTCAGTCCTGTTTTACTGTTCACCCTTGGCTAATAGCTCTGTAATTTCTTAATTTTTTTTCTTCCATTATACATTTTTAAAATAATGTTAAACCACTAACTGATCTCATGATAAATATTTTTTTATGTTTACACAAGCTCTTAAAATAGTAGCAAACTTTCTCCATATAGTAGTATGAACCAGTTCAAACCATAATAATATGAATGCTAGAAAGTTTGTGCATCAAAATCCCTATCTAACCTACTCATCCAATATCTCTAATTTTTAGCTTGTGGCTTCATCACTGAAGAAACACGGATCTGAGAACACTGCACCTAGATTTTTGGATTTATTGCAACCCTCCATCAGCCACCTTTTACCTTTTTAGTTAACTGTAAAACTAAGAGTCTAAAATAATCCAGGCTCATTCACTTGTTCAGGCATACAGATCTGAACCATGTTCAATATATATTTTGGTATTTTTAGTTTTTTAATAACTATAGTAAACCATCATTCTTTGGCCAGAATTGGTATTACCCATTAAAATTATCACATGATCACCAATTATTACGCTTCCACAAGCTGTTAAAACAGCAACAACTCTATTCTTACAATGGTGCACCCGATGCAAGCTATAATAATCAATGGATGCCAGAATGTTTGTGTACCAAAGGCTCTATCTAGTGCTTATTTGACCAACCTCCCAGATTGGTTTCTAACTTGTGGACACCAAAATATATATATACCATATGACTATACAAATGTTTTGAGCATGGATTGAAACCATTATTGTATTTTCATTTTGGCTGCATAGTTTTATAGTTAACTAATAAGATAAAAGGTGGCTGCTGGAGAGTTGCTTTAGATCCAAAGATCTAGATGCCATGTTCTCAGATCTTAAGGTTTATCTTTGATGAAGGCCTCACGCTAGAAACCAATCTGGGAATATTGAATGGGTAGGCACTAGATAGAGATTTTGTTGCACAAACCTTCTAGCATCCATTATTTACTATGGTGTGCACTGGGTGACACTAGTCTAAGGAGAGAGAGTTGCTAATGTTAATAATACTAATTAATTAATTATTATAATGAATTATTCTAATAAAGAAATTATTTGATGCGCAATTATCAGAATATTTCCTAATAATATTTTTTTTCATAAGTAAAATATAAAATTTTGTTAAATATATATATAATACAAAACCATAAAACAACATCTTTTATCTGTGAGAATATTAGAATTAATATATATATAAATTCATAGTATTATTTCTGGGAGCTTCCGTGTAGTAAAAATATATAATAGCTAAAATAGATGACATTTCAATACAATAACAGGAAAGTACTTAAGCAATTTTAGCTATTATATATTTTTACTACATGGAAGGTTTCCCAGAAATAATACTATACTGTGATATACATATGTTACCACCTATAGTACCCTTTGCAGTGTATAAATAATTTAAATAAAGAAAACAATTAAAGGTATTATACTCCATAAATATGTTGATGAATATGGGGTAAATAGAGAATGAATGGATACTTTATTTATTAAATTTAAAAATGAAATGATTTTTATTAAGTTATGTCAAATAGTAACAATGCCTTATTAAGATTAGAAACAAAGGAAATCACATGTTCATGAGCCAGGGTTTTTTTAAAAAAGACTGTTTTTTGTGTTACTATAGCTACAGAAGCAAATTCAGCAAGAAGAACACAATACTTTCTTTTGCTTAAAATTTTGTTTTATCTTACCTTACTGTTACAAATAGATTCTGTACTTATAACAAGGAAATATGTACCATGAGTAGAAAATTTATTTAGGAACAAGGGAACATAAAACTTCCTCTCATTTGATATCTTTATGATTCAAATGAAATGATTAATAACAAATGCTATGGTTAACTGCCATGAAGCTATGAAACTATCAAAATTTACCATGGATTGTAATATCAACAAAGGAATAGTTGAGTATCATTTAAAGATAAAATGTTCATGGAAACCTACATTTATATTTTGTTATCATCAATGTGCTAAAGAAAGTATCATGGGATAGTGAAACCTAAACTAAAATTATATATAAGATAAAATTGATAACTGATGCTACTTATATAAAATAAATTTCATTTATTAACGATGGTCAAGAGTATAATAGTAGCTTAATGATAAAATATTTATCAAAGTTTTTTTTATATATTAATAATCTTAATTATGAGGTAGTTTTATCTTATCATCTGATATATGCTTAAATAATAGACTCACATAAATAAGACTTAAATCAATTGTTAACATATTAATTTTTTTGAAACAAATCAATATTAAACATAAATAATATTCTATATAATTTATTTAAATAATCTACTAATTTTTATTAAAAGCATTGCTTGGGTCCAGACCCAAGATATGAAATATATTAAAGGAAAATATATATAAAATATAATAATATTGACATTTTATCTCATTTTTTACTTGTGAGAAAGAATTTGTAATTAACCCTTTATGACTGCATGCACTAAGAATTTTAATCATAAATTGTTTTTATTAATTGTAATCTAACAGGGGTAAATTATAAAGATATATTATATATCTAATTGCAATTAGTAAAATTAGAACTATGTTCTTTTATCTTAGCCACCTCAGTAAGTTAATGTTTACTTCAATAATATTACATTATTATTATATTAATTTAAATACATTGATTTTCCTATTGCATAATCATTATAAAACTACTTTATTACCCAATTTATTAAAATATTCAAGTGTTTATCCCATGCTATATCTCATTACCAAGTAAAATATTATTTGTTGAACCTTATTTTCTTTGCCAAAAAGATGTACTTATTGGGGACCCATTGACACCCTTACAAATTTATGAGTCCATTGTAGATATAAATCTAAACTATCATAGAACCAATTTATGGATTAATTCATTTATTTGTTTATTTAGTAATCATTTTAGTTGCTTAGTATAACATTTATCCATTATATTTTCTAACTTGTTCAAATATATGGGCATTTGTAAGTCAGACAGCTTTTTATCCATTATTTTATTAATTGTCCATTACATTTTTGGCTCATCCAACAGGGAAATATTGTCATTTATGAGACAATGTTGCTTCTTTAACATTGTTAATATGTTTTATAATAGTTTCCATTACAATATATGCATCATATTATTATTATTATCATCATCATCATCATCATCATCATCATCATCATCATCATCATCATCATAATAATAATAATAATAATAATAATAATAATAATAATAATAATAATAATAATAATAATAATAATAATAATAATAATAATAATAATAATAATAATAATAATAATAATAATAATAATAATAATAATAATAATAATAATAATAATAATAATAATAATAATAATAATAATAATAATAATAATAATAATAATTAATAAAACAAAAAACAAATTGTGTAATTTTCTTTTAAGTTTGTATTAAAATATTCGCTAAAGGAAGCTTACCAATAACTCCAATCAAGCTTTAATTTATAAATGCCAAAAGAGAAAGAATTCAAAATCTCTATTGGAAAGTCCTCATCCCCAGACCAATTGGTTTCAATCTTATGACACACCTCAGTGAGGAGTTAGGATTCCAGACACTAGATCTAAAATACCAACTCAATATGATACTATCAATTTGAAAACCTGAATTTTTCAGACACATAAATGTGTTCAAATCCAAACTTACAAAACAGATAGCTATATGGGTCTGAACTCAGTTCAGTTTCACCATATAATAATATCCAAAGCAATAGAACATCACAAAAGCCTTCAAGGGTACACTTATAATAATTAATAAAACAAGACACAAATTGTGTAACTTGATTTTAAGCTTGTATCAAAATGTTCAATAGAGGGAGCTTACCAATAGCTCCAATCAAGCTTTAATTTATAAGTGCCGAAAGAAAAAAAAATTCAAAATCTCTATTGGAAGGTAGTTAAAGGAATACAGACATCGATTAGTATTATATATTATGTTTGAGTATTTATAAATACTGACAATTATTTGTATTTTACATTAAATAAAATTATTAAATGTTTATATAATAGATAATTGCAATACAATTGTTTTTTTAGATTTGAAGAAGACAGCTAGCTAGTCAGTCGAAACTGTTACATTTTAAGTAATAAGCATTGTTAAAAGAAGTGTGGGCTTTTGCTTATAGTAAAATGTATACATAAAACTGGAATTAATGCTATAACATTTTACTATGCTAATATTTATTTATATGGTATATATTTTATAAGTCTGGTTCTGTTTTATTATGTCATATGTATTCTCCATCAGTGGCCATCAGTCATAAATAAATATAGCCATTCCTACTATAAAAGATTGAAAGTAAAAAATAAGAAATTAGAGACCAGTTTAGTGATGATTATACTAAGAAATCCATACATGAACATTTTTTTGTCCTCTATGTTATGTTTCACTTTTCATACAATAAATTAGGAAAAATAATTTATATTATTTAATACATGATGAAATAATCTACTTTTTAACTTATTTAATACCATAGCAACACGTCAGATTTGCAGTGTCTCATCATGAAGTTAAGTTGTCCCCTAAAAAGTTACCAAAGTGTTTATACTGATTCCCAAGCCGATAACAATTCAAATTAAAAATTGGGGATTTTTTTTCTATCATTGGCTGATAAAAAGTTTGATATTTTTGACTACTGATTAATAAATCAGATAATATATTTAAAAATATTAAAAGCTTTCTGAAGTTATTATATAAAGTGGAAAAAATGGTTCGATCATTATCATACTGTAAATCTAGAAGTCCAAACAATGAAGGACTTATTTTTATCTTTAATCAGTTTAATTCCACATCAAACATATACTTTTGAAGCTATCCTTAGAATGTTTTTTAAAGACTGATACCATAAAAATAGAAAACCGAGTTGGTGCTACCACACAAGACCAACTAAGTATACCTGACTTTCTACAACAGAAATAACATTTCCTCTCACCTATTCCTTCCCGTAGAAGCTATATATAAATATATTTCAAATATTGTAAAACAAATACATTATCAAAATAAAAACTTTTATTGAAGAATCCCATTGCATTCCCCATAACAAATTTACTGCTTTGGCATGTTTATTTCACATTGTCAGCATCCTATAATTTTCTGTGTTTCCTCCTCTTGTACTTTCTATGATGAACATTTAGCTCCAATCACTGATTGTCTATGCACGTTTTATTAAATATATATTATGCTTGTCATTTTTGTGAATATTATTCTTTCTATTAATAATCAATAGACTGGTATTTGATACTACACTATATGCTGTTTGCAATGTGTAGAAATAATTGATAAAATCAGGCCACAAATCTTATTATTTATAAACGATAGTGGTATCCATTTTCCTCTTCTTTTTAAACCATGGTTAAAATTACTTAATATAAAATCAATATCTTTTTTTTAATCCAACATTTAATAATCCCATGGATTACATTAGGCCAAAGGTAAGTAGAGGAATTTGAACTTAGGATTTTTCAGTCTATATTTGTCCTGTACTCCATCTCAAGCAACTGGTACACATAACCACATCAAAACAAAAAAGATAAATGATTCCCAATATACATATTTCATGCTGAACCAGCACTCATCAGTTGGACCTGATCATAATCTCCCACACATAGATACAATCTGTATTTGGTTTATATTAATATAACAACTTCTTAAACTTCACTGAACAAGCTTCAGTCTTCTCATCCTTCCGATGATTCAATCATTCATTTCATTGAAAAACCGATGACGGAACACTCGTGCGAAACTTTTACATTTATATAATATTTTATTTTTTAAGTAGCTAATACAGAAAAGCATGATGTGAATTATTAAATGATGCATAAAAAAGTTTAACATATTAAATATAGCTAGCATGATTAATTTAAAAACAAAAATTACTATTAATAAAAGGTTTCAGCATATTTTAAGTATTAGTTGTCAATTTATTATTATATAATAAACTAAAAGGCAAATAAAAGGAATTATCTTTTAACTGACAAAATAGATAGACATTGGCATAACAAACGGTGAATGTTATTTACAAATTCATTTAAATGATACTTTGAGAATCTAGCATGGGAATTATCTTAGAAACATATTTAGATTTGTAAATCATATAATACTAAATCATCCATGCACTTTACTACTGTTACGCAATGCTTTATTTACCACCCTCTTATAAAGTCCTGAAGAAGATTGCTGGGGCAATCAAAATTAAACTGTAAAAGAGGGTGGTAAATAAAGCATTGTGTAACAGTAGTAAAGTGCATGGATGATTTAGTATTATATGATATACATTTGGCAATGCAATAAGAAAGATTAGTTATTATATTTAGACTTGTTTGGCCAGTGAATTGGTATAGTAAGAAATACAACAATTCAAAAAATGTTTTATAAAAGATATGAGGTAATTCCTTGGCTATCAGTCAAATGATTTTCATTTTGGGTATCTGAACTGATCACATCACACTTAGGCTCAATTCTTTTCTTTTTATTAGATAATATTTTTTCATCACATAACAGAGGCAAAACTCTCCATATAGTAGTACCACCCAGAGCAATCAATACATGCAAGAAGGTTTGTGAATAAAATTCCTACATAGGGGATATTCATTCATTATTCCTAGATAAGTTTCTAGCTTGTGTCTTTCATCATTGAGGAGCCATGGATCTGAGAGCACTACCTCTAGATCTTAAGATCTAATGCAACACTTTAACAGCTGCCATTTACCTTTTTAGTTAATTTTAAAGCTGAGTCCAAACTGAAAACAATAATCTTTTCAATCCAAGGTCATTCACTTTATAACCATTTAGATTTGAACCCAGTTTTGCATCTATGCATTTTGATGTCTTTTATTTTTAGTAATCATAATCACTATCGTCCTATTTGGCAGGATTTATCTTAAACCACTAAACATCACATGATCTCCATTCACTATGCATATACAAGCTGTTATAACTGATGCAAAACTCTCCATACAGTAGTGCCACCCAGTGTAGGCCAGAGTAATCAATGGATGAAAAACGGTTTGTGCATAAATTTCCTATTTACTGCCTACTCATCCAATATCCCAGACTAGTTTCTATCTTGTGGCTTTCATCAGTGAGGAGCCTTGGATCTGAGAGCCCTGCACCTAGAAACTAGTCTGAGGATATAGGATGAGTATGCACTAGATAGGGATTTTATGCACAAACCTTCTTGCATCCATTGATTACTCTGGATTGCACTGAGTGGCGCTACTGTATGGAGAGTTTAGCCTCTGAGTAAACAGCGGAGTGCAAGCATAAAGAATGGTGGTCAAGTTCTCCCTTAATTGTTCAGCTGCTTTTGAATCTAAAAAATAATAAATATATTATGCATTTTAAATTAATTATAACTTATTAATCTATTATTGCTACTAATTATAAATATTTATTAATCACTTGAACTTCGTTACAAGATTTGGTTCATCAGACGTTGGATATTAAGGTCCTTCAATTCCAGTTTTGGCATTTCTGGGCGTTCAAACTTCTTACAAAGTCTCGACCAATAAAACCATTCGATTGTTTTTATCAATTGAAATTTTATAAATAATACGATATAGTTCTATATGCTCAATATTCATGCTTATACATGCGCACATATACACACCACATATGTATACATCTCAATAGTATATTATATCATAACCACTCTGCGCAGTTTGGCGCAGTTAGTAGAGGGTCCGACTTGGGAACGGAAGATCCCAGGATTGATTCTGATATAAGCTATTCTGATGGTCGAATTTCTTATAAACTCCTGAGCATTAAGTTATATGTGTTTATATATATAGTAACTACTGTATCTAAATAATTTTACAAATGTTTAATAATTACAATAATTTAATTTAAAAAAATAATATAGAATACTGTTTCTTCTCATTTAAATTAAATAAAAACATTGTTTAAAAATCTATATATGCATATGTATACGTTTAATTAAGTACAGAAGCTTTAAAAAAATGTTTAAAATATTAAATTTCTTAATTAAATAAAAATTAAAAATTAAAAAAGTTCATACAAAATCCAATAGAGGGCAGTGTTAAATTTATAAATGCGCGTACTCATTGAAAGACGATAACTACTAAATGTAACAGATTTTGTTTAGTTTTATTATCCCCTTATAATACTGGACTTACGGAATATTCTATACAGTATATAAATGTGTGCGTTTGAAATTTGTTGCCTCTCTTCTTTTTAATTCTGAATTAACGTGTCATAAATAAAGCACAATGAATGACTGCAAATTTGAGATGTGCGATGCCTTCCTCAAAGCTTGATATAAATCTTGAACTATTCTTCAATGTAAACTCTTTCGAACTCCAGTTCACTTTCTTTGACCATACAAATGTTTCACTAGATGAATCACAAATTTGATCCCCCTCTCTCGGAAACATTCACAATAAAACAGTCAGATTTCTCCATTTACATATCTTGATTACAATTAGTTTTATTTTTGGAAGCTTGAATTTAAATATTCATGTATAGATACATTTTAACACAATACTCTTATCTCATAATAAATGGAGGGGGGGGGGATACATTATTTCCACACTGTAAGACCCAGAGGGGAAAAAAATGTGATCATGTAACGAATATATATTTAATAAGTCGTCTACCATAAATATCTGTCGCTAACCGAATCTTTCAAATTTGCATGCTCTTCAAAGCTTATTTAAATTTTGAACTATCTCTGAATGCAAAATCTTCAAACCAATCTTCTCATTTTACACGTACATCACCATTTACCCGTCATGCTTAAGACGTGAAATTTAAAATGTGAGGCAACTGGAACTTTTTTGCAGTTAGGTGAGGATTTCCAATATATATTTTTCCAAATAGCCTATCTAATTGGCAATATAGTTGGTTCATTGTTAAAAGGCAAAAAGGTAAAACAAACAAAAAAAAAAATACCGAGATTGATCATTTTTTTCTATTCGTCTATGAGGGTCACAACAAAGGCATTAGTCTTGTCAACGTTGGTGGCCGAGTGGTTAGCACAGCTGCCTTACAAACAGTTGTACCGGGGTTCGCTTTGACACATAAAAAAAAAAAGATATTTGTCTTGCACTAATAAAGCTATTTACATTTCTACCTTTTCATAAGTTCATAAGAACCCATTTTATTTTAGTGAATTTAATTAAATACCATAATTCTACCATGTACATTTTATTTATATAATAAATATATATATATATTGTATTAGAAATAATAAATTTATTTATAATTATCAACATTTCTGGTTATAAATATGCACAAATATTTACAAATAGAAGTAATTTACAAAATGTTAAATATTAATTAAACAGATAACAATATAAAAGAAAACGTTCATCTGACTTTCAAGTAGCGCCATCATCCATTATATTTATTCTTCAACTATTTATTTAGCACATAACTCATAGCTAAAAATATGACTCGGATTTTCATAAATTTAATAAACCTTTTAGCACTCAAACAATGTAAAAGTAGCTTATTTTTGTAACTAATATAACAAAAATAAGGAATGATTGAGCAAAACTGGCACTTAGTCACTAGGAGAGTAAAATTTGAGTTAATAAATGTTTTATAGCTTTCACTCCTTATTTTCCTACTAACTAAAAAAGAAGTTCCCAACTCTATTGTTATCTATTGTAAACTTGAATAATGAATCATTACGATACATTTTAAATCCCCATTATCAGATTAAATTTTTGATCTATGCCTTTATCAACGAGACTTTGGGATTCAAAATTGGAAACTTACAATAGATGGCGCTAGAGTGGTGAACTGCTCTAGTTTTATCATATTGTATAAGCTGGAAAATTAAATGGATTTTCAATTGTTCTGCAAATGGCTAGTGGGTACTCTTAATTGGGAAATTTTGATCTGCATTCCACCCCAGGCCAAGAGTAAATCAGACTAAGTACAAGCCACTATCCATAAAAGTTTTTTGTTTTAATGAATATCTTAAAGTATGGGTAACTTACCATCAGATGTTAAAATCTTATCCTTTTTGTTATCTTCTGACGGCTCGTATACAGAGATCATCGATGCGCATTCGATTTCAGTATAATTCTCCTAAAAATAAATTTAAAAAAAATGGTAAGTACTCTTCAAATACCAATCTGCAACATTAGGAAAATATATATATTAATGAGTTATTATAATAATAATAATAATAATAAAAAAAGATTTATAATAATAATAATAATAATAATAATAATAATAATAATAATAATAATAATAATAATAATAATAATAATAATAATAATAATAATAATAATAATAATAATAATAATAATAATAATAATAATAATAATAATAATAATAATAATAATAATAATATTAGGAAAATATATATATTAATGAGTTATTATAATAATAATAATAATAATAAAAAAAGATTTAAAACATTTTTAAAAATTCTTTCCAGGTGGAAATTTAAAATTATATGTATCTTAAAAAAAAATTATATAAAAATAAAAATAAAATAAAAATAAAACTAGTCATGTGACTAGAAAGTAAATATTGAAAAATATTACAAACAAAATATACGCATAGCATAACCGTATTAGAGGTAAGTTTTATTTTAAAAATTAGCAAAATCTATTGCACTTTCGACTGCTTAATCGTACCAATCATAATTATTGCATTGACGGTGATAAGAAAATCAATCTTCTATGAGCATGTATCCAACCTTGGCCATACCTTCAAACCTACGTCCGCCAGTGTGATCTGCTCTGAACGTAATGATGCCAAGTTAAAGAGGCCTGACACATTGCCAGAGATAAACATGCGACTAACAAAAAACGATTACTGCATCCCTTTAAAAAAAAATGACAAATATAAATAACTTATTTGCCATTCAAATATGCAAATTCTCAATTGAGTTTTGTTTCTTTAATAAATGCTACAATTTTTTTCTCATCATCAATGCCATGATTATGACTAGTAAGATTAAGTGGTCGAAAATGCACTAGGCATATTTTTGTTAATTTTACAAAATAAAGCTTATCTCTAATACGGTTACGTGTATATTTTGTTTGTTACATTTTCCAAAATATAGCTCGCTAAATTCTTGAAGTTACGTTAAAAATATTAATAAAGAAAAGCTTTGTGAAATAACAAAACAGTACTTTAAATATTTATGGAATATATACATATTAGATGCAGAAAACCATGTGATGTGATGTATTGTGGCTTCTCCTTAAACAAAGTTAATAATATCTCAGCAATTATGCCCAGATAAACCTGTTAGCCACTTTATTTTCCATTCCCCACTCTAAATTTTCCCATAATCTGCTCTATCCCATTTCCACAACATAATCTTTGTCAATTCTATAATCTTTATATCTAAATCCCCCTTCATTAACTTTCTATATACTCACTTTTTTCATATTTATTCTTCCATAAATTCATTATATGTACCCTTTCTGTTTTCAAGCATTTACATTCAATTAACAAATGCCTAATATTTTCTATTCCTTCCTTATATAATTTACAAAAATAAATCACCCATATTTTTCCATTTACATGTATATTCTCTTATAGCTAAAAATCCCATTAGAGTCTTAAACAATAAACTACTTTCCTTACTATTATCATATATTAACTCACACCTAATATTCTGTTTATTTCTATATATATTTAAACTCTTTTTACTCTCCATACTATTTCTCCATCTTTCTAACTCCCTATTCTTTATTAATAAATCTATTCTTTTATTGTACACTAGAGCTATCTATTGTAAATTTGAGTAAATTCCCTGACTAGTTTCTGGCAGTGAATCTTCATCTGTAAAAAAACAAACAAACAATAACTTGAATTCACATGCCCAGAAGTCATCTTTATTTTTTATACTAACCAAGTCAATAATCTGCTATTTAAAACTTCTTAAGCAATCTATTGCTCTTCATTAAGATAACAGTCAAAAAACTAATCTAGAAATTTAGATATGTCATTACCATTGTTTTATCAAACGCTCAAAAAAATCAAGAAACGTGACCAGCTCCTGGCCTCCAGTAAAGTCTTTGATGACACCTGGTCTTTAACTGCTCTTTCCTTTTCCTGATTATCAACTCCCACCTACCCAGCATTATAGAATAGGAAATTCTAAAAGAAAATATTCATGTTTATATAAAAAATGCTTATTCCATTAATCAAGTTCTTAGAATCTCATCACTATACCTAACCACATAAGAGTATAACAATTGTACTCTCATAACAAAATCTAGCCAGATGACAAATAGAACATTATACAATCATATTATTGTACAATTTATTCATTTATCTATCCTTTATTAGTATGTAATCACTATTTATTGTTAATAAAAATTTTTGTTGAAATGATTTATCCCAGTTTGCCACAGATGACTCTGGAATGAAGATGTTGAAAGTAGACTTCGAACGTCAATCAATATTTTATTTTTGAAAAAAAGATGGTTAAGTAAACTTGGAGAAAGTGTATGTGTGTGTGGCCAAAAAGTGTTTAATAAAAAAAAATAATTTTATAAGCATCTGGAATTAGAATTAATAAATAGGCTTTAATTTCACTGCTGCAAACGTTTGAACTCAGTTTATCAATGAAATGAAAGATAACAGTTTTAATATTAATCAAAGGAACCTTTAATACTTACAAATTGAATAGAAATGGTGAATCCCTCTTTTTTTATTATGATGATATCATGTGATTTCTCTAGCTATGCAGTATAGAATTGAGTACTCAATAGACCATATGATGCAGTATCACAAAATCTGACAATGATTTTCAGGATAATTGGTTTCCTTATAGTGACTTCTGCTTTTCACTGCATCTATAATAACTGTGGACATTTTGTATTTTCATGACCCATTTCAAACTACTGGTCTAAAAATTACAAAAACCTATGATAGTCTACTTACATAGCTATACAAGTCTAGCATTTAATCAGCATTTATTAGATTCTACTTAATCTGCTCTGAATTAAATTCAAGTTTTAATTCAAATGTGACTTGGATGGGGGACCTCATATTGTTTAGCAAGATACATAACTATTTAACCTTACACTTTACTTTCATTTTAAAGCAATACTTTCACATACATGAAAAACCATTCCCCCTTCCATTGTAAATTGTTCCAAATTTATAAGAACATTTAATTTCTAACCAATCAAATCTTCCCGATTTTCAATGCATTTTTTCAAAGGTAGTTTTTAGATTATAAGCTATCATCTTCCAGCAATCAATCTCTCTCACTATATATGCACTTCATGGCTAATCCCCATATGCCAGGTGACTGGGGATTAAAATACCTGAACATTGACATAGAAATGGAAGTCCAATTTTATATGTTTTGATTTGTAATTTGAATGTTTTAGCAACCTGTCTTATATATAAAGGATATTTAGCACTAGTCAATATTCATACTTGAATGTATTTTGTAAGGGCTTTTATTTACATATGCCTGAAACTAATTTAAGGTTATTAGTCAAGAAAATCTATAAGCAAGTGATAACATTTAACTTAACCAACATTCGGTTGATATCATTACCTTGGTTATTTAAATTAATACATAAGAGCTAAGATTATGAAAGTAGATAATAAAAGTAAATAGTTAGCTAAAAAATGAATTAATAAAAGAATAAAGTTATATAGTATATTTAAGTGCAATAAAACCTTGATTCACCATTTTTAAAAGACTGGAGAAACTAAGTGATAGATATGAGAATGCATAACTTATCTCTGCAAGGAGATACGGTAAGAAAGTGATAACAATTGGTCAATATTGGTAAGATTGTTTTTGTTATTTCTTTAAAAATAAATTCGCTCAGAATTAGGAAAATATTAAATAAATTCACTCAGTAAAGTTAACATCATGTGTTTTGAAGTCCCAAAGTTATTAGTAAAAGAAAGAAAAAAAAGATGTCAGTACTAAAATAAATGTTTGAATGTGGCAAAAAATTAATGAGTTTATTATATTTATATTAGTTTCCTATTTAAGCACATATATACCTTGGTCAGATTATTAATACAGATGGGAACATAATGGATGAAATTAATCATAGAATTAAATTTGGTTGGAGTGCTTTTGGTAGAAATAACTTGATACTAAAAGGAAATATGCCTATGTGTTTGAAAAGGAAGATTGATTTGGATACTTAAGCAATACAGAGACTTCAGAGCACTCAAAGAAGTATGGAGAGATGCATGTTGGGAGTAACATGAAGAGATCGAAAATGCATTATATGAGTAAGAGAATAAACTGATCTCATTGAAAAAAATTAAAAGACTGGAATTGGGCTGGACATATTGCTAGAAGAGATGATAATAGATAGACAATTGAAATCTTAAACTGATTAAAAAAGAGATCACATGTGAGATGAATGGATGAAATATGAAAGTGTGCAGGGGTGAAGTGGAGAAGAGAAGCTAGAAATCTAAGCTAGAGAGATGGGTTGAATTTGGAAAGACTCTCCTGCAGTGGATTGATAATGGTTGATGATGATGATGATGCGGCTTAAATTTGGGGATTAATTTTTTTCCCCAATTTTTCTGACTTAAAATTCTACTGCAGTTTATATTCGAAAATAATTAGTATTAGTTTTAAAAAAATTGCTTAACACAGATCAGTCACTAAATAAAGTTATATGCGCATGTGTGTTTGTATATTTACACCAAAATCATTTAGTTTTCACAACTTAATGCATTACCTTTTGTATTTCCTTCATAAATTTACAAAGTTCTTTTGGTCCCCAGACTGGTGCTCCACCTTCGGAATACCTTTAAAAAAAAATCAAACATTTTAGGCATCATTCAAAAGCAAACTAAATTTAAGTGTCTGAATTGTTACCGGCGTATTCTACATATTATTATGTATAAATAATGAATTATATGCATATGTGTGTGCATGTTAAATGGCACAAATTAATGTCTTGAACCATTATCACAAATGATCGTATGTAATAATCGCACAGCTTTATTTCTCATAAGTTCATAAGATGTTTCAATGCAGCAATACCAGAATGCGGAGCCAATCCAAAAACCGTGTCTGACACTCTAACTACGTCACAAATAATTCATTGTGAAACAATTTATATATACTTCTGTGTATATAATATTAGAAAATACATAGCATTAAATATATAAATGTATCAAATTTTTGTGAGATTTTTAATGTTTATGCATATAGCCATCAGAGAAATCTACATTCTCAACACACTAGCATGTATATATATATACAGTTAACCTTCCTATAACATGACATTCTTTTAACCCTGTTTCACTCTAACATCATTCAAGAGTTGGATAAATTCCTCATATAACACAGAATTCGTTTTAATAATTCGGGAAATTCCCATATAATAAGGAGCATGGTGAGAGTTTTTAAGAGCAAACGCCATCTCTGTCGATTTGTCACCGAGTATGAAAATGCTCGTTTAATGGCCATTAATAATGTTAATGAAGAAAACATGATGTAAAATTAATTTGTAATACTTTTGATCAATTATAGTTTTAACAACATATTTCTCTTAGTTATTAATGCAAATAGTATATATATATATTTGGAACCTAACTCAATTTTTTTGTATTAGTTCTTCGTTTCGTAGAACACAAATTCGCATAACGCAACCTTTTTTTTAAAAGGAACCTATTGACTGTATTACGCGGGGATTACTTCTATATAGTTTAATTGGTCATTCTTTTTTTTTTTTTTTCATATGTCAAATGCGTTGACAGGAAAGCAAATTCGGGCCAGCTGCTTGGAAGGCAGCTATGCTAACCACTAGACCATTAATGCTTGACTAATTGGTCATTCTCGCATTTTCTTAATACAAGCTTTTTCTCAATTCATTAATATCTACATACTCTTTACTGGCCATTCTCCTCATTTCATACATATATTTAAATAAAAAATATTTATAATAAAATATTTTTTTCCTTTATTTACTATCTATTTTTTTAATGCTGACATATATTTTATGAATAAACAAACCCTGCATGAGTAAAAAAATATATTTTTAATATAAATATTGAATTAGTGTAAATTATTTTTCAACAGTGTTAAAATTAACAATAGATGCTAAGTTGAACAAAACAGCCACCTGAATTCCTCTTCTACCAGTTTAGCAAAGCTGAGGTGCCATAGTGTGGAGAATGGTGGGTTGTGTAAAAGTCTGTGCTCATATATTCTATATATTACATATATAGACCCAGGTATATAATAAGGCTGTGGGTTTCAGTTATTACAAAGTAGAGATGTCTGCCCATCCCTTGTAATTGTATTAAATGGATTGGCCTGTACATTAGGGGTTAGATTAACTTTAGGTCAACATGGGTGTGACAAGAATCTCAGCCTCAGAGTGGCCTTTGAGCATTCCATCATCAGACTTTCAATTAGATGGAGGGTTGAAGAGTAGGAGTGTGGAGTGGATTGAAGCCTGTCCATTAAAGTATGAGGATTGGCTATCTTAATATATATTTGAGCACTTATAGCATTTATGTGTAGAGATGGTAATCTCGACCAACTGATGATTGCTGGTTTAGAATGAAATACGTATATTGGTGATTATTTATCTTTTCAACATACATGAGTTCAAGGGTATCAGTGTTATGAGATAGTGTGGAGAGTGATGGGTTGTGTGAAGGTCTGTGCTCATATATCCTATATATTATAGACCATTACCTAAGATGGTGTACTTTATTAGCTGCATTTAAATCCACACACTAAAAGTTGTTATTCTGACATTAACTGATGTTGTGGATGGGAAGTGTTTGCACCTCAAAGTGTGTTGATGGCTAGTTTTCAACATGTGGACTACACATTAGTGAAAATTTACTGGTTAGTTAAAAAGAAGTGATTTCCATTGGTATCAAGTCTTCTGCTTGAAGGCTGGATGCTAATGATAAAATGTTGTACTCTGCTATTTTTAGTTTCTTATTGTGTTTCTTTTTTTTTTTTTTTGGCAACCTAATCATCTTTTGTTCTATTGTTGTCAGTTCCACTAGTGGGAAGCAGGGCATGAGTGCCTCAATGATATATGCTGATGTGTGGTTTGTTTTGATGGTGTTTTGTGTCTCTCTGGAAGTGCTTTGTGATAGTTTAGTTAGGTTGGTATTTGCATCTGACAGGTATTATTGGATATTATGAAGCTCATATGTGTTGTTTGGAGTCATTTGGGTGGTGTTTGAATCTATATCCTGTGTGCTGGTTTGGTTTGCCTATGGTGTCATTATATTTTTTTGTGGTTTGATGCATGGAAGAGCTTAAAGTGGTTTTTCAGATAGAGAAGTTGTTTGAATCTGGTTATTTGTATCTGGATTTATGTTAACAATGTGTGTGTAGTCTGTGTGTGGCTAAGCTGATAATTTGTCTGTTATGATTGTGAATTCTTGTTGTTATCACATTATGTTGCAAAGTGCAAGCTGTCCACATGAGTAGCATTGCGGTTTGAACCCCTTATGAAAAAGCTTAATGTGGCTTTCTGATTTGCAATATAATAAGGAATATTGTTTGGATCTATTTCTGGATGCAATCTCAGCTTGAAATCAAAGCTGTTGCTGTAAACAAGCACTGGGGTATCTTTCAGATAAAATGGGTTAAAAACTATGATGGCACCATCATATTCTAAAAGTTTTTGATATCATATCTGAGATATGTATTTTTGAGTACATCGGTAACCTAATTATGTTGACCTGAATACACAGAGATAAGTGCATAATTCCTTAAAGCTTTAATGGTAGTTTTAAAATGAATATTTTAGCTTTCTAGATAAAATTCGATGATTAGATACTGTGGGTTGGGATGTTCAACAATTCTCAGCACTGTGTCACAGAGCCCATATGAAGTTATTGTATCATAGAGCAAATCCCTGGGAAATTTGTATAGAGAGATATACACCTGGGTCTCATTTTACACAATAGATAGGTTCCTCAGAAAACACGCGCAAACAAAATCGTGCAAAAATAGACGTAACTTACATTGAAAAAGGGGGATGCGGTCTGTGATTTTTCAAAATTCGCGTAAAAGCAAAGCACCAATGTAAAATTACTTTAAAATTCGCGCAAAAAAAAAAAATAATAAGGAAATAAAATATGACTAATAAAAAATTTCAAATTTGAAAAAAATTGATACAAGACAAACTTTTTTTAACTATAATATTTAATTTTATTCAAAATAATATATTTTTATGCATAATTTACAGTACAGTAATTTACATTTTTTATACATGTTTTAATTATTATGATTTTCTGGTGACAATGTAATTAGTAATTAATCTTTGAGACGATGATTTTATTAATTGTTTACGAAGCTCGCGATATCCAGACATACAACCATTTAGCTCTCATTGGAATTTAAGAGCATGTTAATGATTAGTGTCATTAATAAGAAAATAATAATTGATTACGTTCTTTTTTAAAAAGCAAAAACAGAATGTGATTTAAAATGCAAAATTAACACGCACAATGTTTGAACAAATTTACATTATAATCTTGTAAAATTTAATATGTGTATACATAAAATGTGGAAATCATGATTTTAATTTCATTATTGCATAAAATCTTACTATTATAAAGCACTGAAAATATTGAAATTACTAAGATGAAAGTCAAATTCCAATAATGTGCTATTACTTTCAATATAACGTAAGTGCGTGAACTTTATTATTTAAAGTAATAGCGCATTATCGGAAATCGACTTCCGGTAAAACACGAATTGCGCATAACTTCAAAATCGTGTTAAATAAGTCCGCGTAAAAAGAGACCCAGGTGTATTCACATTTGCAATTGCTACTCTTATTGAACAGGGGGGAATCTTTTAAATGATGTGTGCAGATCTCATGGAACCATATTGTTAAATCTATCATTAATTGTTTTTAAATCGTCATTATTCCAATGGGTGGGTGGCTGATTTGCCTGTATTCATATATGGAATTGCGTAATATCATTAGTGTTTATTCTTCAGAAATGACAATAAATTTTTTCCCTGGGATACAATGTAGGTATACGCATATTTTATTGGAATATAAACGGATAGCTCATTTCCAGCTGATGAATGAATTTTGAGATCATGAAACTAATTCCAGAGTTATTTTGCTAGATGTTTTACCATGCTGTCAAAAATTGTAAGCGAATACTATTAAAAATATTGCTAGCTGCTTAATTAAATGTTGGATGCAAGTATGACGTAGAATCTATGCACAGCATATATTTACATAGCATTAATATGGTAATGACAAAATGAATGTATTTGTAATTAAGTATTTCTGTCAAAAATAGGGGTTTTAAACAACAGATAATCAGATTAAGATATTTTCTAAATAACCAACATTCACATCAGTAAGGTTTTAAAAAAAAACATAGCATTGGCCGGGAAGTGAACCCGCTAACCTGGAACAACTGCTTGTAAGGCAGCTGTGCTGGCCACTTGACCACCAACACTTGACAAAAAACATCTTGAGAAGTGATTGAATCCAAAAAACAAAATATTATTATTATAAAGGCCAATTACATCCTTATGCAAAATTAAATCACCGATGATAAGACATGTAATTAAGTCTTAATCTGATATTAATGTTTTCTCAAAGGTTTGAAACATAGGTATGAAGTAATCAAAAACTCTATAAAAAGAAAATAAATTAACAAAAACGATGTACACTAATTGTCACTGAAATCTTGCCATTTAAATACTACCACAATATCCAGACATTAATATTTTTATTAACCTTCAGACGTTATTAGTTTGCTATTATTGGTTATCGTAATATACACCATATGGACACATATTTTTTTTAAAAAAAATTTAGAATAAAAAAACAAAATGTTATATATATATGTAGTATATAAAAAATTTGGAATAATTACAGAATAGGAGAAAATTATGACATAACAGTAACAGGAAAAATAAAAAAAATATTGGTATTAGTTAGGTATGTGATGGGGTGAAGAGACTGTAAGATAATATAAATAATAAAAAAATCATTATAAAATCTTTCAAAAAGACTGGAATTTCTAATGCCATTGAAGGTGTAAAAAGTGGGGCAATTTATGAAGAAAATAGTGATGAGCCAGATGTAGAAGGTGATGTTGATATAAATGAAAATGATGAGGAATTTGTAGGATACTATGTTTAAAATGATCAATAAAACAATTTTATTGTATAATCCATTTCTTTTTTACTATATAATTAAAAAAAAAAAAAAACTGAAACTTTTATTGAAAAAGTCGTGTGCGCGTTATATGCGTGGGCGCAGTATATGAGCGAAAATACGGTAACTGTAATTAACGGAAGTAATGATTTGATTATTTCTATAACGCCAACATTTTGCGAGTTCTATAATTAACTTTTTAATTACGTATATTTATTTATAATAATGAAATCGTATTCTTTTAATTTAATTTCAATTCGTAGCAGTTATACAATAACTTTTTTTTATATATCAAAATTTATTCCAAATTATTTCTTTCAGAGCAGCCCTATTTTAAAAATGACTGAAATGGTCAACTTGAAACTAAATATGTAGTGTAAAACTTTTTTCTAAAAAAAGGTAAAATATATATAAATTGCAATTAAAATACATTTTTAAAATAATTATATTATTATTACTATAAGAAAATATTATAAAAAAAAAATAAATAGAAAATATTCAAATCACTCTTCCAAACGTTCAGATATTTAAACAGCAGAGATTCAGACTTTATATTTATTCACAGAGGGCGTTGCTGAAATATCTGATCGTTTGGGGAAGGATGACTTGACTGTTTTATTTATTAATATGTATCGGACCTAATTTGAGGAAGAATAATTTTCTTATATTTTCGTAGTTTCGAATATAATTTTAAACAACAAAAAAATCTTAATCCTAAAATTTTAAGTTAACTATTAGAATTAATTTAAATAGTAAAATTAGTAAAGTAATACTTTTTTTTTCACTTAGAAGAAGAAAAGTTGATATTATTAGGATAAAAACTCATAAGTTCTAAGCTGGAACAACCTTGACTGTATTGGATGATTGGAAATGGTTAACATTTTAAAAAAATAATCACATGGTTTATTGTTTGGGAGCTCATATGATGTTCATATTGGAAATGATAGAACTGGGCTACGATTTATGGACATTAAGCTTTAGAGTTGACCAATCTACTATTGCATCAAACACTCAGGGCTGGCAGCAAATGGCCTTTAGGCCTACCTTGCCAGACCCAAAGATTGCTGAAACCAAAAAGCATATAGTGAAAACTTTTTTTATGATATCTCAAAAAATTTATTCACTTAAAAAACATATTATTTAAAAATACATTGGATACTATCTATCCATATTACAGCATTTAAATATTTTAGTTTTTATATTTCTGTTAAGTTGACCATTTTTATAGCTATGAATGGTTATTTTTATTTAATATTTGTATTAATATATGAGTAAAAATAAGAATAGTCTTTATTTTATTTCTTCAAACACACAAAAAGAATTTATTTGGTTACTTAGGAGAGAGCAAAAATCTAATAAAAAATAAACTGATAATTTATTTAAATGTATTAAAAAATTCCATACAGTTATATGTTTATATGAATATTTAATCTTTATGTCCTGAAGAAAAGAGGGAGGGACACTTCATATTATTGTTAGAGGTGGATGCAATGCTGATTGTTATCGTTAACAAAATTCTATAATTGACAACTAATCATATTCTTGTAATTCAGTTTCAATATTTAGCACTTAGTGATATTTTTTTTTGCAACAAAATTATTTAACTTTATTTAACATTATTTATTCCAATGTGAATCAAATTCATATTGGGATGACAACTATCAGTAATTATGCACTGTGGCTATTAGCTTTTCTCACACAGTGTTGGAGTGATTGCTAAGGAAATTCCATATATGATCAAATTTTTTTATGCCCTAGGTTTTACAAATGTTGTTTGTTATGCATCATTTTGGACTGTTACTCCCTGCTGATATACTTTTAAAAAGTTCACTTGCCTTGGGTAATTGGAATAGGTGGGGCTACAAGAAACATTGTATAATTCTTATTATTATTTTAACCCACAAGTTTATGGCTGAAATATCTATCAAGCTTGCAAGAATTTCTTCATAATTAGTTATTATTGGCATGATCAGTTCTGAATGCAGAATGTACATGTCAAAGATTCAGAGATTTTGTTTTTTTCTCTGTCAGAAAATCTGGTTCACTGATCTGATTGATGGCTATAAACTCATGAATATTTTATGAATCCCCTATCATTATTCTTGGATACTGTCAAAATGGTTGTAATTCCTGAAAAATCATGTAAATAGTATTCTATCTATTTTTAAATGCTTTTATCCAAGTTAGAAACTCTATTTGTTGGTTGGTTTTTAAACACTTTTATTTTAAGTTAGAAAATCTGTTTGTTGGTTAGTTTGTTCATTTGTTTATTTGGCCAAAATTTTAAAAGTGAGGATTAATATATTTCTATTCAACAAATTTTTTTTTCAAATTATGTACATGTTATAAATCAATGACAATTCAATAATGAGATATTTTAGGGTAGCATTCTCAGGTTTTTTTTATTGTAGAAGTGTGGGTGGACCGAATTTCAAACACATTTTGATTTGGTAAGTTTTCAGTGATATGCATGAGAGGGTGGTATATATATATTAGAAAAGCTTAGACTCTTTTAGTGATCATTGAAAATTGAAATAAAAATAAATCTTAATTGCAAAAAGTTGCCTTTTTTAAAAAGTTTATCAAATTTTTTCTGTTGATTGTAAAAGTTGACTTTTTAATGAGGTTTTCCAATACCACAGTTTTCAATAAGGCTATGATTATGAGGCAAAAACGCTCAGCCTTAACTGAGTGATTAATATTTTTCAGGCGTATAGTTTCTGCAACTTGCATATTGTATGTGCTTCGTGTGTTATTACAAAACTATATTGTAAATAGTCTTTAATATGTGTTATTTTATTTTCAAATATATATTATTTACATGATATGTAAGAATAGTTTATTCATTATTTTAAATTTAAATAATGTTTTACTGCAGACATAACTATGATCAATTGTCATCAATGGCATCCGATATAGCTTTCATCCCATAATGCATTAGTATTAAGAACAAATTGAAAGACAACAGATACAGGAAAAGCAAATGATACTGAAGAAAATAAAAAAAAAAGAAAAGACCAAATCCTTCTTATAAAAAAATTTTAAAGGATAAAAAAATGAATATTAATAAAGATTTCAATAAAAGATAAAACAAATCATCAAATGGTTTTATTACTCAGGAGTTCATAAATGGTGTCAGGACAGGAAGTAGATTCCAGATTCTGACAGTTTGCCATTTCACTTAACCATGCAGGACTAAGTTAAACATATTATCAATCTAAAAAAAACGATGCTTATGTGGGAATTTTCCATTTGCACTTAATTATTAATAATAAACTTATAATCTTTATAATCACTCAAGATTTACTTTATTATTGAAGATTATTGGTAAAAAAATCCATTATCGACTTACTCTTCTATAATCTCGTCGAGTTCTGGCCGATTGATCAGACACTTGTAGAAATGAACAAATTCTTCTGGGTCGAGAGCATCTTCTTCACCATGTTTTTTTGTCTTTTTGTAGTCTGCCATCTAAATAAAATATTACAACAAATATTGAAGAATGAAAAATATTTATAAATAATAATGCATACATATTCTTATTTACGAATATATATAATGAATTCTAATGATAACAATAAATTTTCTAAATAACTATAATAAACCACAGTAGTACTTTCCATAAATATTTTAATTGTCTATAACTGAAAAACAATTTACATTCAAATTTAGGAAAATAGACATCATCATGTCATAACGAAAGTATGTTCCAAATCAAAATCGAAAGCAAACATGGTTTTTTTGATGATCATAGAAAACAGATGTTATTATTAATGATGACTTAATTAATAGCGGTATTTGTTTTCTTTGATCACACAAAATATAAATGTACTTTTAAATTTAATCTTGAAAATATTAAGATTCTTCATGAGAAGAGAAACCATAATAAAAGAAAAATTAAGGAGGTAATTTTAATAAACAAAAATATGATATCTTTATTTAATAGACAAAGCGCTAATATAAAATTCATGAATTTGGGATATAATGTGATGACATTTACTGAAAGTATTTCTGCAGTTTTTTTTTTATAGTTATTTACGAATAAGCATTTATTTTATAACGTCTTGCGTGCGATTATAATTACGATAGAATGACAGCCTGTTAAGCTAAATTGCGCAGACGCTGTGAGAATGTTGTTAATAAATGAATACCTTCGAACAACCACATCCTTTTACTCTTATATAAATACTATATCATGTGGCTGTTCGAAGGTATTCATTTATTAACAACATTCTCACAGCGTCTGCGCAATTTAGCTTAACAGGCTGTCATTCTATCGTAATTTATAGTTATTTGTAAAATATATTATTACTGTTATAATTCATTATTATAATTTTATTACAATAATGGACATTTTATTTAATTTATATATTCTAGTTTAAACCTTTTTAATCTACAGCTAAGACAGCAAAACAAGAAAAAATTAACCACCAGATGGAAACAAAACTGAAACTATTTCTTGATGAGGTGAAAATCAATTAGGCAAAAACTAGTCAAAGAACTTTTCTTGGTTCTATCACCTGGTGACAATGAATTACTCAAATCTCAGCTCAAAAGCAGTAAGTATAAGAATATTAAAAAAACTGCATATTCAAATTAGTGCCAATCTTGAAATAATATAAAGGTTTATTCTATCATTAAAATACAATGAATAGGATAGACTGTGCAATTTAGATGTATGAAGATTATTACCATGAGTTTATTCCTCATGTTGATATTACCCAAAAGAAGGAAGTTGAAGCACTTCAGAATAATGACAACAACCCCATTTTAGTACATTCTGGTAAAATGACTGAAAAGGGAGTTTCAAAAGTGGATCACAAAACTAAAGTATAAGGTTTGGAAAAACATTTCTCATAGAGGTCTCCATGGGTAGGGGCATTTCTGAGAAAACATAGCATGAAATTTGCAAAAGAATAATATTTTTTGAAAAGCAATAAGAAACAAAAAGTCCAGATCTTTGTTATTGTTTATAATGCAACTAAGCTACTCAGACATCAAGAGATTCTTAGAGAAGATAAGCTGTATTCTAGAATGCGTACTTCAAATATTTTCTCATCTTCTGTAAAGATATTAAATACCATTATTATCATTATTTCAAAAAATATTGTTATAACTATTTATAAAAATCTAACAAATTTGTATCTTTCAAGTTAATATAAAAAAATAAAATTCAAACTAATATAAGAAAGTATTAAACTAATATAAGAAAGTATTAAACACACTGTATCAGCTTTTGGCAGATAGCTGCAAGAATCATAGGACTAAATATGAATGTGCAATTAAGTATATGCCTTTATATTAACATGGTCCAAAATGTATAAATTAACTTACTATTAAATGAAGTTATGCCTTTTTTTATTTTATTCCAGACCCATTTGGTGTAAGTTTCTGGCTATTGGCAATTATCAGTGAAGAGTTTTAGATTATTCAAGATTACAAAGGAGAGCTCAGAAGTGGAGAAAAACCATTAAGCATCACATGATCACCATTTATTATACTCATTGATTATTCTGGTTGGCACAGGGTGGCACTACTGTATGGAGAGAGTTTTGCCTTGTTTAAGCGGAGAAAAAATAATGAATTCTGTCCCTAAGAGCATATATTAGATGTACTTTTAAACTATAAGGCCACAGTATTAAATAGTCCAAAATTTTAAATTTTGAAGATATATCTGTCATTAAAAGCTTAATAAATAACTTTACATAGAGACTGTTCCAGATACACTAGAAAATCTGCTTGAGTGTAGAAGAGATTTCAAACACATTGTAGGATTTCAATAGTGATAAAATGATAATTTAACAGTATTATTAATTTGGGGGTATAAATATGATTTCTATTTTATTATTATTGAATAGTAATTGGACTGATTAAATTTATAAATCTTGTAAATGAATAATTGTAGTCAATTCCTTAAGCATATTTTTGTAGTGAATTAAAACAGTATTAAATATTCTGGGTAGTTGTCAAAAATGAAGGTGATATGGAGTAATATTAATGATATCCACACAAAGTTATTATTGGTCTATTTTTAATTGTACCACAATTCAATGTAATATAAAGCATAAATAACTTAACAGAGTTTGTAGGGGGAGGGGAGGCTATCTAGAAAAAAATCAAAGGACAGACTTCAACATCTAACACCTACAAAATTTAAAAAAGAAAGAGCTGAAAAAGTTACAACATTGGGATTGAATTGAAAAAGATTACATGGTAATGTATTTTTAAAACCATGGAATAAGAAATTTTACTACTTGTGTACATTTTTTGCTGCCTTTTTTTCATTAATTCCTGTAATTCATACTGGAGGAGAAAAGAAAATGAGAGCCATAAAGGAAATTAATTGTCTGAACAAATACGACTTCAAACTTAAGTCTAAACAAGAAAGTGTAAACATGAGCTTTTATTTTATTTATGTTAGCTAGTTAATATATTTCAAATTGATGCGTGAATTATATAGAGTGGCAAATAAAAGAGCTAAAAAAGTTTTGCGTGTTTTTTTATAAATCAAGAATGTAAAATTAAGAGCATGCTAATAGCTCTAAACAAGCTTTTTTTTTTTTATTTATGATAAATGCTACTACAAGAGAAGACATTCAAATCATTTTTATCTTGGATTGTCCCCATTTATCATAAATGAAAAAAAAAAAAGCTTGTTTAGAGCTAGTAGCATGCTCTTAATTTTACATATTTGTAAGTGCAAGCTATATATAAGTCATGTGACATCTGACTTGTTATTATTACTATAAATCAAGAAAGAAAATATACATTTTCTTGTCAATTATATAATATTAATAAAGATCTGATAATTAAGAATAATTTTGAACAAAACTTTTAAGATTTAAGTCAGAGAAACTAAAAGTCACCTCTGTTAAGCGTTGGTGGTTGAGAGGTCAGCACATTGCCTTACAAGCAGTTATCCCGGGTTAGCGGGTTCGCTTCCCGGCCGATGCTATGACACATGAAAAAAAAAGAAGTCACTTCAAATAGTATAAAGTTTAATCTATTTAAAAAGAAAAAAATGCATGAACTTGTTTTCCTATTCTTATTAGGAAAGGAAAATCATCTGATAAAAATCTTAGCGCTCTTTTTCTTTGTTAATGAAAATGGAAACTTTACAGTATTTATAAATGTTGTATTTATAATTGCAAACGATTTAATAAATCTTGATAAAAGAAAATAATAATAATTCTTCTGAGTATTATTAAAGAACATATTAAAATTTACTGATAGAAATAAATAAATAAATATCTACTTCTTGATCTATATTGTGGAACATGGGAATTAACAATGATCATTTTAAAATTATTCCAGATATTACCGCGGATGGAAAAATCAATAAATGATTTTAAAAAGTTTTATCTTGTTGACCTTTAATAAACCTATAGCTTCATTTTAAGGAAAATTGTCTGCAGAAAATGTGAATAAACATGGTATTCTGATTTTGTTGCTACACAGTTTTGGAAGTGTTTGATTTTGTTTCACTGTACCAGAATCAGATATAATAATAATAAAAATATATGGATGCGTTACTCATAAAATGTTTTGCCCATGATGTCATTTTTTTGCCTCGTCAGTCAGCTCATAATAATAAGGGAACAAATTTTGAACTAATGGGGAGAAAATAAAATAGGATAAAATGTTTTTATTTTACTCATGTTTAGTATTATACTATATAGGTTGTAATATATTATTGAGATATATATTTTGTTTGTATTTGTGGTTTGAATATATAATTATTTTAAGGATAGATTAATATAAAGGTATTTACATTTATTATATATATTTTTGTTATTTTACCAGTTGGTTGAAAATATATTAAATCTCATTTATTTAGACAGAGAGAGATATTCATCTCTTGCATTTTTAAAATAGCTTCTGATATTCTATTGATGGGTAAACAGAGAGAATAACTTGTCAGAGGTATAGTATAATGACACAATCGTTTTATTATATGGAATATTTTATATAAGCATTTTACATTTATTAAATTTTGCCTATGAATTAGCATGTCCACTTTAATTATAGAATGTAAGCTATTCTTCATTGTCTATGTGTGTATTGCTTGTTATAATAAAAACATCACTATGCTTTTAAAAATAATTAATGGTCATTTGACTTACGTTGGTTTGTTTAATATACTATTAGTTTATGCATTGTGAAATGAGATATTTATTTTTTAACTTTTACTGTTAGAATTATTTTTATCTTATTATTGTATTCACAATCATTTATGATCATTTTAGCTGATAAGTATGTGTCACAGATAATGTCATCAAATGTAGTAGCATTGATATTGTGCACATATAGATGGATCACTCTCCCATTGCTTATTCCATGAGAGGATTATATTATCAAAGCTGATAAATAGTTAATGCTTAGTTAGCACAGTTAATTCCTAGAGAGGATTATATTCATGGCACATATTCTGTTTCCCTGTGATGAGACAAGATCCACACATTTTGTACCTAGGAAAAAGGTGTTGGAATCAGCCACATTATTGTACAACTTTAAAATGTTGTTTTGTAGAGCCTCTCTTTATTGTCTGATCCCTCATGATGGTATGTAGTTAGTTTTCCACTGTGTATGGTAAAGTTATTGGTAGTTTAAAATGATATAGCAATGATAAGATAAAGTTAGATTCAGGAACACTGGTTTATCTATAGTATTTGCTTAATTGTAAATAGTGTATGTGTGATGCTGTAGTACCTTCATCAGTTTACAAGCAAACTAACCATAACTTACTAGTAATTATAAAATTTCTGTATGGCATAATAAGGGCTACACATGTACAATGTCATATAATATTCACCAAGCAGTGATTCGCCGATGGATCGGTAAGACAAGTTAATAATTGGAATGATTATGTTGTGGACATAGGCAAGATTTTGGTGTCATGTACACATTTGACCTCTGATATCTGTCCCCACATTAATATAATAAATTTCTTCATAAATAATAATAAAATTATTTGTGCGGCATATAATAATTGCCCTTATATCATTTTCTGATATAAATAAAATAACTATAGTGTAACATGCTACCTTATAATATTGGGTTTTAAATTTTAAAATTTTCATTTATCCTAAAGATTTGAATACACTTTCATAACTTGAATGCTAATTTATGTTAAACAGAGTTTAACCTTCCCATTCTATAATATAAAATAGGAGAAACCTAGCTGATAATTAAGTGATAATGAAGGTATCATTGAACTATACTATTTTATATACTATGTGTGTATTTAATGAGATATACATTATTTTCTATATCTGATTTTATATAATGTCTCTGTCTTGTTTCACATAATGTTTCTGAAATAAATGTGTAAATAGTGTAAATAAATCTTGTTGTTTTCAAAGTTTATTTAATTGTCTGTGATCTTATTGCTAATCACCACACACATTATTATTGTTATTGACATATTATCTTATTATTTTGAACTCATCATCAATCAATATAGTATATTTAACTATATGTTACTATATCATAATAATTTTGTTAAGCCCTGATAGTTTAAAAGTACATCTAAGACATCATCACTTAAGAATCAAAATATTGTTAACCTAGATTGCATATTATTTTAAATAGTATATTAAAGGATAAAACACTTAATTTTGATTTAATCAGTTTATTTGAACCCGCAGATATATTGTTCACCGATCTTGATCACATGGCTCATAATTATTTGATAAAAGGAAGTTGATAAGTTATTGTGTTTAGTTATTAGTAGTACTCATATTTCTTGAAGCTTAAAGTATATAATATTTATGGAGTTTATAAAGTTTATCTGGAATTACCAAATATTGTTTGTTAATTCTATTTTGTATTAAGAGCTGTTTTGTGTGCTATATTTGGGTAATGGCAAAATCCCTCTCACTGACCCAAGTATATCTTGTATAATAATATTTAAGTTGTTTGAACCCTGAGAAGAATAAGTTACTAATTTGCAGTATAAAATTTAAATTTATGGTAAATTTTATATCTACAGTTATTTATTGTGTTTAGATTTGAGTTATGTTATTTTCACAGTTTTTATTAAAGTCAACAAAACTTTATGGTGTGAATTTCTTCTTTTGTCTTAAAATGTATAGCTTGTTTTGACTTTATGGTGAATATTATGGTTTTGTCAAGCTTAGAATCCCTATTTTATATAGTTTATCTTATTATCATTTAATACAATATTAGTTTATAGCTCAAGATCTCATTCTCCATCATCAACATTGTTGTTCTATTTCATATTGATTTTTCTTTTATTCCTTCATTCTCATTTGATCTTAATTCATTATCATAACTAATTCACTCTTCACTGGCTTTTATTCTATTATCATCTTAATCATTCATTAGCTCTTATTCTATTACCATCTTAATCATTCATTTGCTTTTATTCTATCATCATCTTAATCATTCATTATTCTAATACCTCTTCTTTCTTTTCTCTTCATTCTTAGACTTGTTTCATTTTATTATTTAATTATTTATTTTCATCATCCATTTAGTCATCTACTTCCTAATTTGTTTATTACTTTAGTCATAATTTTAATTTCATATTCATTTTATAGACCTAATTATTATTTATTTATCGGTTAGACGAATATTAAATTTATTTCATAATACTTTGTTTGTGGATTTTAAGGCTTGTTTAACTAGAAGTTACTTTGTTATCTTCTTTAGATTTATTGTTTCATGCCAGCTTAGTTGAATCAAGAAATAATCTCTTTAGTTTAACATTTTTTTTTATGCTTATATTCATAATTATTCGTGTAATGAAGGTTACAATATATATATAATTGTTTTTTAATTTATTTTGCTATGTAAATACACACAAATGAAGAATCCTTGATTAATTTCAACTCTTAAGAAATTGCTACCTGTTAAATGGATTCCCCCATTCTTTAAAATAGTCCAGGAAATAGCTCTCATGTGATGTCTTTAGTTTTTCATTTTATCTGTCTGGTAAATGACATGCCATCTACCTGAAGGGAGATAGGTTAATAAGGAGCTTGCCAGCCCTTAACCCAGATAATACATCAATTAACAAGTATGTTATAAGTAAAGTCAGGAAAATTATTGTTGGTCCCTGCAAACAATGACGTGCAAAAGGTCAACTCTATGGATGCTTTAAAATGATCAAATATGGCCATTTCACCTTAATTGGCCAGACCATCTCCGCTCTTTTTTTTATTTATTATTTTCTCAGACTGGAATTGAACCATAAATTTTAGCTCACAAGCAAGTAATTCTTACACCGAGTCAACTGCTCAAAGCAGTATTTTTAATAGCTGCATATATATATAAACAGAAAACGGAATATTGTTAAAAGATTCCGGCCTCTGCCATTCGGTTTTTCTAACATTAAACAACCGAGTTTACACAATTTATTAAATTCTGTGATTATGAGAATTGTTTTTTTTTTTAATTTTATAATCATTCTTTCTGGCGAAAACTATCTTTGGATATGGAGGGGGGGAAAGAGTTAATTTTTCCTATGATCTCTGACTCTTGGAGCAAACATTATATATACATTATTTGTTTTTACGTAATTATGTGCGAGATTTAAAGAGCATTAAGATTATATTTTAATATAAATATGTAATATTAGATTATAAGGTGACATTAACATCTGTTAGCAACTATCATATTATTATTTAGTTTTAAAAAATTTTTTTAACAACAATTATTCCGGTTATTTGATATGAATTGGTTTTGTTGATAAATGCCTAGGAGAATTATTTTAAGAACTTTGATCTTTTATATTTAATAAAAGAAATGTTTTCTTTAATATAAATCTCTTGATCCCAAAAGAATATTGAGACTTTCTTTTAAAATTAAAAATGTAATTATCGTTGTGCTAATTCAAATATTAACTTTTTATGTACACTGTATTTAAATTGTAAATGTTAGCATTACTGCCATCTTGTGACTTTTTTGGAAATTAAAACCATTTCAACCAAATGTCTTATGAAGTTTAAAATTTGCAGCATTAGCAATAACCCCCCCCCCCAAAAAAAAATATATATATATATAATTATGATGAATGAAACTGTTTTTGATCGTTTAAGTCTTCCAAAAACAAGATGTTTCAATTAAAAACAAAAACTGTGCATAGGATAGTTTTCCCGGGTTCAAATATAGGCTTATGAAACTACGATATTAAGGAATGCTATTTAGAATTCCCTGGACATCAGAAAGAATTATTGAATCATGCTTTAATAGTCAATGAAATGCAAAATATTAAAACGGAATCTGTTTTTTTTTATTTTATAATGAATGAGAGCTAAGGGTTAACTAAAGAAAAGTGTTTGACGAGATGTTTATTTATGAGATAGATAAGTAAAACAATAGAGGTCAGAGGTTATGCCAGCTTTGTTACTTTATGAGAAATGGAAGGGATAGGGAATCAGTATCAGCTCAATTAATAGGATTAAAATGTCAATTTTTCATTGAATGACGCAATTGATTGTTGATATTAATAGTTAGTATAAGAGTAAAAATATATACATTTAATAAGTTAATATAAAACAAGTCAATGAACAATATTTTTAAAAAGATCTCTCGATTCAGTTGTTGGTTAAACATTATATAATTCAGCAATAAATTCTTTTTTTTTCATTTAATAGGTTTAGTAATCCGATTGTAGTTCTTAATATATACTTATTCAAATTGTATTAGCATCAAAGAGATGTTAAAACTAGCTTTCTAATTACAATATCAAATACGTTTTTGTTTCACAACAACAATGCCATCTACCTTAAATTTAGTTATTAATAAATGCCAGATGCTAATGCTTAATAAATTCCTATACTGTGCTACCCTATCCAATATCATCAGATTGATTTCTAGCTTATGTCTTTCGTCTGTGAGGAACTTTGGATGTTGAAACAGTGCACTTACATCTTTAGAATCTAATGCATCTTCATTCTAGCAACCACCAAAATATATAGATAGTGAATTGGTTTCAGATCTATACAACTATATAACCAAGTTGGCTAACCTAACATATGTTTTTCAAGATCACCATTCTTTATGCTTACACAAGCTGTTTATACAGAGGCTAAACTCTCCACTGATGAAAGGCACAAGCTAAAACTAGTCTAGGGATATTGGATAGTAGACATTAGATAGTGATTTTATACACAAACCTTCTTGCAACAATTGATTACTTTGGATTGCACTGAGTGGCATTATTTATGGAGAGTTTAGCCTCCTGTATATATGTTTTTCAGTTTGGATTGATAGTTTAAAAATAAAACAGAGAAATAAGTAGTAGCTGATAAAAGAAAGGTGCACTAGATCCTAAAGGTCCATTGCACTGTTACAAGGTTCAAAGTTCCTCACCATTGAAAGACACGGGCTCAAAACTAGATTGAGGATATTGAATAAAACAGCATTGGGTAGGGATTTATTGAAGGCTATCATCTGGCATTTATTAATTACTAAATCTCTATGGTGAAAGGAAAAAATATGATGCTGAAGCAGTAGTATATATACTGGAGTCATGTGATAGAGTCATGTTTTATTGGATTTAATATCAAATATGCATAGTTAATATATTTGAAATTAAAAAAAGTAATAATCCCCCAAGCTATGCATAAATAATATTTATATATCAATAAATGATAAAGATTAGTATGAGGATTCTGGGAATTTTGCTACTTTGGTTTAAATTTTATATACATTAGGTTAAGCCTATTTGAGAATTGCATTTACAAACTGATATTTCATTAATGCTATTTTGATTATTAAAAATAAGACTCCATATATACCCTTTGAATGTTATACCATAATTTTAGAATGGATTCTGTCATATTTGAAAAATATAAGAGCAATTGATGGCTTTGTCTCTCAGGAGTTTGAAAAAGTTTGAGCTGCAGAAATTCCAGCGCTAAAATAAATCTGAGGACTTTCTAAGTTTCAGAATCTGATGCTCCACTACTGCACTAAATCAGGAAAATAATCAAATAACTTTACGGCTTGAGAGTTCATAAGAAGTTTGGGTTCCAGGAAGTAACAGTACTGCAATTGATTCAAGGACTTTATGCTCAAGAGTCTGACACCTATCACTGATCTAATCCAAATGAGTCAACGTCAATAAATGCAGACCTATAACCATCAAAAACTTAAAAGGCCCATTCCATTCTTTATCATCTATCGATGTGCCAGAACTATTTATACATAGCTTTTGTTGTTTCATTCTAATTACACATACTTTATATAAACTAGTATCATTAGATACTAAATTAATGTTAATTGAATGAAATAAAAATGGTATTTCTATTTTATGATTTACAAGAACAGCATATTCAGTAGCGCATTGTTGCAATAATGTAAGATCATACATTTAATCTGGAATATATGTAAAAATAGTATATCAAATAGGAGCACAAAGCTGCTTTTTCTAATGGTGAAAACTGGGTTTGAAGCTAGAATCATACTCTTAGGAGACACTGATCTGATTTTTTTTTGTAATTTAATACCTGTTGTTTGTATTTCAAATAAAAGCTGTAGCATTGATTTCCACTTTTGATCATTACAATTCAGTTAATTATAATCGTGGATGAAACTCCCACTAGTTGTCCGAATGATTTTATTGACATAAGTAGCACTATTGCAAAATTTAATGTTTGAATTTACATTTTTCTATAGCATTAAGCGCTAATGGTTAATTGTCTCACAGAGTTCACTTTGGAAAGTTTCAAGATTTAAAAAGTCCTATTAAATGTACAATTGAAAGCTGTTTGGTTATGAGCTAATAATATTTTGGCTCATTCAGTTTCACGTCTGTTGTCTGTGTTGTTCTCAGTTTCTGACTATGTGAGATCTTAATAGTGATAATTGACACTTTAAGATCATTTAATTGGAACTCTACTAACACAGCAATGTTGGAAAATTAAATGTTAGTTGCGTTCTTGTTTTTTTTTGGGTTGGAACAAAGAATTATTTATAGAAAGTAGCAGTGGGGTTGAAAGTTTTAAAAATTGATTATTTATTAGTCTACTTTTAAAACAGGTTTATTTGCCTGTTTAATGGAGTTTCTTCAAACCTCAGGGAATTAAAAATCTCAGTCTGTTACAGTCCAAGCTGGTTGCAGACGGTTGTGGGTTCGCGTCCCGGCCGATGCTATGACATATAGAAAAAAAAAGCATTAATTTTATTGTCTACATTAACATCTTAGACCAGAATGAAATGGTGGGATCTACTTTTTACTTCTAGAGATTGCCTTGACAACAGATTGAAGATTCATAATGTTGATAAACAAACTGCTCTCATGTGATTTGTATTTATGAACCATCTAGCTTTGAGAAAAATTAGATTTAATATATATATAGAAAGAATCTTACAGCTGTTATGCATGTGTGTGCCATATCCATAATTCAAAACTCAAATCCAGGTCAAATGAATCTTGTTAAAAAAAAATTCAATTCCATAGTCTTAGGATTTTTTTTATAGTACCCAGTCTTTGATTAGTCCATGTCCAATCTATGACTTGTCCATACTAGCAATCTCCTTGTGTGCGTACATATATACACAAACATATATTTGTATGATTTGCAGCTTGGCAGCCTCAAGTGCCATTCGAGCATTCAAGTGGCAGATTGAGTATAATTCCATTTACTTAATCAAATGGATTTGGGTTTTTTTTTACTCAATTGACAAAACCATCCAGAAAAACCCACTATTTTATTACTTTTCTTTTGTGAAAATATTTCGGTTTTGCAGTGAACTATTTAAAGATTGTTTTATCTTTTAAACATACATTAATATTCTTAAAACATAATTCTAATTTTGCGTTCAAATACGTAAAGGGTTTTTTAATTTGTACATACGTGTTTTTAATTTGCAATGAATTATTTTTGAAAATATTTTAAAAAAAAAAATTTAAACAGAAATGATTTAAGCACATAACTCCTGGGTAATAAAACTTTGTAGTGTTTTTTTTTTTTTTTGCTTTATCTTGAGCCTAAGAATAGCTAAATATTCGTTAACTGGTTGATTTACTGTTCTTCATCTGTCGCTTAAGATTGAAAGGGTTAAAAATAATGCGACAGAAGAACAAATAGAAAGATAAGAATTTGTCAAAATCTAGGTAATTCAAAATGAAATAATGTAGTCTTTCAAATTTATAACAGACCAAGAATGAGTTGTAATCATTCATTTTTAAAAAAAGACTGTTTTGTCTGTTCGAGCATACAATATACTGAGTTCGAAAATTGTTTTAAATTGATCAAACTGAAAATTTTAGCCCCCTTTTTTCATTTTCTTCAATTCAAAATAGATCCAGAAACAGTTCTTAAGCCTGCTAGATTTATAATGGGCTAACTTGCTCAAAGTTTCCAAGTCATTCATTTATTGACATCATATCACATCAGGTTAATACCAAAATATACAAAATGTAAAATATAACGCGAAATAAAGAGTTAAGTTATTAAAAATAACTTCTCAAAAAATAAATAATCGAATGTCTAGGGAGGTCATGTGGCATTTGAACATCAGAACCGACAAGTTGAGGTTTAATTTACAAACGTTTAAACCTCGGACACATCATTTTCTCTTTGCACTAAATAATATAGAGTTTCTTAGAAATAATATGGAGGTGTGTGTGTGCGTGTGGAAGTTTTGTTTTTTTATTGATTTTTTTTATATCTTTAAATTTTATTTTTTTTATATCTAAGAATCACTTAATAAGCTTCTTTGTGAACTTTTGACTGTTTGTTTTTTTACTTTGGATTTGTAAAATCTTTTTTAACTCAACTAAAATTTTGAATAGATCAACTATAAAAACAACAACAGTAAAAAAACAACAACTACTATTTGCCTGTCGTTCAAATAAATACTTTCAATTTTATTTTAAATACTTTGTTTCATCTTACGAACTACTTGATTTTAAATCTGTTTACTTAAATCATTTAATTAAGAAACTGTATTTGCTTTTGTAAAATATATGTGTATGATAATGATAAATATAATTATAAAAATGAAAATGAGCATTTACACACAAACACCTCCCCCCTGTACCCATTCTGCCATCTACTAAGGAACTGCCACATAACTTTATCTTTCTTATTGCATTGCCAAATCCATATAATATTAATATCATCTATATTCTTTATTACATTTTACAATGCTTTTTAACAATCCACTATTGACAGTTTCGATTGCTCCAGCAATCTTCTTCAGAATCATAACAAACAGCAATCTTCAGAACTGTAACAAACACAATACAAATAAATGAATACAAATACTCATGTATTTGTATGGTGTTTGTTCTGAAGAAGATTGATGGGGCAATCGAAACTGCAATAGTGGATTGTAAAAAAGTATGGTAAAAAGTAACAAAGAATATAGATAAACTATCACACACTTGAGAAGGAAAAATGTGTTTTCTTGATTTTAAGCTCAGTAAAATCCCATAAATTCAGCATGTGAATAAGCATCTCATCTTTATTCATTTACCCATAAGAATGTGTTATAAAGCTTAATAAGAATGTTTTTTAAGCTTTAAAAAAAATATGGAAGAAAGATAACTGAAATAAAAAAGATTTGAAATTTGTTAATATTTCACAATGCAGTTTTGCTTCCATATAATTTTTTGGGATAATTTATAAAAGCCAACTTATTTTGTCTATTTGTGAGTTAAATATGAGTTTCTGTGAGATGAAATGTTATTTGTAATCTTCAATCTTAATATCATCATCATCATCATCAACAAACATTATCAATCCACTGCAGGATGAAAGTCTCTCCAAGTTCAATCCATCTTCTCTGATCTTTAGCTTCTCTTCTCCACATCACCACTGCACACTTTCTTATTTCATCCATCCATCTCACATGTGGTCTTTTTCTGGGTCTTTTACAATCTCTTGGAATCCTGTTTAAGATTTCAATTGTCCATCTATTATCATCTCTTCTAGCAATATGTCCAGCCCAAGTCCACTTCAGTCTTTTAATTTTTTCAATGAGGTCAGTAACACCTGTTTGTTCTCTTACCCATATATTGCATTTTCGATCCCTTCTTGTTACTCCCAACATGCATCTCTCCATACTTCTTTGAGTGATCTGAAGTCTCTGTATTGCTCTTCTATTAAGTGTCCAAGTCTCAGATCCATAAGTAAGAACTGGTAAAACATCTTTATTAAAAACCTTTCTTTTCAAACACATAGGCATATTTCCTTTTAGTATCAAGTTATTTCTACCAAAAGCACTCCAACCAAGTTTAATTCTATGATTAATTTCATCCATTATGTTTCCATCTGTATTAATAATCTGACCAAGGTATTTGTAACTGTTAACTTCTTCTAACTCATCATAATCAATCTTTATTTTTATATTTTGAGAAAATCCATTAAACATTACTTTAGTCTTTTTAACATTTATCTTTAGTCCTACTTTCATCTGATAACTCCTGCAACAATTTCTGCAACTCTAAAGCATTATCTGCAAAAACAACTACATCATCTTCAAAATCTAAATGACTTAAATAATATCCATTTATTTTCACTCCTTTGACTTCCCATTTTAATCCACAAAATACTTCTTGCAGCACTGCTGTAAAAAGTTTTGGAGATATGGAGTCACCCTATTTTACACCCTTTTCAATGTTGACTTTCCCAGTATCCTTATGTAATCTAATTGTTGCTGTTGCATTTTTATAAATATTCTTTAAAATATGACAATATCCTGGATCTATACCTTGATGATCCAATGCTTTAATCACTGAAGAAATGTTTATAGAATCAAATGCCTTTTCATAATCTACAAATCCAAAACATAATGGCAACTCATATTCATTTGTCCCTTCTATAACTTCTCTCAATACCTGGATATGATCTACTGTACTAAAACCACTTTTAAATCCAGCTTGTTCTCTTGGTTGGTGGAAATCCAATGTTCTCTGTAGACGAGTTGTAATTATCTTGGTAAAAATTTTGTATAAAACTGATAAAAGGCTGATAAGTCTGTAATTTCTAATATCTTCTTTATCACCTTTTTTAAATATTAATATTAATACTGCATTCTTCCAATCATCTGGTACATCTTTATCATTTAGACATTTGGTATATAACTTTGCTAAAAAAAATTCTATTTCTTCACCTGCTTCTTTTAATATATCAATTATAATTCCATCATTACCTGGAGCCTTTCCTTTCTTCATACATTTAATTGCATGTCTCACTTCTTCATTTAAAATTCTGGGCAATTCGGAAGATGTAATAGATATAGGAGGTACTTGTTCTTTATTACTATATAATTCTTGATAAAAGCCTTCTACCCATTTCATGATGTCATCTCTCTTTTTAGTAATAATTCCATCTTTTTTTTCTTATTGCAGATATAAATTTCCTACCAATACCAAAATGTTGTTTTACACTCTTGAGACTTTTATTCTCTTCTACAGCTTTCCTTGCTAGTTCACAGTTATACTTTCTTATATCATTTTCAACTCTTTTCTGCACCATTTTTACAAAATTCGAGATATTCAATCCTTTTTAATGCATCATTTTTGTATATCTTAATATTTCTTCTTTTCTTCATAAATTCTCTAGTCTCAGTAGAAATTTTATTGGTCAATTGCTGCTTTTTTCTACCAGCTATCTTTGTTGCAGTTTTTAAAAGTGTATCAGTTATTTTCATATTAATTTCATTCAAATCTGAATCATGTTCAAAATCTACTAATACTTGAAACTGATTTGTAAGTTCTAATTTAAATTCATTAGAATGTTTCTGAAGATTAGAAATATCAACTTTAAATGTTGTTTTTCTTAATAATTTTTGTTTCTCTAGTTTTGCATTAACACATCTTACATCTTACTAATCAATGATCCCTTCCTGTGTTAAATTTATTAAGAACATTACAATCTTGAAATACACATTTTCTGTTAGTCAAAATATAATTCAATTATGCTGTACCTTCATTTGGATGCTTCCATGTCCATTTCCTTTTAACATTTTTCTCAAAAAAATAATTCATAATATAAAGTTTTTCTTTTTCTGCAAGCTCCACAAGTCTATGTCCTCTCTCATTTCTATTACCATAACCAAAATTTCATTTGTTTACCAATTCTAGCATTAAAGTCTCCCATAACAATTTTAAAATGATGTTTACTCTGATCAAAAGCCTTTTGTACATCCATATAAAAATCTTCTACTACTTCATCACTATGAGAACTTGTTGGGGCATAAACCTGAATTATCTGCATTTGGTATCTGCTATTAAGTTGTATAACTAATCTTGCCACTCTGTCTGAGACACCATCAATCTCCACAATGTTGTTCTTCAACCTTTTATTTATAATGAATCCTACTCCACTTGTACTTCCAATATTTATGCCTTTGTAATAGAGTACATGTCCACTATTTAAATCAAATATTCACCTTTTTCTATAACTTCACAAAATCCAATAATGTCCCATTTAATATAAGACAGTTCTTCTTCTAATTCTTGCAATCTTCCTTCAATTGAAAGTAATCTGCAGTTGTAAGTACCTAAATAAAAAGTCATCATCAAATGGCAGCCTGGGTCCGCAATCGGGATTCTTAGCACCCTCCGCCTTTGGCCACCCACCACTGCCTTGGTTTGTGACTTTACAGCCTCCTGTGAATAAGAGCCATGATTTATTTTTGTCTGTCATGATTGTGTATATCTATTGGGAAAATATTTATCATTTACACAAATATTCATTCTATCTTATCAGGCAACTGAGAAGAAAGACCATGGTGTTTCTTGATCTTAGACTCAGAGGTAAAAAGCCAATAAAGTCATTATGCTGGCCAATATGTGTTGGTGAGCAGCCCATCCATGTTCATATACTATATGAATAATCATCTAGTAATAACAGCTGCAACGACAAGAACGTATGGAGTGGACATTAGGAATCTGCCCTGCTCAGTTCTTTTAAGGCCTCCAAGAGGAATAAAAGGGTCTCCTTTCAGTAAATAGCAAACTCTTTTCTGCATCCCCAAAAATAAAATCTTAATGTATACATGTATATATAGACATTTTTTATTTTATTGAAAACCATATATAAATTGTAATGGTCTGCCTGCTATAGTTTGATGTGATGCACTATGGCTTCTCCTTTATCTCTCAGCTGCTATGCCCAGAGAAATATATTAGCTACCTTATCTTTCCTATCCATTCTCCACCCTATGTTTTCCTCATATTCTTCTTTATCCTGCTTCATCTTATTTCCACATCATTTTTGTCCACTCTATGGCCTCTATATCTAGATCCCCCTATATTTTTTTAAACCCAGCATAAAAACCAAGAACCCACTTTCCATATAATCACTTTATTTATATTTAATCCCCCACAACTTCATTATTTGTACCCTTTTTGTTTGTAAACATTTACATTCAATTAACAGATGCCTAATATTTTCCATACCTTCCTTACATAACTTGCAGACTAAATGACCCACATTTCTCCCTTTATATGTATATTATCTTGTTGCTAATGATCATGTTGAGCCTTAAACAGTAAACTACTTTCCTTGCTATTATCGTAAATTGATTCACACCCAATATTCTGAAGATCTAATTTAATTGATTTGCGGCAACCTAACTATATCTTCAAAAAATATACCAGCATTTATTCTTTATATACTTTAATAAGATTCAAACAATATTTTCTTTAATGTGTGATGATGATGACCACTATACAAACACTATTTGCAATAGCTCCCCAAATCACATAGAACATCAGCTACTCCCAAAGAAATAAACATGAAATTAGTATGCAGACCAGAAAAACATTATATATAAAGTAGTTAACATACTATTTAAATAAATAACAAAAGAATTTATTTACAAAGTGACTGATTGCTTTAATAAGCTACTTTTTACTATCTTTTCACTTTTAGCTTACATGCATGCTGGAAAACAAATATGAAATAATCATAATTATTCATAAAGTGTCCAAGATTTATTTGAATTAATTATAAAACTATTTTTCAATTATATACAATACTATCATGATTATACGATCAAGCATAGTTGTCATAGAGTAAATCCCTGGCCTTTAAAACACCATGAATATAATCATATGCATGGCCAATTCTCATAAATACAATATATTTATTTCTATCTTTAGCTTCATAGTATAGTCACACATATACATCTGTAATGGAGTTATTATAATCAATACCTTCCTCGCAATGATAAATCTAGGAAGTGGCTACTTTGGGTCTGAATTAACTGAGGTTGTCCTTTTAGATCCAACCTTGAATTTAATAATAATTATTTAATTAAGTGAAATGGTTGCTATTGAATTCAACCTTGAATTTGCAAAATAACTATGAATAATTGCACCATATAGATATATATTTTAACCATTTAATGCTAATCTAACAAGTGCATTTATAAGTTTTAACACACACAATCTAACAGTAATTAAGGTGAGGGTTAATTTACATACAAATGAACTCGACCAAATTTTAAAATAAATCTTTAGTTGTACTTTAAAATTGTAATAATTATACTTACCAGTAATTATTTTTAACATTTGGACACTACACTTTAAATATTTTCTGTGTGTGGATTTCATGTGTTTAAAGTGAATATTGCACCACTAATTATTTTATTTAACTTTATATATTTGCTGATAATTTCCACATGAAAAGAAAACTTTTGTTGTTGTTGTTGTTTTTTGAAAAGGAATAATTGTTTTACTAATCATATATGTAATATTGAAACAGCATTAAATTGTTGCACATGCGCTTTGGATTTTAACTATAAAATGAATGAATACTAACACTTCAAACACATGATAAAGTCTTTGTAAAAGATAGAATGGCCATCTATCTTTTTGAACCCAAACGCTTTTGTATGGGCGAATCTTAAGTGTTTGAAAGTGAAAGCATATAAAAGTAATTTAAAGTGATTATTTAATATCTTTACACTTTCACTTTCAAACACTTAAGATTCGCCCATACAAAAGCGTTTGGGTTCAAAAAGATAGACGGCAATTCTATCCTTTCCAAAGACTTTATCATGTATTTGAAGTGTTAGTAGTCATTCATTTTATAGTTAAAATCCAAAGTGCATGTGCAACAGTTTAATGCTGTTTAAATATTACAGTTTATAAAAAACATCACGCTATATAAAATAATTGACTTAATCATATATGTAATAAAAGAAAAAATAAAGCAAATTTGTATGTTATCTGCTTTAAATGCAGCTAGAATATTTATAGATCTTTAACCACAAATGCTAACCTTTTTTAAAAAACAAAAGTTCACTTCTACCTTTAATCAATCAATTAAATAATATATTATATAAACGCTTTATAAATAATGAAATATAGTTTTTTTTACAATTAATGTACACTAAAAGACCATAAAATAAAACTTAGATTAGATTATCTCAGTCTAATCAATAAACAGGGTTTCCCCCCTTACTTTTTTAACTTATTTAGTGTAAAGTTTTGTATCTGAGAGTCTCGCTTCAGTTTGTTGAGGATTTTTGCATGAGCTAATATTTTTTTCTCAGTGACATGTGTTAATTGATTATATTCAAAGTTATGTTCTATATTTACAAGTTACTATACTGTCCATTATCAATTTCCTGTTCTGGAAATTATTTGAAATTTAGGTTTTTTTCATTTTGATTAGAGATTCTTTCAAAATAGTTTGGTCAGATTCATCAGGGGATCCAGATTAGACTTCAGCCAGCCAGAAGTTTTCATCTTTTTTTAATCAGTCATCTTGTAGTTTATTGAAGCTTAAATAAATCAAGAATCCAGATTGATTAATTTCAAGAAAAATTTCATTTGATCTTTTGTTTATAACACTTTTAATAATCTGTTTATTTTAATTACATGAATTTCAAAACTCTATAATTATTTAATTGATTCAATTTTCAAAACACCTAATTATTTAATTGTTTGCATTTTTATATTGTTTTTGAATTGTAAGCTGAAATTTAAAAACAGTCTTAATCTTTTAATTACCTTATTTTTAATCTGCTTATTTAAACCAATATGTAGATTATATAATTAAACTTTTAAAATCTATTTCTTTTAACACTAAATAATTAATTGTGTTAAATTGCAAAATAATCTTGCCAATGTAATTTTAAACACCCACTCTTTTAATCTTTTCTAAAAGAAACTGTAATCTAGTTTTATTACTTATTACTTTCTCTTAAATTTTAAACACCTTGAACAAACTCATTATATTATTTATAATTATTTGAAAATATGAACTATTGAATAATTTATTCTAAAATTTGAACACCATCTATTGTAATATCTTTTAATACTTTATTTTAAACTATTTCTTTTATTGCAAAATAAATATAACTATCTCCCACTGAATTATATATCGTCATAAGCCAATGGAAAGATAGAACGATACCATTCTATCTTTGATTGTTAAAAGTAAGATTCATTCTTCATCCTTTGAATATATTAATGGGTGATTGCAGAATATTTAGTCTACACATAAATATAAAATCAGTGTATAATTTAAAAACCAAGTCAAAAACTAAGCTTATATAACAACAGCCTAAAGATAGAATAGCAACATTCTATCTTTTTATTGGTTTTTGATGCTACATGACTGAGTGAAAGGTAGTGACTTCCACTTAGAAATTACAGATATTCAGAGGTTACAATAATTTATTATTTCTTTTATTTTTTTATTATTTTTATACTGCTATATTTATTAGCCATCCTCACAACAACTGCAACATAGTTTACTGCCATGTGAAAGAACACATGGATGATCATGAAATGTATAAGGCATTAAATATTCTTATGTATCTATACACATACTGTGATAGAATGGGTTTGAAGCCAGTCACAAATAAAATTATTTAATCGGTAAACATATGTAGACATGGATATATATAATATTTAATTTTGTTTATTACATGGTGGTGGTTACAAATATATAAACGTGGGGGGAGGACTCTGTCATTTTTAAATGATATATATGTGTGTGTGACAAATGTGTGTATGAATGAATTAAGTAGTGAAAAGAGAGAAACAAGATTTTGTTTTATGCTTTAAAAACTAGAGGTTTCCGGCAGAATGAGATTCTATTTTCTGTTATATTACAATAGAAGCTACATCACGAGTTTTCACACGTCTAACAGATCTGGTTAGTCCACATTGAAAATCAGAAGTGAGATAAAAAAGAAGTTTCTAGAACAAATGGAGGGGGCTATAAAAGTGAGCCACCCAGAATGCATTGGATCTTTTTCCGGCAGAGCTACAACAGTGAACACCTAAACGGTTTTAATATTTAGCTTATATAATGGTGACTTCAAAAGAAATTTTGGGGTAAGAGAAGCTGCATCAGATTCAAACCCCTAATCCCAACCTGCTGCAGCTGCCTCAATAAAACCATGATGCCTTGAAACAACACATAATTCCAGCATGAAATCAAATGAACCTCGTCGGCCAATGGACATGAAGATCTCAAATCGTTATCTTGAATTGCTTAATTTACTTGCCAAAAGGAACTCTGTAATAAATAAATAAATTTGCTTCTACTACTTTCTGGGAAATCCAGGTAAAGAACTTTAATCATTGATCTTTTTAAATTTTCTTATGAAAAGGAAATTTTGTACTTGCAATAATAAGTGAAGGTGACGTATGAATTAATTTAATGAGATTTCCTTAAAGATTCATTCCATTACGGATGTAATAAAGTAATTAGTGTTGAAAGTCACATGATACAAACTTTTTGTAGTATCGACCTTCACTACTTGAGATATGTATGAATGAGAGATCTATTGGAAAGAATGATGTATGAGTGTGATTTGAAATGACAGAGTAAAAAATACATTGTTTTTATAATATTAAATAAATATATCAAGAAAGTAGAGTATTGGCTTAGTTATTTGTTTATAAATCCATTTATTTAGTTATTATTCTTATTTTTTATGTTTAAAAAGCAAAAAAGAACCCCATTCATGGCTATTCCTGGTGGTGATGCCATCCGACCATGAGACTGAGCTAGCCGATGGTCAAAACCTCTCTTACATTACGTAAATAGTATTCTTGTTGGTAATATATCCACTTTGCGTAATTCTTATATTTGTATAGGATTGGCACTTGGTGTCCTTCAGATGACCATAAATACGCATTGGGGATATATTACAGTTGCAAGAATAAACCCATAAGTTTTGAATAATAATATTTTAGGTCAAAACCACTTAATTAAATAAAAATACATAGGCATGTATATTGATACATCATTAATACATATTTGATAATATACACCTGTCTAGTGAGAGGTAATAGGGTTTTGTTATAATACAGAACAATCAAATCTGAAAACATTATGACAATTCACAAACTAGATCCTTAAAGAATCACTTAATTAGTAAATAAAGCCTCAAAACCAATTTACCATAGTAATGTTGCCAGACTTGGTAGCTCAGTGAATACATTTATATTGCTAATATTACATTCTTGATAAGCCTTAATTATTTATGAGCCTGTTAACCCTCTCGGAAGGTGTCATTTTTTTTATTTTCACATTTAACATTGAATTTAAGATTAAACCATTATTACTTATCAGAAAATAATAAATTTGACTTCATTTGGTACATATTTTTATTTACAATTAAAATAAATTCTAAATGTTCACATTTTATTTTTAAAAATATTTAAAAATTGACTTCAAAATCAAAACAAAAAGCTTCATATGTCATAATTTCTAAAAAGATTTTCATTTTCAAAATCAATGAAATCTTTGTTATTTGACATTTAATTTTTAAAATGTGAACAAGTAAATATTTATTTCTCTTAAATCTAATGAAATATGCTTTAAAAGTTAAAAAATTTTAAATATTTTTTTACAATATTACAATAATTTCACATTTATTAGTAGTTGGACAGATGACATAATAACTAAGTTTATAAATGCCTTCAGGTTAAATTTGCATTGTCCAAAAATATAATATTCTGTTTTAAAGAATAAAATATTTTAATTCAAATTAAATTATTAATAATTTATTTGTTGATTTCTAATAATTGTTGTATAATTACTGTACAAAAACACAAATAAACAAGTTTTTGGTTATTTGAACTATTTTTTCCAAAAAATGTCATAAAAGTTAGTGCTGTCAGGATACAAAATGGTGATTCATCAGAGCACAGCTAAAGTCAATTTTCTGGCCATGTATGGTATTTTTCTGAACCAAAATTTTACATTGAAATATATATAGAAATACATATATTTAAAAATAAAACTTGCAAAAATTCTCAATAGGTGTCTAATAAGTCTAAAACATGATGTTTCTCTAGTGCTCCCTTAATGATTAATGTTGTTAAGATGTGAGATAGACAGAAAAAAGCTGTTGTAAATATATTTAGTCATTATCAATAGTATTATGTAATAGTAAATTAAAAATTCCTCTAGGCAAGTTACTATGATTGAAAATAAGGATTAAGTATAATGCCATACACTAAAGATTGTCTTAGTTTCAACATTGATTTAACAAGTAGAAATTCAACATAAATAATGCAGATTTTTCTGCATGTACAATATATATACTTGTGAGAATGAACAAATATTTCTAATATCATTAAAAAAATTAAGACCCTAAAAAGGTTAGAATATGTTAAAATAATTTATAGAGAACTGAAATTTTAAATGTAGTGATATTAAGTAAACCACATGGGTGCTGGTTGTGAAGAAAAGACATTCAGATATTTATTTGCAAATATAGACAATAAAGCTTTTATTTGGTTTTTGTGAAACTATTTCCGTATTTAAAGAATATAATCTAAAAAAGCATTTTCCAGCAAAATATTTGCTGACCATCAGCAGGAACTCAACCACAAATTTGAGCCCTCCAAAGCTGACATTTTATGCACAGAAAGAAATGGTGTCAAGAGGAAGGTTAAGGAAGCATGTTTCATCCCAGCGATGCCAGATCAATAAACAGAAAAGACACTTGTTTCGTGATCTTGAAAAAATGGATGGTATAGGAGGCAATTTGCATACATTTGCATATAGTTAACAATATGAAAGGGACTATGAATATGGAGCTACAAGGGCTCTGAAAGCACTAAGTGTGAAAAAATAGAATAGATATAAAAAAGCCTACAAATTATTATATATAAAAGTTTCACCGTAAAGCATTTATTTTCAGCGTATTAGTAATTACAAAACATTTAATAAAATATAAACTATTTTCACTGGAACAAATGAAAATTGAAACAGAAAAATAAAAATATGGTTTGCATAAGCAACAAAATACTTTGAAAATTTTGTCCAATACAGATAGAGCTGTGATAAAAGTTAGTCCATTGTTGCATATAAGGTTGCAAAATAATGTAAATCATTTTCTGATGGGGAATTTATGAAAGAATGTTTGATAGATATTGCTGATAATATTTCAAGTAATCATTTAAATTAAAATTGGAAGATTGTATTTACCATGCCCTGGCTTTAGATGAGTCATGTGATATTACCAATATGAGCCAACTTTTAATTTTTATTTGAGGTATAAATCTTAAATTTGAAATTATGAAACAATTACTTTCTGCATATCCTATGAAAGACACAATGACTGGTGCAGATTTTTTATAGCTCTTCAAAAAACGTTGCAACAACATAATATAAAGTGGGATAAAATTGTCAACATCACAACTGATGGGTGTCCTACTTTGATAAAAAAAAACATTGAATTATTAGAAAGAATAAGCAACAAAATAAAGCATATTTCAGGTAAATAAATAATTTTCTTACATTGCATAATTCATCAAGAAACTCTTTGAAATTGAATCATGTTACATCAGTTGTAACGAAAGTAGTTAATTTTATTCGTGGAAGAGCTTTAAGCCACATAACATTTTTGAAAGAAATTGAATGCGATTTTACTGATATCCTTACCATGCAACCATAAGATGGCTTAGTCTTCCAAAAGTTTTAGAACACTTTCATGGTTTGTTAGATGAAATTATTAGCTTCATAAATGCTAAAGACAAACTGAATGAATTTTGTGAATTAAAAGATGAACAATGGCCGGACGACTTTTTCTTTTCTGCTGATCTGATTTTACATCAAAATGAATTAAATTTATTATTATAAACAGTTAACTCACTTTTCAATCTTACAAAAAAAAAGAAAACTTGAAATATGCTGATTTTAAGAAATATGAGGCTATAATAAGTGACTTATTTAATGAATTTACAAGAAGATTTGATGATTTTCAGAAACTTTCTAAAGATCTATCTTTAGTAAGCCTGCAGTTTAATTTTAATGTCAGTGATGCACTACCTTGCATCAAATTGAAACTGATAAATTTACAATCAAAGTTAATATTGCAGAATCAATTTGCTGAGAAAACAATAACAAACTTTTATGCCTCGTTAAATCCAGAAATGTTTAAAAATATTCTGGATAATGCACAGAAATATTTAACATTCTTTAGATCAACATACCTATGTGAAACTACATTTTTTTATTGAAAAATGCAAAGAGCAAAATCAGATCATGAATAACGGATGAAAATTTAGGAGCAGTTCTATGAATATCCACCAGTGAATGGAATCCCAATTTTGATGAAATCATAAATCAGGAACATTCCAAATTTAATCCTTCACATTAAAGTTTTTGTTTTCTGCATTAACTTTATCATAACAATAAAAATGTTCCAAATTGTAATTCTTATTTGTACCTATCTATAACCAATTCCTATTTAAACCATTAAATATTGTATATACTTTTTTAAAAATACATTGATAATTTGGTAATTCAAGTAATATAACATTTTTTAGTCTCTCATTTTTTTTATTAAATAGTTTAATCTATTCCGGCCCACATTATGATACAAAATTTTTATTTGGCCTGCTGATAAAAAAAGTTGGCCCATCCCTGAATTAGTGTGTAAAAATAATTAAAAAATGTTCTATAAACAGGCAAGTTATATTTAAGTACCAATGGTTCCATTGATTAAAATGACTATTTTTTTTGTTTGCAGTTAGAATTGATGCAGAAATTTCTATCCTTGTGTTTGATATTATCATCGTTAAGTTATAAGTTAAACTGTTCAACATCGAATATGTTGTTGTTGTTGTTATTATTATTATTATTATTATTATTATTATTATTATTATTATTATTATTATTATTATTATTATTATTATTATTATTATTATTATTATTATTATTATTATTATTATTATTATTATTATTATTATTATTATTATTATTATTATTATTATTATTATTATTAAGTATTATGCTGGAAGTACAAATGTAACCAAATTAATTTATAGCATTTATATATGAACTCCTCATTCTCATAAGTGAATAAGATATCAATCTGAACTTTCTAATTAGTTATGTCTAATTTCTGATTATCAGGAAGCTATTAGTTTTAAATACCTGTATCTTCTAACCAAAAATGTGGTTATTTAAATAGTAAGCCAGGCTAGCATTTTGCATGAGATTCTAGGATTTAAACCCCTGACTCATCTGACTGTCAAAGATTTGTTATAAAAAGTACAATAATGTACCGGATGTGTTCGTAAGATGATCCAGCATATTCTATTTGCTAGGTTTAAACCTTATTTATCATAAATTTATAATTTTATATTATAAATGTTACATGCATGGACCAGCCCTTCGAGCAGAGGGAAGAATATCATTGATGACAGAGCCATCAATGATACTCACGACCAGACCGAGCTATGCAATGCATAACATGATCACATTTCCAGACCGTGGCCCACCTTGACTGCTAGATTCAAACTCCTACTACTCAAGCACTTTATTTGTTTTGAGGTAAACCTCAGGCACCAGCTAGTTATGAGAACTAATGTGTTTGGATGGTAGGCCCATAATACAGCACTCGAAATATCTCATGACTAGCTCAATCTAAAGTAATACAATAACAAATTAGTGCTTTAATTAGTGGTAAAGAATTGACCGACAAATATTACGTTTCAAGATAATTTATTTAAATTAAACATTTATTATTCTGATTTTAAATACTTTTATAAGAAGTTAATTAAATTAGACAATGATATATACTGACTACGCACATACTCTGAATTCATATAATAAAATATCATATAACAAAGCATTAAATAATATTTGACATTTAAATAAATACATGGAATCAATATAAAATATCATAAAGCATTCACATACATGACATTTCAAAACATGCACATCAATATTTCTTTATACATGCTATAAAGTTCATTATTAATTGATTCTGGGAGGCTTCAAATTATTGCAATGGCTACTTTAATTAGAAATGGAAATAAGAAAATGTTATTTATTACCTAGAATTTGAACATGGACTTCTTGCTGGTTGTTACTTCAATTGAAAATCTTTCCAACCAGTTGGATGTGAGGTTTTTCTTGAGGAGGTTTAATGCTTAATATTTTGAGACATTTTTCTTTAAGACAGAGATTGACAGCGATTTTCAAGTTGTTAGGCAGGCATAATTTTCCCCGGGCAGGTTGGCTGTTTCATTGGACTCAGGCTGGAGCAAAGTGTTTCCGACGATGATTAACAATGCATGATTGATTCTGGATACATAATAAACTGACTAATTGATTGACTGAGCTGTACTGATCTGATTGTGATCTCAACCGTAATCTCAACTGATAGATTGAATTCAACTAACTGTCCAATGAAAAAACTGGACTATTTATTAGGATGACCTATTGTCATTTTGATAATTGGTTTTTATGTCCACCGGCTATCTCTGTTGTTGAAATTCCTCCACTGTTTTCAAATATATTCCTTAGATAAGCTTTCGATTATGTTTTCATTTGATAGATATTGCAAACTTGTTGTTTTGTGGATTTTGTTTAAACTTAGTAGCTATTGCACATTTTGTTTTTACATTTTAACTTTTGATATCATTTTTTTTATATTTAACATGCACATAGTTATCATTTGTTACTTATGCATATGTATATTTTATTCTAATAAATAATTTACAAAAGATTTCCTTTTTTGCTTTTTTGTTTTAACTTTAAATGAGAAGAGATATATTTTAATTATTTGAAAATCCATTACTTTTAATTTTTCCCATAAAACCATGAATTAATTGTTTTTAGCAAACTACTTTTTTTACTTTAATATTTTAAATGAAGAGAGAAAGATTTATTCTTGAATGGTCATAACTTGTAACTTTTATTTACTTTCTAAAATTGTTGAGTTAATCTCCCCCTTCTAATTAATTACTTGTAATTTTATTTCAAACTACTACTAATAATAAAACACTCTTTAAATTTTTAGTTTTAATGTTTTAACTTATATAAAAAACTTTTTAAACTTTTAACCATTTCTTTAAACGAGAGGTTTTCATTTCAATCATTTTTAGACAAAATTATTATACGGCAATACTTTTATTATTTATTTATTAACCCTCACATTATTTATGAGAATTTTATTTTAATAATTTTTAGACAAAATTTTAATGAACGCTCAGTAGCGTTACAATATAAAATGCCACATTAAAGTTTCCTAAATCCTAGTCACTCTTTTATTTGCAGTTGGACAATAATAATAGCAGTGATACATGGTTTAGTATTATTCATAGACTTAATTATTCTTATATTTTAATTTAATGCATATGATTTGAAGCAAACCTTTTATTACTCATAGAATAATTTATATAACTCTTTTTTCCATTTGTCACCCCATATTATTGCTGAATTCCAATTTATCTTTGCTACATATAGTCATTATATATTTATCATTGTATATTATTAACTATTAAGAAATCTGACATTTTTTATTATTCACCTGGTGGAAATTTTTGAAAAGGCTCAATCTTTCACTTCTATATAAAATCTTTATTTTATACTAAAACTCAATAAATTGGACTTGTTTTTTTTTAAATTTAATTTTATAAATGAATAATATTCTAAAAAATTCATTTGTCTTTTTTAAATATTTAACAAACTGACTTGTAAATAAGAACAAAGTAAGTAAATGTCACCAAAGTTGTTAGTATGAACACTCTTTGAGCAAATGAGCAAATTTGTTCTTACTTTTTAAAGTTTTTTTAATACAAACAAAAGTATATTTATGAGAAATCATTCAAATTCCGCTTTAAAATCTAATATTTTTGCCTTGTTGTTAGCATAGCTGCCTTCCAAACAGCTGGCCCGGGTTTTTTTCCCAGTCAATGCTTTGACACATAAAAAAACCCAATATTTAATTTATAACTGTTACAATATTTGAAAAGATTTTGACATGTCATTTCTGACAGATGATGACATTATACACGTTATGATTTCCTTTGTTTATATTAGGGTAAAGTTCATTAACTTCTATTTCTAAAAATAAAAGTTAAATGAATTGAAAGTGTACCTATATATTTAATATCAACTAATTAGTGTGTAAAAGCAATCAAAAATGTTCTATAAACAGGCAAAAAATCATAAACCAGAAGGAAGTGAAAGCCTTCTGGGTATTTTTTCTGTTATAAATTAATAGAGTAAAACCTTAGATTTTAGTCAACTCTCTGTAATATAGTGACATCTTCAGATTTTTTTCCAATTAAAAGAATCAATAAAAGCAGATTGTTATAAAAAAAGCTTGCAATAATGCCATTTACTATAATGATAAAACAGCAATATAAAGCAGTGAAACTACACTTTTTTTTGCAAATAAACCATATTTTCTGATGAATCTGAAAGTTATAAAGATAATACTCTGTATGATGAGTAAGGGCTTGAATGCCAAGTTACATTCAAGTACCAATGGGTCCATCACAATGATTAAAATGATTGCAGTTAGAATTGATGCTGAAACTTCTATCTTTGAGTTTGATATTATCACCATTAAATTAAACTGCTTAACATTATATATGTTATTATTATTATTATTATTATTATTATTATTATTATTATTATTATTATTATTAAGTATTATGCTGGAAAGACAAATATAACCAAATTAAATTACAGCATTTCTGCACGAACTCCTCATTATCACAAGCCCTCAACCAGTGAATAAAATACCGATCTGAATTTTCTAATTATAACTTTTCAGAATAAATTTCTGATTATCAGGTAAGCTATTAGTTTTAAATACCTGTATCACCTAATCAAAAATGTGGCTATTTAAACAGTAAGTCAGACTACCATTTTGCATAAAGCGCCTGTGTTTAAATCCCAGCCTGATCTAACTGTCAAGAGTTTGATATAAAAAGTACAGTATACAATGCCACATTAAAGTTTTTCTATATCCTAGTCACTCTTTTATTTGCCATCTGCCTCACTTCCATGTACCATTGTGGACATAAAGTATCATTTTAAAAACTGCCTATTGTTCTCAATAAAACTTTTTCTGTATTCAATTTGAGCTTCTGTTGGCCCCACTATTATATTGACTGTGCTTTAAGGTTATAGATAAAGGGAGTCAGCAATCCAAAACAAACACATTATAATGCTGAATGTGACGTTTGCATAACGAATGTAATTCATTTAGGTTTTCAAAAATTGTTGTTTGACAAATCTATTTCTATTTTTAAAAATTTCTATGTAGAATTTTTTGAAAGGAAATATAAAATATCTTTGTTATGAATTTTTATTTTCTTCTCAATTTGTGTTTTTTTTTTTTTTTACTCTTGTTTTGTAAGTTCTAGGTGTCGTGCTTAATGAACAAAGAAGCCATATATAGAGTGAATACACTATACCTTTTTCAATTCTTGTCGGTAGCTTATGAGAGGGCAAGTTTGTATTAGAAAGCTGCAAATTAATTTGACTGATTATTATTACTATAACAATTTCCTTCAGTTCATTTATTTGTGTGAGATGTGAATGCGTGTATATTTTCTATTTACCCAAGCGCCCTTTAGAAAATACACATATTACAAAGAATAGAAATGCAATAAAAATCTAATTTATATACAAAAGATATCTGACAAGAAGTAATTGAATAATTTATGAGAAGTGTTAAGAGGGGAAGAAAAATTGAATATTGGTCCATTATAGTGAAGTAGGTCAAGAGTATTTTATTGGGACCGAATAATGACAGAAGAATTCGTCATAATTTACTACAACAAAAACTAACGGCAATTTGTAATGAATGTATGTTATTAATAGTACAAATAAAAATGAATTCCTGTGGTGTGCAAAGTATTTGGGTTGTATAATATTTGTTTAAAAATACAGGTGTGTCATTAAGCAGAGATTATCTGACTAATATATCTGAACTATTATTAAGTGAAAAGGCAATCGACTTTAAATAATACAAACACCCATATATAGAAAGTTATTAAAACAAAATGAAATAATTTCACCGAAGTATTTGAAATGTGTTTTTAAGCGGTAATTATTTTATAGATTAAATTCTGATTTAAGCAAAATATTTATAGTTTTGGTTAAAAGTTTAAATTAAAACTATTAAGAAGAGTATTAAAATATGTTAGTGAGTTTATAAACTACTTGCGTTCTTTTATATATATATATATGTAACAGGTAGTTAATAGTGCCTTAATAAGCGCCAGTATATGAAACATATCAAATTGAGAAAAGACTCGTTTCTGATATCATGGAACAAAAGGAAAAAGAAAATAGCAAACATCGCTTAAATTCAAAGGTCCATTTTGAAAATCTATTTCTGAGATTGAAGTTTTAAAACTATAAGATTTCTCAACATTGGTGTGACAAGAATCTCGCCCTCAGGGTGGCCTTTGAACGTTCCGTCATCAGATTTTCAATTGGATGGACGGTTGAAAGAGTCGGAATGGGGAGTGGATTGAAGCATGTCCATTAAAGTATGAGGATTGGTTATCTTAATATATATCTGAGTACTTATTGCATATATGTGTAGAAATGATAATCTGGACCAACTGGTGATTGCTGATTTAGAATGAAATACGTATATTGGTGATTATTTATCTTATCGACATATATGTGTTCAAGTGTATAAGTGATATGAGATAGAGTGGAGAATAGTGGGTCACGTGAAAGTCTGTGCTCATATGCCCTATATATTACAAATATTGATACAGGTATATAATAAGCCTGTATTTTAGTTATTACATAGTAGAGAGGTCTGCCCATCCCTTGTATATGTATTAAATGGTTTATGTCCTGTACATGAGGGGTCAGATTGACTTTAGGTCAACATGGGTGTGACAAAAATCTCGGCCTCAGGGTGGCCTTTGAGCATTCCATCATCAGATTTTCAATTAGACGGTTAAAGAGTTGAAGTGTGGAGTGGATTGAAGCTTGTCCATTAAAGTATGAGGATTGGCTATCTTAATATATATCTGAGCACTTATTGCATATATGTGTAGAAATGATAATCTTGACTAACTGATGTTTGCTGGTTTAGCATGAAATATGTATATTGATGATTATTTATCTTTTCGACATATATGTGTTGAAGGGTATCAGTGTTATGAGATAGAGTGGAGAGTTGTGGAGCATGTGAAAGTCTGTTCTCATATACCTTATATATTACATCTTAATGAATAATATTTCTGTAGTGCATTGGGTAGTGAAATTCATTAAGTGGATAATCTCTAGCCTAATGAATGACTAATAAAAATTATTAATATATTTTTATTAAGTGATTTGTGTCAAAATTGTGAGGGCAGCACACTTGACCCATCAATTAAACTGTAGTAATTGACTATTTATATATATACATACGAAACAATGATAAAGATATGTGTAAACGATTGTGGTCTGGGCCAACTGATGAGTGCCAGTTCAGTTCAAAATGAGCATCTTAGGGGTCATGCATCTTTTTTATATATCTTTTGGTCATGTTTATGATTACACTTTTCCACAAGGTGTTAAAAGTAGACAGAAACCAGTCCCTACATTGTGTGAAAATGGTGTAGTGAAAATAACATAACAAAAATACTATTCACTAAGTGAATGTCTAATAAAAATTATTATTATTATTTTAATTATGGTATGCAAAAAAGCCTAATACCATTCCAAAATTCACTTTAAAGAAATGACTACTATTAATACCAAATTGGCTTAATGAATTGTGTTAATGAATTCACATCTAGTGATAGCAATATGATTAATGAAACTTGAACTATGGATAAACTCCAATAATACTGTTAATGTATTATTTTCGCTGTCTTCGTCCTGTATGAGGCCATAAAAAAAGTGATAGAATATTTTCACACTTCCCATTTTTCTACAAAATGATCGTTGTTGGGACTTTCATTTTTGGAAGTTATGAAAGATCTTGCAATATATGGCCCCATCTTTAGTAAAATAATAAAAAAACAGTTATCTGATCATGTGCATGCAATTTTCTAATCAGATTATGAAATAGCAATAAATAAAAAATAATTCTGGCTATGGTAATGCCAATTATGGCTACTTCATATAAAACAATTATTTTAGTTTTACCTCTGAATCTGTTAATGAGATCAATTTTGTGAATTACAATAAGCAATCAACAAAGTTAGACCACATAATAAAAATGATATAAAGTATCATTTTGATCCATGATGACCACAAAGATATCATTGGAAACCCAGATGTAAATAGGCAACATTCTCTTTCTCCAGAAAATTGTATATAATAAGGTGATTATTTTATAACCTTCTCTGAATACCTGAATGATACCATATTTATCAGATTTTGTCTTTTCAATGCATAGAAAGAGTCACACAGACAAATGTACAAATACATTTAATGTCTATTTTTAAATAAATGACATAATTGATTTGAGGAGCAAGAGAGTTTGAGGGTGTGCATGTTTGTTCCTATGCTGTGTTGGAAACTAAAGTATTTGTTATTTTGTCATGCTTTAATGTAAACTATCACTATACTAAATGTTCCTGTTATTATTTATATTTTCTATTGCATGTCATAAATAAAATAATCAAATGGTTTATAGCTTGGTAATGTTTAAACATTGGAAGTGATCAAGAAGAACATTGAGTTCCAGACATCACAACCTAATCACACAGAACCATAAAAAATGATTATATGATTGTACAAAAATGTCAAAGGCAAGTTGGAAAAACATTGTCAGAAGTATGTATGTGGGTGTGTCAGAGAGAAAGGGAGAAGAGAGAGGGAGGAAGAGAGAGAGAGAGAGGGATGGAGGGAGAGGGAGGGGAAGAAAGAAAAAAAAGGAGAGAGGGAGAAAGAGAGGAGCGGGGAGAGATGGAGAGAAAGGAAGAGAGGGACAGTGGAGAGAGAAGGAGAGAGGAAGACAGGGAGAGCAAGAGATTGAGAGGAGAGAGGGAAGAGAGGAGAGAGAGGAGGAGAGGGACAGAAAGAGGGGAGAGAGAGGATGAAGAGAGGGGGAAAGAGAGGGAGATAGTGCTATGAAAACTGTCAACATGGGTAAGGATATCAGGTGTTAAAATCTCTATAAGACCATACATATTATTAATTGAGAATTAAAGACTATATTGGGATTAGAAATAATCTCTAGTTTAATGAATGATTAGTAAAAGTTATTAATATATTTCTATAAAATGGCTGGTATCAAAGTCGTGAGTGAAGAAAATATAAACCTTGTCAATTAAACTATAGTAATTTGATACCTATAAATATACTGAACAAATGATGAAGATATGTGTAGGAGATTGTGATCAGAGCCAACTGATGAGTGTTGACTCAGGATGAAATGCACATCTTGGGATCATTTGTGTTTTTCATGTCTTTGGTTATATGTTTCAGAATATTATGAAAAAAAAGACGTTTAAAATTTATAATATATACAAAGTTATGTATACCTAAAAAAAAACAATGTATATGTACTTAAACATTTACAACATAAACTATATATGTTTTATTCACTTGAAACAGAAAATGAAGTGAACTGGATGTTTAAAAAAATACATCAAATATGTGAGAGAGGTTGGTATCACTTGTGGGTTGATTGGTAGTTGTGATAGGATTGAGCTGATATGAAATATGCATTGAGATAACTATAACTAACTGTGAGAAATATATACATCTGTATGTGTGGGTAAAAAACTACAAATACCCATTATATATATACTATATGTAAGTTCCAAATAATTTTACCATTAAAAATAATAATATATATATTTTAATTAATCAGTAGCACTTTCGATTATGTTGTAAACATTATCAACTGTAAAGTAAAATAGAGTTGAATAAAGCCATAAAGGGAAAGAACATTTTGAGAAGTCACAAGACTAAGGACTAATTGTAAAATGGAATCCAATTTTTTTAAAATCTTACTAAGCAATAGAATTCAGTATATTAAAGATTTATATTTTGACATTTCAACCTTTTCCCATAAAATGAAGAATGAAAATGATCAATTATTGAAACAAGACATTTCTAGCATAGAAAAGTATTATTAAAGCTAAGGCCTCAATGCACTGGCTGATTATTTCCGGACTCTTAATAGAGCTATTTCTGGGAGGGAAAGAAGAGCTGAAAATCAAAGAAAGATATTTTATAAATTGCAAGATTTTTAAGTTAGATTTTAACAAGTATGTTAATATACTGACTTTTAAAATTAAACTGCATGCCATTCACAAATCTTATCTGGCAGAGAAATTTTATTCAAAACAAAAATATAGTAAGAAATTTTCATAGGATTGAAACAGGGAAAGAACTATTTTATTTCTTGGTATAATTCAACATAATATATTTTAAGACCCTAAAAAAATGTAAAGATTATTATTGTGCACCATGCCAACCAAAAAGGAAGCATGCAAAAACTAACAAATTATTTGAGAAAATGATGGGTACTAATATGAGTAAAACTTGAATATCTTAATGAATCATAAATAATTTCAGTATCATATTCTACTCTTACATAACATGAATTTGTATATGCAATAACACTTCACAATAACAGCACATCCTTAATGTACCTTCAGTGTAATTATGCACAAATCTTCTTTTCAGTAGTATTTAATATTTTTTTGTTAACTTAATCATGCTTATATCTAACGTATGTAATAAAAAAACATACATAGTGCTGATGTTAGATTGTTTCAATGCCCATCTGTGAAATGTTTTAACAAGCATTTCTTACAAAATATTTGTTACTGTAAACAAATCTTGATTAAATTTATTATTATACATAAATAATAAATTTAAATGAACTATGGGGTGGTATATAATTAACAGATAAAATTTAGTACATTTTATTATTTACCAAATATATACATTTATGGGGTCATGTGATGTGTCCCAATCATAATATTTTGGGAGCAATAACTCCATTGCATAAGATGTATGTTTTTTTTTAAAATGCCAAATTAGAATTGATTAAACTAAATGAACAAGGTACATCTATGAGTAACAAAGCCTTAACAGGTACCAATCATGTGGTAAAATATAAGTTTCTAAACAAAAAGTACTATTCCTACGAATGATAAAACATTCAGTGAACATGATCACTTGTTGTGGAAATGGAAAAACCTTTAATGATATGAATAGAAAATCAAACTATCCATCATGTTCTTCTAAGCTAAATATTATGCAGAGAAAGGTTTTTTTGATTTCATGAAAACTTGTAGAGGGTGGATGAAGTTCAAAACAAGTCAGGACTGGGTTTTTAGATTTAAGAAATGAAGTAGTTTTTTTTCTATATGAAAAAAATAATATTGCAGGAAAAAAACAATAGTAAAATTGTTTATGAAATAATTAAATAAAATATAATTGTATTAATAATATAATATTAGGTTGAAGTAATTTTTAATATCTTATAATGACAATAATATAGTTTCATCTCTATATGCATTTAGGAATTAAAGAAGATCTAATTCACTTAACAAAAGAAGGTCTAGTCCCCATTTAATCTTTGATACAAAATGTGACTATTTCCGAAACAACTTTTGCTTACCACTTTCTTAGAAATCTCTATAATACTTCAAAGTGGTACTGTTGCTTAAATTATAACAATATAATTTATACCATTTGAAAGATCTGTATGCCAATAATTGGATTGAAATTTTAGGGTAAATACTTCTAAGTGAATGAGTCCAATATAAAAATACAGCTAGAACACCATCATCACAAACCTTCAGAAAAACAATAAACATCATTAGTTTAAATTTTTATTATTAAATGGCAGAAGTTGTCAACACAAAGTACTTTATAGCTCAAAAATGACAAAATGCAGAACTCAAATTGCACAAAATGGTGTCTCTTCTCATTTTATTTGTCAAGGAAGAACAATTCGCAAGTTATATTGAGAAATATCTGGTCATGTGCTTTTTACAAATTTATGCACATTCACCCATAAGCATCAGTTTGTTTTCCATTAAAATGATTTTATTTAATAAATATAAATTATATCACATCTCTTAAGGTTTAGTTATCAATTTAGTTCACATTTAAAGCAGTTGTAAAAATATTGTACATACTTTTTTCTAAAGTATTCTCTAAGGTATGTATACTGCATTAATTTTAGTCATAGATATAGAATTTAAAAACAAATTAATATTGCTGTCAAAAATTTTTTTTTGAAGTAAATGTACAGTTAAAATTATGGAAACTTAAATGCTAAATATAATATCATTAAATCTCTATTGATAAAAATATTTTCTTTAAAAAGCATTATCCTAAGTGTTATACTGTAGTAATTTTATCCATGGGCTATAAACACAGAATTTGAAAGTGGATTTATGTTAACATTAAAAAAGAACTGGACTTATATTAAAAATGATGGAATATAATTGTAAAACATAGAATTATTACACCAATGGATGTCATTGGTGGAAATAGCAAATGTTACAATAAGTGCTACTTTACTGGATGATATAAATAACTATGTGCATAAAATTTTTCAGAACAATGCATCAGATAGTCTTGTCACATTTTGCAAGCTTAATTTATTTATCTTAACTAGCTTTTCTTAAAAATTCTTTTTATACACATACAAATATAAAGAGGTCATAAAAATGGGGGTCAAAACATTATTTCTAAAATGGAAAGTAATAAAATAGCTGGTGATTTAAGTTCTCAATAAGCTATGGTTAAATCAATTATCTAAAACCATTTTAACTAATAAAAATAGAATATATTTTAAAATGCATAGATAGCAAAAAATCCATATGTAGAAGTTTGCCTCATAACATTATGGAATAAATGAAAACTTTTGCAATTGTGGATTAATCAGAAGAAAATTTCAAATGATTCCATCAATGAGGCAATCATTTGTGGAAAAGCCAATCAATTATTTGATTATTTTTTTGCTAAGATTCTTAGTATGAGTGCTATTTCTTGAAGGAGTTTATTACCAGAAAAGTATGGGTCATCAGATTCAGGAAAAAAATTGCAAATCATTAGAAGTGATGGTAAGAATGTTTGTGCAAATAGGATCACTATTGAATGTTATCTTGAGGATATTAGGTATGAGAAAATGAAAATTCTGAAATCAACGAACTGTACATTTTTGTTAGTTTTATTTTTTGTTTAAACTCTTTCTTAGCAAATTCTCTAGTCAAGTTTTACTCAGATAGCATTTAAAGTCTCTCTGCCCACAGGTGTACTGCAATTTTGTCAAGAAATATTTCCAAATGAACAATTATACATTTTAATTTATAAATATCAGAAGTCATCCATAACATATAAAGTTTGATAGTTAAAGACTAACCTGCAGAATTCAACTTGCACAAAATGGCAGCACTTGTTAATATTGTATTTGTAAAGCAGAAAAGATTGTAAAAGTTTTGCTGTTTCCAGTTTGTTTTTGATTATTTGAAAAAATATTTTTATTTGATATTGTATAGTTATAATTAAAAATTAAATACTGCATAATGCTATCCTAGAAATTATAAATAAGATAGAAATTCATATAACATTACAATACTAGCCAAAACAGTAAAATTTTACTAAAATTCTTCCACAATCATAATTTCACCTATTAACAAATAGATCTTTTGACAATCATTGGTGGTCGAGTGGTCAGCACAGTTGCCTTACAAGCAGTTGTCCCAGGTTTGCAGGTTCGCTTCCCGGCAGATGCTCTGACACATGGAAAAAAACAAAATAGATCTTTTCAAGTAAAATTCAACTAACCATACAATATATTGAAATAAATGATGGGAAGGCTATTTTATTTTGTATATACATGTTGTATGAATTTCACTTGAAAAAGGCCTATTTGTAGATAGATAAAACCATGGTTGTGGAAGAATTTTAGTAAAATTTTGTTGTTTTGGCTAGTATTGTAGTGTTATATTAATTTCTATTTTATATTTCTAGTTATATGCTGTTTTTAGAAGGATTAAACTTATATTATAGAAAAGAAGAAAAAGTTATGTTATTCTAGCTTAACATAAAAAGTAGGTTTTTTTTTTTTTTACTTAAATAAATTTATATCTTTTATCAACTTTCCATTCTTTGTTATATTTAAAATTAATTTCAATAAAAATTTTGTTAAAAAATATTTTTGTTTTTGATAAAAACATTCATTATTCAAAGAGAAGATGCTTTATATTTCTACAAAAGTTAACCTCAATTTAATTACGTTATTTGACAACGAAAAAGAAAAATTAAAAGTTGAATTTTGTTTTCATTAAAATCTAACTACATAATACACAACTATTTTCATATGTATATTTTACATTTATATTTGTATCTTTATTTTTCTGCTTAAGTGGTTGTTTTAAATGTCAACTTTTAATCTAGGCTTGAACAGATTACCCCTAAATATACTTATTTCAATGTAAGCTGCAATAATAAATTATCTTTTGGAACGTAATATTTTAAATTAATAAGGGTTTCCTGAGTGAAGCATAAATAAAAAATATAGAATAGATTCAAGTAGAAAAGATTTAAATTGTGGAAAAGTCATATAATAATATAAATAAAACTATCCCACAATTCATCTACCTACGTCTATCCCATAATTTTCAAATTTGTACAGTATTCAAAAAGCTTTCTTTAAAAGAAATCTTGTCTGAATATTGGAAAAAAGTAAAATTTATTAATATATATATAAGTATGTAAACATATTATTTTGATAAACACTTAAATTATTATTTTTTAAAGTTTAAGAACTACTTTATCTTACGTCAAAGATATGTCGTGCTATATTCTGATTCATGCTGATGTTCATCCGCTTCAAAACGATGAGACATTCGTCAAACGTCAAACAGTTATCTTTATTGATGTCAGCTTTTTTAAAATGATCTTTTATCCATCTGAGAAAAAGTTAAGAATCATTATAAATTAATATTTAATTATTTTGTAGACATTAAGTAATTCTATTTATTATTCATCATTAGTTATCGCAGTAAGCAAAGGAAACTGCTAGCAACAAGAGATTACATAAAAATAAAAACATATAAATTTTTATTTATTTATTAATTAATTATCTCAATAAAGAGTAAAGTGGTTGAATTAAGAGCTTTAAATATTTGAATGTATACGGATCAATAAATTATGTATAAAGTCAGTATTTTAAGTATAATATGAATTGGTTAATGGAAAGTAAATAATTAATCATGTTTGCCTAATACTGTTGCGTAAAGATAATTTGAAATTATAAACACTACAGTTTTGATTCCTTGTAAATATAAGCATTAAATGTGTGAATTTTTATTTACAATCTAAGTCATTACTAACTTTAACACGTATATAAGTGTGTCAAAAACACTTATGGTTAGTGGACCAACTGGCATACTCAAACTTGGGGATCAAACCCAAATAGGTAAAATTTGAAAATTTTTTGTCTTCCAAACAGAATGATAATTTTTTTATATGGTCTTATATCCAACTGAGCTAGCCAATCGTATTGGTTGGTAAATGGTCATCTATCTTTTCTTGACTTTAGAATGAACCATGGATGAAGCCCCACCAAACTTTCATCAACTGGAAAACCCGGTGAATAGTTCTTTATCTGTCATTATTCTATGAGACTTCAAGGAGTGTTCATTATAAAAAAATTGTTTGAAAAGACTTTGCCTTGCAGTGGGCTATTAAAAAACTTTTAGCCTTTTCACCTTTACATATTGTAGGCTTTGTGCCATAGTAGTCAGCATATCTGTCTGTCATCTTTTTTTAGGTCATGAGTAAGCTTAGGACTTTTTTTTATATATTTGTCCCATGGCCAACCCAGAATAATGGTTAGAAAATAAGCACTGTACTATTATTCATTGAAGTATGAGTTCTAGGCTAATTTGAAATTGATCATAGCTTTTATTGCCAGTAATTGGAAGGAAGAGATCACACTAACTTAGGAGTGTATTTATGATTCACTTTTATGTTGAAATTCCTAATGTCCACTCATTGCAGCTGTTATTACTATGTGATTATTCATATAGTATACGAACATGGATGGGCTGCTCACCAACACGCATTAGCCAGCGTGGTGAGTTTATTGGCTTTTTACCTCTGAGTTTAAGATCAAGAAACACCATGGTCTTTCTTCTCAGTGCCTGATAAGGCAGAATGAATGTTTGTGTAAATGATAAATATTTTTCCAATACATATATACAATTATGACAGACAAAAATAAAGCATGGCCCTTATTCCCAGGAGGCTGTAAAGTCACCAACCAAGGCAGTGGTTGGTGGCCGAAGGCAGAGGGTGCTAAGAATCCCCTGATTGTGGACCCAGGCTGCCATTTGATGACGACTTTTTATTTAGGTACTTACAACTGCAGATCACTTTCAAGTGAAGGAAGATTGCAAGAATTAGAAGAAGAATTGTCTTATATTAAATGGGACATTATTGGACTTTGTGAAGTTAGAAGAAAAGGTGAAGAAACAATTGATTTAAAAAGTGGACATATACTCTATTATAAAGGCACACATATTGGAAATACAAGTGGAGTAGGATTCATTATAAATAAAAAGTGGAAGAACAATATTGTGGAGATTGATGGTGTATCGGACAGAGTTGCAAGATTAGTTATACAACTTAATAGCAGATACCAAATGCAGATAATTCAGGTTTATGCCCCAACAAGTTCTCATAGTGATGAAGTAGTAGAAGATTTTTATATGGATGTACAAAAGGCTTTTGATCAGAGTAAACAACATTTTAAAATTGTTATGGGAGACTTTAATGCTAGAATTGGTAGACAAATGAAAGATGAAATTGCTGTAGGTAATTTTGGTTATGGTAATAGAAATGAGAGAGGACATAGACTTGTGGAGTTTGCAGAAAAAGAAAAACTTTATATTATGAATTCATTTTTTGAGAAAAATGTTAAAAGGAAATGGACATGGAAGCATCCAAATGAAGGTACAGCAGAATTGGATTATATTTTGACTAACAGGAAATACATATTTCAAGATTGTAATGTTCTTAATAAATTTAACACAGGAAGTGATCATCGATTAGTAAGGTGTAAGTTACATGTTAATGTAAAACTAGAGAGACAAAAATTATTGAGAAAAACAATATTTACAGTTGATATTCCTAATCTTCAGAAACATTCTAATGAATTTAAATTAGAACTTACAAATAGGTTTCAAGTGTTAGGAGATTTTGAACATGATTCAGATTTGAATGAAATTAATATGAAAATAACTGATACACTTTTAAAAACTGCAACAAAGATAGCTGGTAGAAAAAAGCAGCAATTGACTAATAAAATTTCTACTGAGACTAGAGAATTTATGAAGAAAAGAAGGAATATGAAGATATACAAAAATGATGTATTAAAAAGAATTGAATATCTCGAATTTTGTAAAATGGTATGGAAAAGAGTTGAAAATGATATAAGAAAGTATAACTGTGAAATAGCAAGGAAAGCTGTAGAAGAAAATAAAAGTCTCAAGAATGTTAAACAACATTTTGGTATTGGTAGGAAATTTATATCTGCAATAAGAAAAAAGATGGAATTATTACTAAAAAGAGAGATGACATCATGAAATTGGTAGAAGATTTTTATCAAGAATTATATAGTAATAAAGAACAAGTACCTCCTATATCTATTACATCTTCCGAATTGCCCAGAATTTTAAATGAAGAAGTGAGACATGCAATTAAATGTATGAAGAAAGGAAAGGCTCCAGGAAATGATGGAATTATAATTGATATATTAAAAGAAGGAGGTGAAGAAATAGAAACAATTTTAGCAAAGTTATATACCAAATGTCTAAATGATAAAGATGTACCGGAAGATTGGAAGAATGCAGTAATAATATTAATATTTAAAAAAGGTGATAAAGAAGATATTAGAAATTACAGACCTATCAGCCTTTTATCAGTTTTATATAAAATTTTTACCAAGATAATTACAACTCGTCTACAGAGAACTTTGGATTTCCACCAACCAAGAGAACAAGCTGGATTTAAAAGTGGTTTTAGTACAATAGATCATATCCAGGTATTGAGAGAAGTCATAGAAAGGACAAATGAATATGAGTTGTCATTATGTTTTGGATTTGTAGATTATGAAAAGGCATTCGATTCTATACACATTTCTTCAGTGATTAAAGCATTGGATCATCAAGGTATAGATCCAGGATATTGTCATATTTTAAAGAATATTTATAAAAATGCAACAGCAACAATTAGATTACATAATGATACTGGAAAAATCAACATTGAGAAAGGTGTAAGGCAAGGTGACTCCATATCTCCAAAACTTTTTACAGCAGTGCTGCAAGAAGTATTTTGTGGATTAAAATGGGAAACTAAAGGAATGAAAGTAAATGGAGAGTATTTAAGTCATTTAGATTTTGCAGATGATGTAGTTGTTTTTTGCAAATAATGCTTCAGAGCTGCAGGAAATGTTGCAGGAGTTAGCAGATGAAAGTAGAAAAGTAGGACTAAAGATAAATGTTAAAAAGACTAAAGTAATGTTTAATCGATTTGCTCAAAATATGAAAATAAAGATTGATTATGAAGAATTAGAAGAAGTTAACAGTTACAAATACCTAGGTCAGATTATTAATACAGATGGAAACATAATGGAGGAAATTAATCATAGAATTAAACTTGGTTGGAGTGCTTTTGGTAGAAATAACTTGATACTAAAAGGAAATATGCCTATGTGTTTGAAAAGAATGGTTTTTAACAAATGTGTTTTACCAGTTCTTACTTATGGATCTGAGACTTGGACACTTAATAGAAGAGCAATACAGAGACTTCAGACCACTCAAAGGAGTATGGAGAGATGTATGTTGGGAGTAACAAGAAGAGATCGAAAACACAATGGATGGGTAAGACAACAAACAGGTGTTACTGACCTTATTGAAAAAATTAAAAGATTGAAATGGAGTTGGGCTGGACATATTGCTAGAAGAAATGAAAATAGATGGACAATTGAAATTTTAAACTGGATTCCAAGAGATTGTAAAAGACCCAGAAAGAGACCACATGTGAGATGGATGGATGAAATAAGAAAATGTGCAGGGGTGTTGTGGAAAAGAGAAGCTAAAGATTGGAGAAGATGGATTAAACTTGGAGAGACCTTCATCCTGCAGTGGATTGATAATGATGATGATGATATATACATTGACACATGCATACATATAACAATTTTCTATACAATGCAAATGGCTATTTCAAATTTTGAAATGTTTGTATTTTCAAAATCCAATCTTTCTACTTGTTTACCTATCTACAGATCTATCTATCTATCTGTCCATATCTATTCATCTATTTATCTGTCCGTCTATCTATTCATCTAGTCATCTATCTATACATCTTTAAGCCAAAGCACCCATCTGTCTGTCTATCTGTCTGTCTATCTATCTATCTATCTATCTATCTATCTATCTATCTATCTATCTATCTATCTATCCATCCATCCATCCATCCATCCATCTATCTATCTATCTATCTGTCTATCTGTCTGTCTGTCTGTCTGTCTGTCTGTCTGTTTTTCTGTCTGTCTGTCTGTCTGTGTCTGTCTATCTATCTATCTATCTAATTTAAATAAAATTTCTAATTCTTTCATATCTAAAGTATATACTATTTATATAATAACAATATTATCTCCTATAGTGACTTATCCCAGACACTGGTCGATACTTTCATAAATCTGAGAGATCAAAACTATTGCATTACATGATTATTATGTAATTGAATTATCTTCGTGATAGATAATAACTGAAAATGAAAAACTGGGACTTACAAAATCAAGATTGTATTAAATTTCCAGAATGAAACTTATACAAAGAATAAGAAGTAAAAAAAATCTCAGTTCAACCTTTAAGTGAAACAACTGTTCTCTGCCTGCTGATTTGGTATTCCATTATTCCTTACACTCCCAAATACAAGTCATTTTCTTTTTCAGAGTTCTTCTTTATCTTCTCATTCTGAAAATTTATACTTCTGCCCACAAACCTTTACGTCATTTTTAAAAGTCTCCTAACATATATAAAATGATAATATTTAAAATTCACTTAACTGATCTTTCCTGGCTATAAAACTACTTTTTGTTACTTTACTACTTAGATTTGTTATTAAGTCAAGCATTTAGAACGTATTATTATTATTATTATTATTATTATTATTATTATTATTATTATTATTATTATTATTATGATTACTTCCGGTTTTCTAGTGTAAAGACGTGTTTACTTGTTCTCTTGATTTTTTAAATTTTTAATGATGGATTCATGTTCTATTTGTAAAGAACTTTTACCAAAAAATGGTAATTTCGTATCCTGCTTTGGTTGTACGTCCGGTATGCACTTTGCATGTGCATCGTTGAGTGATACTACTTACCGAAGAATGTCTATAAAAAAGAAGCAAGAATGGAGGTGTGCTGCTTGTAGAGTTAGTTTTTCTAAGGCTAGTGATGTTTTGGATTCATCTATGACTGCTAAAAATTCACCTGATTTAATTTTGAAGGAAATTTTGGATAAATTAAAATTATTGCCGGTGATTCACAACACAATTTCAGAGTTATCTCAAGCAGTTGCTAATTTGCGGACAGAAGTTATTTCTTTGCGTGAAAATGTGGATCGGAATAATCAAGAAATAATTCGTCTTTCTAATTCTTGTACTTCAAATGAGAATGAGATTTTGTTATTGAAAGATAAATTACATTCTATGGAACGATTTAATCTGGATCATGAAATTGAAATACAGGGTTTGCCTTGTCAAGAAAATGAAAATTTGCCGTTAATTTTAACTAACGTGGCGGACAAGCTCGGTGTTACAGATGTCGCTGTAGATTTGGAAAACGTTTTTCGTACAAAAATAAATCAGGAGCTCCAGGTTTTATTGTAGCTCGTTTTAAATCACGAAATTCTGCCATACAGTTTTTAATAAATAAAAAAACTGTTTTAACAGTTTCTCAAATTTTGCCTGGGGTTAATAATAACAAACGTATTTATATTAATCAGCGTTTGACTCCATTCAATAGAAGGCTTTTATGGTTGGCGAAACAGAAGTTACGTTCTGGTCAAGGTTTTGCTTTCATTCATAATGGATCAGTGTATGTGAGAAAAGATTATAATTCTCCTCGTGTTTTAATTAGAAATGAAAGTGATTTGGAGTCATTCTGAAATTTATTTATTATGATAAATTCTGATTTGATTTCTCAGGAAAAAGATTTTGCTTCACTTAAATTATTTCATTTAAACATACGTAGCATTAGATGTCATTTTGATGAACTTGTAGTTTATTTAAATAATTTTCCTTTATTTCATTTTGATATAATTATTTTAACGGAAACTTGGATTTCTTTACAAGAACAAAATTTATATAGTTTGAATGGCTATACGAGTATACTTTCTCCTCGTATGCATTTACGATCTGGTGGTGTTATGGTTTTTATAAAAACCGGTTTAGACTTTTCTTTCAATATTCCAACATTTAATACTGCAGAATGTATTTTATTAACTTTGAGACTCCCTAAATGTGTGCTTTCTATTTTGGCTATATATAGATCATGTACAAGTAAAGTTTTGGATTTTGTTACTGAACTTGATTCTTTGTTATTAGATTTGGGTTCAGAATCTGCTGTTTTAATGGGTGATCTAAATATTGATTTGTTAAATAATGCTTGTAAGTCTACTATAGATTATTTAAATTTACTTTATAGCTATGGATTTAGTCAAACGCTTTTTTCACCTACGCGTATTACTCCTATATCTCAATCTCTTTTAGATCATATTTTTGTTAGATTAAGCCGCAGTTTATTTTCTGATTCGTCTCTTTCTAAATTATTTCTTACAGATCATTTTGCTACTGAATTAAAAATATTGAATTGTATGGATAATATTAATGTTTGTGCATATGTTGAGAAATTATCTTTTTCTAAATTGAATTATTTATTATCTGTTCAGAATTGGGATGAGATTTTTATGATAGATAATGTAAATGATGCATTTTTGGGGTTCCAAGCTATTTGTTTAGATTTAATTGCTAAAGCAAAGTTTCATTTAAAATTGACAAGTAAGAATAGAAGAAGATCTCTTTGGGTGACAGATGCGCTGGTATGTAAAATTAATCAGAGAAATGTATTAAAATCTTTGGATGGCTCATCAGATGTTTTAAAAAACTTAATGTTGAAATTAAGTCTGATATTAGAAAGTTGAAGTTTAGATATTATCAAGAATTTCTTAGTGATAAAAATGTTTCTTTGAAATGGAGAACAATAAATTCTTTGATTAAAAAATCTTCTCCTGATCGTATTAAATGTATTAAATATAATGAAAGTTTAATTGAGTTACAGAATAATGAAAAATATTTAGCTGATCGGTTTAATGAGTATTTTGTAAATTTATCGATGCGTGATGTGCCTGAGCAGATTTTGTCTTCTTATTCAAGTTTGAATTCTTTTTATATTCTGATGTTTCTGAATCTCAGTTGTCTGTAGCAATTGATAGTTTAAAAATGTCACTTCTTTTGGACTAGATGGTATAACACCTAAGATGCTTAAAGAAAATAAGGTTGCATTTTTGCCTATTTTAGTTCATTTATTTAATTTATCTTTGCAGTCTGGATCATTTCCAGAATGTCTGAAAGTTAATGTTATTACTCCTGTTTATAAAAAGGGTGATTCTACTCTTATGGTCAATTATAGGCCAATTGCTATTATTTCTGTTTTTTCTAAATTATTGGAAATGATTGTTAGGGATCAAATGTTGTCATTTCTGTTTAAAAATAAAATTTTATCTGACTATCAATATGGTTTTCTTCCTGGCAGAAGTACATTAGATGCTTTAAAACATCATGTTCAGTATTTAACATCTTCATTGGATCAGGAACTTAAAACATTGGCTATTTATCTTGATTTATCTAAAGCATTTGATTCTGTTAATCATAATATTTTGATTAAGCGTTGCTACTTGTATGGTTTTCGTGGATCTATTGGTAGTTGGTTGGAGAGTTATTTAAATGATAGGAAACAGTTTACTAATATTTATGGTACTATCAGTGATGTTGTCTTGATTAATTCTGGAGTTCCGCAAGGTTCAGTACTTGGTCCTCTATTGTTTTTAATTTATATTAATGATTTATTTTCATTGAAGTTACATTCTAAGATTTTTGGTTTTGCTGATGATATTGCTTTATCTTGCAATGCTGTTTCTTATAATCTTCTTGAAAAATTAGTGAATGAGGATTTGGACTCAATTGGTAAATGGTTGGCATATAATTCATTGTTGGTCAATTTAGATAAAACAAAAGCTATTCTTTTTTCTTACAAGCGTACTTTTTTTCTCTTAAGATTAAAATTTGCTGTAAGTATATTTTGCATTATAATAGTATATGTACTTGTGAGAATATTCCTTTGGTAGATAATTATTGTTATTTGGGAATATATATTGACTCCAGATTGTCCTGGACAAATCACATTACCTATCTTTGTCAACGGTTACGTAATTTAAACTATATGTTTTATTATTTAGTTAAATTTCTTCCTAGGTCTGCTCTCATTTTTATTTACATTGCCTGTTATCAGAGTATTTTATCTTACAATATCATTATTTGGGGTAATGCTTCTCCACATATTTTATCTTCTTTGCGTGTTTTGCAAAATTATACTTTATGCATTATTTTTGGTAGATCTCGCTCCTCTTCTGTTCGAGATATTTATATTGCATTTGGTTTATTTGATGTAAATCACTTATATCAATATAGAGTTATTTTTGATATTTTTTGTGCTAAACCTTTTCTGAATTCTAGAGTTTATGTTCTAAATACTCGCTCTTCTAATAAATTTCAATTACCTTTACCAAAATTTTTTAAGGAATCTAGTAGAAGACAATATGTTTATTCTGGGTCAAAGTTGTTTAATAAATTTGTATATGAATGTTCAATTGATCTGAATAATATTTCTTATATATCATTCAAAAAATATTTGTGTCAATGGTTGTGTAGTATGTATTAATTTTGGCATTTATTTTATTTATTTAATTAATTTTATTTATTTCCTAAACTGTTCTTTTGAGTTTTTGATTGTATTTTTATTTAATTTATTTTTACATGTAAATTCCACACACAAGATTTTTCTTGTTTGGAGTTTTTAAATATTTGTGATGTACTTTGTTTTATTTCATAGAATAAATTGAATTGAATTGAATTGAATTGAATTATTATTATTATTATTATTATTATTATTATTATTATTATTATTATTATTATTATTATTATTATTATTATTATTATTATTATTATTATTATTATTATTATTATTATTATTATTATTATTATTATTATTATTATTATTATTATTATTATTATTATTATTATTATTATTATTATTATTATTATTATTATTATTATTATTATTATTATTATTATTATTATTATTATTATTATTATTATTATTATTATTATTATTATTATTATTATTATTATTATTATTATTATTATTATTATTATTATTATTATTATTATTATTATTATTATTATTATTATTATTATTATTATTATTATTATTATTATTATTATTATTATTATTATTATTATTATTATTATTATTATTATTATTATTATTATTATTATTATTATTATTATTATTATTATTATTATTATTATTATTATTATTATTATTATTATTATTATTATTATTATTATTATTATTATTATTATTATTATTATTATTATTATTATTATTATTATTATTATTATTATTATTATTATTATTATTATTATTATTATTATTATTATTATTATTATTATTATTATTATTATTATTATTATTATTATTATTATTATTATTATTATTATTATTATTATTATTATTATTATTATTATTATTATTATTATTATTATTATTATTATTATTATTATTATTATTATTAAGAAATGTGAAATGACTGTATTCAATTCTGAAAAATACAGTATTAATAATAATGTACAACTTCCTATATATCACTGATTTCCTTCATTGATTAAAAAAATAATATATAAAAAAGTAGAACTTAATAATTTTTCTATATTTAAGTTTTTTTTTATTTACAATGTATTATATCTTATGCACACACATCTTGTACATGTGTGATATATCTTATACAATTTTAGTGTGTATATACTTACGTACGCACATCTTTGTAAACATGTGTATGTTAAAAACTTAATAGGTTCACTTTTGTTTATAAATTTCAGTATTCCGACTAGGTTTGAAACAAATATAAATATAGATGTATTACTATATTAGTTAAAGCATGGATAATATTTATCTAGCTAAAAAATAATTGTAGCTTTTAGAATAAAAAAAAAATCAATTTAATTAATATAAACAAAATTGTAAACAGTGATAATATCGAAATAATGCACGTAAAATATATTAATAACTAAATCAAAATAATAAATAATTTTCAAAAATTCTCGATACCAGGCTGGATGCATATTATAGACATTTGAGCAAGATATACCCCCTACTTCCAAAAAAAAACAACAAAAAAACACTAAACGGTCAAAATATTAACCATTGAAATATTGTATTAACAAAATTACTCAAAAAAGAGTTCATCCAGAAGTTTGTATAAACTCTGTACACAATATGGTTCTACAGACAGTTTAAATTTTATATAGTTAATTATTTCTATATTAGATTTTTTTAAATACATAATCTTTAACGGGATGGGGAATAATACAACTCTTCTTTGATTTATATTTTCATAATCAATAAAAAATTAACTCACTTTATTTAAATGTGTTTACCATTCATAAAACACCTGTTTAACATTTTTTTTTTTCTCATATGCCATAGCATCTGCCGGGACGCGAACCCACAACCGTCTGCAACCAATTACTTGCTTGCACGGCGGCTACGATGACCTCTCGGCTAACAACGCTTGACCCTGTTTAACATTTTACATTCACTTAGACCCATAATAATTCAAAACTTTTGCTATGTCACTACCCTATATAAAATAGCATTGCATATGTAAGGATCTCTCTTAGTTTTAAATCAATGCACAAATCTATAATGCTGATGATGACTTCACTGTTAAAGTGATCTTTAGCTTCTCCACTTTAGATAGGTTTAAAGTCTATTATAAATCATGTCTTTCATCAAGGCAATGTAATAATAAAAATATTTCAAATAAGATACTGTTTGATGTTCATTATCCTTTGTCTTTATTTTCTAATTATAAAATCACATTTCTTTCATGATTTAAACTGCTTTTTTATTAAACAATTCAAAATACAGCAAAACTCTCCATATAGTAGTGCCATCTTGTGCTAACAAGAGCAATCAATGGATGCCAGAAGGCTTGTGCATAAAATCCCTATCTAGTGCCTACTCATCCAATATCCCCAGACTAGTTTCTGGCTTGTGGCCTTCATCAGTGAGGAGCCTTGGATCTGATAGCACTGCACCTAGATCTTAGGATCTAATGCAACCTCCAGCACCCACCTTTTAACTCTATTTAACTACAAAACTATGAGAATGAAATTGAAAATACTATTAATATTTTCAACCCAAGCTCAATAGCTTATATAGTCATGGCACAAGATGGCACTACTAAATGGAGAGTTTTGCCGTATTTTGAATTGTTTAATAACAATTATTGTGCTAGTATGAGATAGTGATCATGTGATGTTTAGTGCTTTTTTATTGTTGCCATCTATTGTTGGTCATTTAAAAGTTCTAGTATTAATTAATGCTAGTCTTCAAAGAAAGGCTTATCAAATGCTTCAGTTAGCCTAAAATTAAAAATTAATGTCACAACCCATTTATTTTTCTTTAAGATAACAGAATAATAACCACAACCATATAATGTATAAACAAAACTGATTTAATCTTCTAAATCAAAATTAAATTCATGTTTGTATTTTTTAATTTCTCAGTCAAATTTACTCCTGCAATGAGCCATTATTCTTTCTATATTATTTTAAATAAATAATAATCTAATCATCACTAAAGTTTCATATTTTATATATTCTTTTTTTATTAAAACTAAAACAAAGAGCAATCTTAAAAATAATATATCAACTATGCAAATAAAAAATAAAATAAACAGAAATAAATAATCAAATGAAAGAGTTTATTTTTAGCCTTCATGCTAAGAAAATGTATTTCAATGAAAAAAAAAATTCCAGTAAAGTTGCTTTTTGTTTTTGCTTTTAAAAACGTGCTTTTATTTTAATAACGTTACTATGCCGGACTTTTTTGTCTTTATTGTCCGATTTCAGATATTATTTTGAGATTGCAAAAAAAATATATGTATCAATTAATTGCTGTACTTATTTTTGATTGAAAACAAACAAGTTCTTTTGGACAACAACTTGTGAAAGATGGCATTGGCAAGCACATCGATGTGCGGCGAGGGAGAATGATGGTTTAGCCGATCATACAAAATGCATTCACTTGAAACAACAACTTGTAAAATATGGAAGGGTCAGGGAGGAGGAATATGTCAGCATGTAGTGGGGTGGGGAACAATGGTTTTGCTGATCTGAAGGATCATCAAAAAGATGCAGTAGTCTAAGCAAACCAACCTTATAATTTCCAAAACAAGCTGCAACCTCAGCCATTTTATTTGTCTCATATGTGTTCTCGTGCAAATGTGAGTTTTCACGTGAGTTCTGTGCAATGGTGCTTGTCCCTATCCTTTTCCAATTGTTAAAAACCTTGCAAGTTGTGTATGGAAGCATGATGATGGTCTTAAAATTATTACTATGTAATACTACATCAGGTAGAGTGTAATATCATTACTAGGAATGTACATTTCAAGAGTTATGGCCAGTTGATTTCTATACATCCTCACATGATATGGTAGCTATCTGTGAAGTGTGGGCTATTTGCATGGTTTCGCAAAGCACATCAGCAGGTTGTAATATTGGTGGGCAATGACATTTAGGCCTGTAATGGTTAATATAAACAAAACTGTTCTATAGGCCATAAGTTTGGCCACAAAAACAGCATTTTTTATGGGTTTTTACACATAAAAAGTGCCATCAAGCAGGTGGTATGGTCTAAAAATAGAGTACCAATAAATTTTTGTAAAGAATATGTTTGTGTGATGAAATTACTTTTTAAAATATTAAAATTCCATTTATAATTAGAAAAATAATAATAATAGTGAAGTGCCTTATGTTCTTTAGGTTTGGGTAATATGAAGAGCTAAAAAAGCCCAAATATTTTCAAATAAATCTGAATAATTACATCATATATTTACTGAGAAACAACTATTTAATTTTACAAAAATAAAAATAAACAAAATTGCACTTTTCAATTTATAAGAAACTGGAATAAATTTTAAATAGGCAGAAGTTGCCTATGTGCAGTAAATCCTTTCTTCGAATGGTATGATCTATAAAATTTCTTCATTTGATTTTTCATTGAAAGATATTAAAATATAGGTATGTTAGTTAGAACTAATATTAATCCAAAAATATATATTAGTTCTGGCTTCTGTTGTTAAATAATTGCAAAACTGTAAAAGATAGCCAAAATTGATTGCAATATGTCAAACTTCTAGAAAAGAGTAACTTAAAAAAGAGTGATTTTTATTTTCTCATTTGGCCATTTCTACATATTTTGTTTATAAACATGTAGATTAGCCTTGAATTATTACTTAACTTTACTTAGTCACTCTGTTTTATTAAATGATGGCTAGCATATAACACACATATACATATAATAAATTAAACCCTGTCATTAACGTAAATAAACTATAATAGAGAATAAGAAATAAAATTAATTTAACAAATCAAATGTACTTTTGATGCATCAGCGTTATGATCATGGTTTACAACAACAAGAAAACCTATTATTTATCATTGATTTTTTTTTTTTTTTTAAAAAAAACAAAACATTTTTTGCTCATTTGAGCACTATTGACTCTTTGTTGTTTAAAAAGTTTTTATTTAGTTCACAAAATTAACAGTGATGAATCAGAGAGCCAATGATTTTCAAATAAGCAAAAAATTTATAACGGTAGTGTTGTTTTTTTTTTTTTATTATAATTATGATTATGATACTAACATGTTGAAAGTATATTTGGTTTGTTAAAATTAATTTTATTTACTATTCTTTGTTATAGTTTCTTTATGTTACATATATAAATGATATATTTGGCAGTCTGATCTGTTAACCCTGAAAATCTTCATATCAACATTACAAAGAAATTAAGTCATATGTCACATGACGTATCAACATTCGTATCAACATATATATATAACGGTATCCAACATACAATAGTAAGAATTATTATTAAAAATAAATGTATTTATTTATTCATTTATATTTTGGCATTTAATATTTTTAAAACTGAGATCTGTCAATTATAATGACAAACATAACTATTTATTGCATTTATATTTGCCTGTTTTCTAATTATAATCTTTTAAAAGATATATTTAAAAAAGTAGCCGCATATTTTCCATTTTAAGTGGAATATTATAATTTTAAAAATGATGTGAAATCACAAAATTTAAATAATAAATTTTAGTTTATTAAAAAAAGTGCTCTAGCAAATGATAAACCTTTATATATATAAATTGATCATTACAGTCCTCATACTTAAACAAACGAAAAGAATCTTAGTAACAAATACACAGAGGCGAAACGCTCCATATAGTAGCACCACTCAGTGCAAGCCAGAGTAATCAATGGATGCAGGAAGATTTTTTTGCATAAAATCCTTATTTTGTGCCTACTCATCCAATATCTCTAGACTAGTTTGTGGCTTGTGGCTTTCATCAGTGAGGAGTATTGGATCTGAGAATATTGCATTTAGATCTTAGGATCTAGGGCTACTCTCTAGTAGCCACTTTTTACCTTATTAGCTAACTATAAAGCTTTGAGTCCAAAAGGCAAACACAGTAATGTTTTCAATTCAAGCTCATTAGCTTGTATAGTCATATAGATATGAACTCAGTTCAGCATTGATACTTTTTGATGTCTTTGTTCTTTAATAAGCACAGTCATCAAAATCCTATTGAGCAGGATTGGTATTAAACTATTAAACATCACATGATCACCATTCTTTATGCTTACACAAGCTGTTTATACAGAGGCAAAACTCCATATAGTCGTGCCATTTAGTGCAAGCCAGAGTAATCAATGGATGAAGGTGGCACTACTGCATGGAGAGTTTTGCCTCCGTGTAAACAGCTGTGTAAGAATAAATAATGGTGATCATGTGATGTTTAGAATGTTAGTAATGTTGTCAAACCAATGTTACAAATAAACAACAAATGAACAAAAATCCGTTTTCTGCCTCAATTGTAATGTTGCCTTTGTTAATCATTCCATATTCATCAGTCCACCAATTTTGGGATTCTCTACTGCTTGATAATTTTTGTTTTTTATTTTCATTAATCATATTAATAAAATGATAACAAGCAGTTGTCCCAGGTTCGCTTCCCGGCTGACGCTTTGACATATATATATAAAAAGTAAAATTAAATAAACTTTAATAATTTTAGAAATCAAAGATTTATTATAGGCTGATTTATATTATCTTTACACTTCACTTTTATAGTAAACCTCAAGCAAATTGTGTCAAAAAAGATAGACTATTTATTGCCTGGTCCCCAACCTTAATGGGAGCATTCAGTTTCAGTGAGCATCATCGCTTATTGGCCCGTTCTTGCCATTGGCTATGCGTTATCTTTCTGTATACACATAGGTTATGAATGCTCAATAAATACTTATATGTACAAATTATTTTTTTCAAATTTTTTAATTATTGTTTCTAATCAGAGTTCAAGTGTAAATTGAATTCCAATATAATATAATATTTATGTATTTCATCTTTAGTTTACAGTAAATTTTTATTAGTACATGTTTTAGCAACAACAACAACAACAAAAAAAATGAATAATTTATTTTAAACCTCAGAAAATTATCTGAAAATAGTTCGCAGGCCAGTAAAAAATACGCTATACGCGTGCCATAAGTTCGCCACCACTGCATTAAAGCACCAGCTGTCTAATGATTATTCGAATTCACACTAGATGGCAGTAGATTAGAAAGTTGATTTTGCTTTATTATATATTGCGTGAACTGGGGAAATTATGTCAGTTGATATTTTTAAAAATTAAGATTAACAATTTTGTAGAAAAGTATTACAATGTTTAAATTTTGCTGCAAGTGGCTTCGGATGACGGACAAATTCTATATCAATAGAAATGTTACCATTTTTTCTTAAGATTTTGAAAAGTAAGGAAAAAAAAAACCCGAATAGATAAAGTAAAAAATACTGGTCAGATAAATTTGTTAACGCTGCCAAAAACTTTTATCATAAAACTAAATCATAAAGTTTTGAGTACAAAAATAGCTGTCGAGTTTTAGAAATAACGATGGACAACCTTGAGTCATTTAGGCACGGAGCTTTTTTTAAACTCTACTTTCAAATAAATTTTTGTTGGCAAACTAAACCAAATCGTACTGACAGCAATAAAACAGCTTTCTATAGTTTTAAAAAAAAAATCAAAGTCAAAAAGGCCACAATATTTTGTAGTAATTTATCATAAAAAATAAAAATAATAATAAAAGGTGATCAACAGCACCCCTCGCTAATGAGTGCAGGCACTCCAACTTCAAGTAAATACATAATAATAATACACTAGGAATGAGTTTTGTGATGACTACGCAAAACCAATCCCCCAATATGTCTACATACATATGTTTCTCCACAAATCTGTTTGTTTATAATATTTTACAACGTTGTCTTTTAACGTCTTCTACAACAAACATTTATTTCTGAAAGACTTGAACGTCTTATCTAATTGTAGGTCTTCATTGCAATCTATCTTCAAGCACATATTCCTAACGAAACAATAAATACAGCATTTCTTTAGAGTGCCTTTGAGATAATATTTATAATGTAAACAAGATCTGCCTCTCCCATGAAAACCATGCTCAAATTTACTATAAAACACCCATTTGGAAAATCCTGCATTCTTCATTCGTTTTATACGTTCAATCCGATGAAGGAGTGATTTTACAATGATGAACATTATATAAATATCATATTTAGTAATTTGAAAAACTGAATGATTGATCTTATGATCTTACCACCATATTTTTAGAGTTTTAAGGGGCATCCTTAAATAAAATAATTTATTTGCCTTCATATTACATCAATAGGATGTCCATGTTTCACTTCCATATACTAAATTCGGTAAAATTATATATCTAGATTAGTTTTTGTAGTTAGTTCACTGTGAAGAAATACTATATGTTTTAACTTGTTAAAAGTAACTGCAGAACAACACTTAAATCCACTTTCTATTTAAAAATCTAACAAGTTATTGGCTTACAACTATATAATCAAAAGTTGCTGAAGATTTCCTTCCACCACAAGAACTTATGTATTTTTTTATTAGTAAGTATTAACAAAGGTTCTTATATTTTGCATTCAAAACATTATGTACATTCTGTAAATCATTTTTTGGATTAGAAATATTGCACAATCACGGGCATACTATACATTCAGAAGCCCCCCACCCCACCAAAGTTCTTTGTTTATGTTTTTAATTAATTCAAATTAAAAATTCCAACATTGAAAGTATAATGCATTTTGATTCCTGATTCATTAAGCTACCTATAAACTGATCCAAAAACCCTTATCATATTTTAATAGCAAAAAAGAAATGTTAATAAAATATTAGTCAAATGGCCTTTTATAAACATCACATGATCACCATTTTTTATGTCTATACAAGCTATTTATGCAAAGGCAAAGTTCTCCATATAGTAGCGCCACTCAGTGCAAGCCAGAGTAATTAATGGATGCAGGAAGGTTTGTGCATAAAATCCCTGTCCAATACCTAAGATCTAGATGCAGTGCTCCCAGATTCAATGTTCCTCACTGATGAAAGTCACAAGCTAGAAACTAGTCTGGGAATATTGGATGAATGGGCACTAGATAGGAGTTTTATGCACAAACTTTCCTACATTTACTGATTACTATGGCTTGCACTGAGTGATGCTACTATAAGGGAATTTTTTATAAAATTATTTGATTGGATAAGATTTTCAAAAGCCAGGTGAATGAGGATGAAAAAAGAAATCAGTGGTTCTGAAAATGCCATGGATATAATTGGCAAATGATAATTTAATTTATCCTTCTTTTCGTGTTATCTGCTTTATGTAAAATATTCATTCTATTGGAATTAAAATTAAATTTTTTATTGTAAGGGCATTCATGATTTTAAATACTAAAAACATTGTTTTGTGCCTTCTTTTATACATGAGTTTATGATCATTACATTTTGGCTGACCAATATATAATTGCCCATATTCACAACTAATTCCATATGTTATTTTTCAGTTTTAATTAATTTTGTCTTTTGTAATATATAATAATCTATTCAATTCCAGCAGAAGTCTCTGACTAAATACTGTGTTCAACGTTAGTACAAATTTGACGATTTATTACCTTTTTGATAAACATATCAATATTATGAATAACTATTTATTAGCAACATATTGTTATGTTAATATTAAACCAGATGCATGTTGCAAACACAGTTAAGCATTAATATATCTATTCATACAAACTTCTATCAGGAATATTATTTTAACTTTCATATTTGCATACTATTAAGTATATAGCACTGGGATTATTAAATGTATGTATTTGAAAATTTTCTGTTAATCATTTGCTTTTTTTCTGATGATGAACAGAGATATCATCTATATTTTCCTTCGTTATCAATCCAATGCATGATAAAGATCTCTTCAAGGTTAATCCAATCTCCAATCAATAGCTTCTCTTCTCTATATCACACAAACAAAGTTCCTTATTTAATCCATTCATTTCATGTATGGTCTCTTTCTAGGTCTTTTACAATTTTTGGACTCCAGCTTTAAGACATTTATTGTCCATTTTTTTTGAGATCCAGTTTAAGATTTCTACTTTCCATTTATTACATCTTCTAAAAACATGCCTATCTCAGTGCCATTTTAGTCTCTTAATATCTTTAATGATGACGATGATATCTGTTTGCTTTCTTATCCAAGCATTTCATTTTTAATCTCTTCTTGTTACTCTCAGCATAAATCTTTTCATGTTTCATTGAGTGGTCTGAAATCTTTGTATTGATTTTCTGTTAAATGATCATGCCTTAGAACCATAAGAGTATTAACAAAGCACATTTTTTAAAAATCTTTCTTTTAAAAGATATAAACGTACTTCTTTTTCAAACAAATTTCTATTAAAAATTCCCATCCAAGTTTAATTTTATGAATAATTTCTTTTGTTCTGTTGTATCTATATTAATAATATGTCTTAAGATATTTATAGTTATTAACTTTATCTAATTCATGATTCTCACTTTTTATTTTATTTTCTGTGAAAATCTGTTTTCCATTGATAACTCTTGCAATATTTTCTGAAGTCCTGAAGCATTATTTGCAAAAACGACCATATCACCTTCAAAATCTAAATGATTTAAATGAAACCCTTGCATTTTTATTATCTTAGCTTTCCATTTTAATCCACAAATTACCTCCAAAACTATGTGGAATCAACCTGTTTTATATATTGATTATCAATGTTAATCTACTTAGTACAGCTTTCTTGTTGCTTTTGATAAATATTCTTCAACATAAGACAATATCCCATATCTTTATCTTGATGATTCAAATAATTATTGTGAAATTATTTATAGAGTAAAATGCCTTTTTATAATCCCCAAACCCAAAACATAAATGCAATTCATACTCATTGGTCTCATCTATAACTTCCATCAATACTTGGATACGAACGACTATACTAAAACTACTTTAAAATCCATCTCATTTTCCCATTTGGTTAGAGTCCTAATTTTTCTGTAACTAAATTTTGGTCTTCTCTTAGCATGTTGAAATGGTGAGAGGATGTACTTTCTATACAAACACACAGAAATATGCTGTTTACATGGCCCAATATTTCTATGCTTTTGCCTAGAAAGTTATGGCCTATAGAACAGTTCTGTCCATATTAGCCATTGCAGGCTTAGATGGCATTGCACACTGATATTATGACCCACTGATGTGCTTCACGACACTATGCAAATGTGCACACTTAACAGATCGCTTCCATCTAGCGTGAGGGTGTTTGGAATTCATCTGGCCATAACTGTTGTAATATGCCTTCATAATAGTGATCTTATAACCTAACTGATATACTAGTACATACTAATAATTGTAAGCCTGTCCCCACACTTCCCTAGACATCACAGAATGTGAAAACAATTGCAAAAGGGTCAGACCAAGCACCATTTCACACAAGTCACGTGAAAAGACACATTTGCATGAGAACATCTACGAGTCAAATGAAATGGCTGAGGTTGCACATTATTTTGCAAATCATAATCTTGGTTTGATTCAGAGTATGGCATCTTTTGGATGATCCTTTGGACCAGCAAAAACATCACCCCCCCCTGCACATTCCAGTGCGATGCGATAACATGTTTAATGTAAATGTAGTTATTATATTTTAGAAATTAATGTTGGTTTGTAAATTGAGTACTGCATTTTTTGGCCGATCCTTCAGACCAGCAAAACCATAGCCTCCCCCATGCACAGACTTATGGAATGTAATTTAAAATATTGTAATTCTTCTATTTTGGAAAATAATGTTTTTTACAAAATAATATCATTTCATAAATTGTTTAAAAATAGTTTGCAAAATGTCGCAAGGCGCTAAAATGTATAATGTAATTTAAAAATGTAATTATTACATTTTAGAAAATAATGTTAAAGTTGAAAAAAAAATCCCAGTAACATTATATTTGTATTTGTTTACATAAAAAGTATGCCCTCTCGTGGTTTCAACATGCTAAGAGAAAACTACCTAAATTTTAATTACTTTGGTAAAGATTTTAAAGAGAACTGAAAGATCTACATTTTTAATATTTTATTCATCATTTTCTTAAATATCAATATTATTATTGCATTTTTTAATTATCTGGTCTTTGTTTATTATTTAGATATTTGGTATATAGTTTTGTCAACAATTTTATTTTCCCACCTACTTCTCTTAGGATAATAATAATGCCCTTATTTTCTGAAGCTTTTATCTTCTTCACATGATTAATTCTCATTTTTTCATTTGAAATGTTTTTAATTATTATATAATTCTTGACAGAACTCTTCTACACAATCATAGAGTCATCCTTTTTTTCTTTTTCATTGCTGACCAAATTTTCTCCACTATCAAGATTTTAAATTTATATCCTCTTCTATAGTTTTGCTTGCCAATTTACAGTTATATTTTCTTTTTCATATAATTTACAGAACTCCAGATATTTAATTCTTATACAGAGGCTAAACTCTTCAGACAGTGGCACCACTCAGTGCAAGCCAGAGTAATCAATGGATGCAGGAAGGTTTGTAAATAAAATCACTATCTAGTGCTTACTCATCCAGTATTCCCAGATTAGAGCACTGAGAGGTGTTACCATATGGAAAGTTTAGAATCTGTGGAAACAGCTTGTTTATGCATAAAGAATGGTGGTCATGTGATATTTAATTATTCTCAGTTAAAAACACACCAGTTAATTTCTTGCTTTTTTATGTCAACTGTCTTTATTATAATTCTTAATAGAATTTCAGTTATCTTCTTAATGATTTCAATTAAGTCTGAGCTCTTAGAAATCTAATTAAAACAATTTGCAAAATTTTAGTTTAAATTCAGTGGAATATTTTTCTGAAAGTTAAGAATATCAAACACTACCATCATTTTTAATAGTTTCCACTTCTTGTTATGCATTAACATGTATTTTATATCTTATAAATTGATAATCATTTCAGTGTTGTTAAACCTATTAATAACATTAAAATCTTGAAATACATATTTTCTATTAATCAAAATATAATCCAATTTTGTCATACTTTCATTTGGACACTTTCATGTCCATTTCCATTTAGCCTTTTTCACAAAGAAAGAATTTATAATAAACAATTTTTCTTTATGCTGCAAATTCCATAAGTTCATCTTTTCTCTCACTACCACTTATAATGAAATTTATCCACAGCACATTCACCTTTCATGCATTTTTTAATTTTAGCATTAAAGTCTTCTATGATAATTTAAAAATATTTGGTGTGATTAAAAGCATTTAATACAGTTCTACTTCTTTACCATAATAAGAATCAGTTGGGTTATAAATTTAAATTATCCACATTTGTAATCTTCCATTAAATTAAATAACTAATCTTTCACTCTGTCTGACATACCATTAATCTTCTACTTCTTCTTTTCCTATGTATTGAGTTGGATTTTGGAAATAGAATTAACAAAAGCTCTGATGATGACTGCAGGACAGTCGAAACTATTAGTTTGATATAAATAAAAGTATTGATAGAGTGTTTAAGAAAGGTGTAAATGGTATGACACCATTAATCTTCACAACATTGCACTTTCACTTTTTATTTATGAAGTATTCTATTCTATAGCTTTTATAGTCAAGTCCTTGGTCACTTTAATTGCCTATTGACCTTTTCTTTAACTTCACAAGGTCCATTAATGTTCCATTTAATATTGGACAGTTATTCCAGTTCATGCAATCTTTTTTCACTTGAAAATAATCTGCAGTTAATGTAGCTACATAAAATGTTTTCACAGAATGATAGTTTATATTTGCAATCAGGAGACTCTTAATATCATTGGCCTTTGGCGATCAATATCTAATGACTTTACTGCCTTTTGGGAACATTCATTTTATCATCATGATTGTAAATATTTAAAAAAGCTTCACTCACATTCATTGATTCTGTCTTCAAGAAAACTCAAGTGATGTTTCAGTTAAAAACTATCCTGCAACTGAGAAGAAAGACCATGATGTTCTTGGTCATAAACTAAGAGCTAATAACTCAGTAATCTTACATGTTGGTGTGCAGCTCATTCGTGTTCATTAATGATATTAAAACCATGTAATCATAGTTGGAATGACAAGAATATGGGGGAGGGGGGCAACTTCTTGGCTCCTTTAAAGTTCCAATAAAGTGTGTGCGCTCCATTCTTAGCTTCATTAGAGCTGTACGTTATGGTTTCCAATTATTCCAAATATAATTTGTTTTTATTTAATTGCTAACAAATAATAAAAATAAAAAAAGACTGTCAAACACTATTAACTGATTAAGTTTTCAAAGTCTCAACACTATTACTAAAATATATTTTATATCTATATTTCTCCATTTGCAACTAAATACAGAAAGCAGGGGCATCTAAAGAAAATTTTCCAGCGATGGGGAAGCGAAGCTTGGAGACAAATAATTACAACAATAAATTTTTTATCTATTATTATTATTATTTTTTTCTCATGAATACATTACTAGAATACATTATTGCATTAAATCATAAGTGCACATAGCTAAATGGCTTATCGTACATAATCATATCGCATAGCCAATGCTTAAAATCAACCAATAGAATCTCAGCAACCTGTTGCTGAGATTCTATTGGTTGATTTTACACACTAACCTGTGATTATATGCCTTAGCATTGCATTAATATAAAAATACATATCTGGTGTATATAAATTTACAGTATATATATAAAAAAGCAAGGATAGATAAATATATAGTTGGATAGACTTGGCTTCTCAATAAAAATAAATGTCAAAACCCTTCCTACTAATTATTTTCTCTTCCACAAGCAACACTCCACAAATATAAATTCATTACGTGCCTTCTGTCATAGAAATGAAGAAACATTAGAACACTTTCTTATGGAATGTTCCTAACTTCTTCCTTGTCATATTCTTATCACTAACATGACTGATTCAAACTCAGTAATAGTCAACAACCTCATAGAAAATATACACAGTGGTCCTTTTCCCATTATAATAATTGCTACACTCATTCTTTTCACCCGCTGGTTCATAAAATGCTATCTACGCTTTAATCCCACATCTCACAATATTAAATCACTTTTTAATAAAATGAAATAACAGTAAGACCAGAGATCTAACCAATGCACCAGCTGATATTTTTGCAGCTACATGGAATCTGATCTCATTAACAGTAACTTAGTGATTTGGCTATTGAATTATTGTTCAATTGATAAACATCTATCTTGTTGCTTTTCAATTGGAAATCTCTTTTGTTTCAATAAGACTTGTAAATAATTTCCAATGTATATAGTAGACCAAATAAAATTAATTTAAAACTAAATAAAATAGACATCCAGATAGATGAATGGATAGATAAACTTTAATAGTCATATATCGTAGCTCAATCACTTTTACTTTTATAATTTGTGAAATTTTGTACTCAATCTGAGGGGGGGGGGTCAATTATACCCATTTACTCTCCCCTATGGATGCCCTTGCAAAGAGAGTTAAAATACAGATAAAATTAATTAACTTTTTTTTAAAATGTAATATGCTCGTTCAGCAAAAAAGTTTTCGTCAATTAACCAAAGTGAAACTATTTTTTCTGAAAAAGTAAAAAAAAAGAATAACCTTTTTACCCTCTCTTTTCCTTTTCCGTTTTGTATATTTGAGCAATATGTACATTATTTTTAATAAAAAAATGTTTTTAAATATTTTTAAAGAGTATAAATGAAAGGAGTTTTTTTTCTTAAAAAAAGGAAAATATATATATTACGTAAATAATAGATGACATTTAGAAATGAGAATCTTTTAATATTAGAAAGTCTAAATTAGAAAACTCGCAAGTAAAGTATACTTTTTTTAAAAATAAATAAATAAATAAATTCATAGCAGAAATATTATTTTACTAAGTCTTTTTAATGTCATTAAACTTGGACAATGTATATCTTTAGAAAAAGAAATTAATTCAGTAGAAAATACTACTTTTTGAAAACATTTTCTTCTCTGCTAATATCATCAACATCATCATCATCATTTTTAACTATTATCGTTTCACTGCAGGGAGATCTCTTCCCCAATCTCTAGCCTCTCTTCTCCACATCACACTTGCAAACTTCCTTATTTCGTCCATCCATCTCGTATGTGGTCTCTGAGTCTTTTACAATCTTTTGGAATCCAGTTTAAGATTTCAACAGTCAATCTATTATCATCTCTTTTAGAAATATGTCCATACCAGTTCATTTCAGTCTCTTACTCTCAATGATAGCAGTAAGACCTGTTCTTCTCTATCCACATATTTCATTTTTGACGTTTTCTTGTTACTCCTAATATCATCTTTCCATACTTGCTTTTCTGTTAAATGTCCAAATCTCATATCCATAAAAACAACTGGTGAATCACATTTATTAAAAACCTTTCTTTTCAAACATGCAGACATATTTCCTTTTAGTATTATTTCTATCAAAATCACTTCATGCAAGCATAATTATTTGATTTATTTTTATCGATTGTGATACAATTTCCACTAATTATCTGACTAAGGTAATTGTAGTTGCTAACTTCTAATCCATCATTCATCATCATCATCATTATCATCATTATCAACCATTATCAATCCACTGCAGGATGAAGGTCTCTCCAAGTTTAATCCATCTTCTTCGATCTTTAGCTTCTCTTCTCCACATCACCCCTGCACACTTTCTTATTTCATCCATCCATCTCACATGTGGTCTCTTTCTGGGTCTTTTACAATCTCTTGAAATCCAGTTTAAAATTTCAATTGTCCATCTATTATCATCTCTTCTTAGCAATATGTCCTGCCCAACTCCACTTCAATCTTTTAATTTTTTCAATGAGGTCAGTAACACCTGTTTGTTCTCTTACCCATACATTGCATTTTCGATCTCTTTTTGTTACTCCCAACATACATCTCTCCATACTTCTTTGAGTGGTCTGAAATCTCTGTATTGCTCTTCTATTGAGTGTCCAAGTCTCAGATCCATAAGTAAGAACTGGTAAAACACATTTGTTAAAAACCTTCCTTTTCAAACACATAGGCATATTTCCAGTGTTTATTTCTTTTGAGAAAATCTGTTAAACATTATATCCTTTTTAGCAATTGTCTCTAGTCCTACTTTCACCTGATAACTCTAGCAACATTTTCTGAAATACTATTTGCAAAAACAATCACATCATTTTCAAAATCTAGATTACTTAAATAATCTTTGTTTACTTTTACTCCACTAGCTTCCCATTTTAATCCAAAGAATACTTCTTGTAAAGCTGCTGTAAAAGGTTTTGGAAATATGGAGTCACCCTATCATACACCCATTTCGTTGACAATCTTCCTAGAACTACTACATAATATAGTCATTACTGCTATGGTTTGATAAATATTCTTCATAATATGACAACATCCTGCATTTTTTTGAAGCTTTACCCACTGTGGAAATTGTTTACAGAATCAAATACTTTTTCATAATCTACAAATCCAAAGCATAATGAAATTCGTATTCACTGGTCCATTCTATAATTTCTCTCAATACTTGGATATGATCCACTGCACTAAAATCACTTTTAAATTCAGTTTGTTCTTTGGATTGGTTAAAATCCAAAGTTTGCTAGAGACGAGTTGCAATTATCTTAGTAAACGTTTTGTACACAACTGATAAGAGAATGATAGATCTCTAATTACCAATATATTTTGTATCATTATTTGACAGTTTTGACTGTCTAGCAGTCTTCTTCATTACTGTAAAATATAATTGTGTTTTTTATTCCTGTATTTATTTATATAAATATACAATAAACTTATTTTTATGCTATATATATATAATGTAAAGTTAATGATTGTAAAATCTTCATATAAAATCTGTATTTTATTGTGTCTTCTTTCAGTATGATGTTAATAAGTTTACTTCACGATATTATTAATAGAATGATATTAAACTGTAATAAATGTTTTAAAATCTCATTCTTTGGTAAATCTGAATACTTAGACTTCGCTTATGTTATTAATTCTGATAAAATCAATGCAGTCCTTTCTCAAAAAGGACTTGTTTTTTTATTTTCTAGTAATGGGTTTTCTCCTTCCTATGTTGAAAATATTATTAGTAGAGCATATAAATTACTTTTTTGTAACTTTTTCCATTAGTTGTATAGCTGAGAAAGATAATACCCTAGAAGAATCTAGTCTGGTAGTGTAGATGGGTTTGGGCTAGATGTGAAAATGGTTACAATATCAGCTAATATTCATTGATTACTCTCTCTTACACTAGAAAGCTCTAAAACAGAGTGAATAGAATTGTTCCTAATAGTATGCAAATAAAAAATGAGAATAATTTCAAAAACTGTTTCAGAGGTAATGTTATTTAAAAAGAATTACAAATTTTGAGAAAATAGAATTATATAATTATATTATTATTAATTAATGCATGTTTAAAACTGTAGCGAAATAGTTAAAGTGATAGAAATAAATTATTAAAAAGTTTAAAATGTAGAAAAAATATATACGAAAAATATAAAACAGTTTATGCAAAAGACATTAATTAAAAATAAAAATAAGATAAAAGACTAATATTTATAAATTTATTAAAAATATGTAAAAATATATAATTATGGGGATCATTGAAAAATTATATTTTTAAAATCCATAATATAAGATATTGTTTATATATATAATTAGGTTTGTATAGATAAGCATTAATTATATGGTTATAAATATATTGAATTTGTAGCTCTGATGATGACTGCTGGATAGTTGAAACTGTAAGCAAAAAGAAATAAATTTTATTTTATAGATTGCATTGTATTCATTTAAGACACATATAGTATTATATATATATAACCAGTGGAGTGATAATCTAGTTATTATATATATATATAATCATTAAAAACCAATCATCACTTAGACACTCCCAATATCAATAACAATCAATAATTTCAAATTGTTGTCAAGGCAACCTCCTTTTAATGATATATTGTACCGGACCATACTCCCTGCGGAATTCTTTTCCTAATCTTGCACTGAGCATGAAGTGACCAAGATCTAACAGGTAAAGAAATGGATATCAATTTAGCCGATTTCTATACTCATATATATCAGTACTTCCGGCCAAACTGATAGAAAGAGTGGGTTGACAGGAATCTTCCAGTTAAAACACCCTTTAGTTGATCTCTTATTTTAATGCCCGAATATTTAGAACAATGGCAAGTACACACCTTTGAAAAATCTATTTACAAAATAGACCTTTGCGCGCCACTTCTAGAAAAGAATCAAAAAATGAATTTTTCACCCTCTTAGAAGGGTGTGCAATACCATATGTTCAGCGGAGCATAAGAATAAATTTAACACCCCGGTAGAGCGATATCCTGTGGCTAGCTCAAGTCACTCTACATCTAGGGTCTTCAAATGGGTAAGTTAAATGATTATTACAGGTATGTGATAAGGAAAGAACATTTTATCGATATAACTAATACTATAAAAACGAAACAAGTTTAATAATGTGATTAAATATTTATTTAGTCCCAAATACCCATTACCGTTTCATATAAATGATGATATAATAACAAAATACTAAATAATTAATTATCCCAATATATATAGATTTTCAAAGCGTTTAAATAGATAAAATCCAAATTTAAATAAGAACAATAATAATTCCCTAAAACTATTGACAATGTTTATAAGTAATGGAAGTGGTCTGAGCTCTTTTTACCCAATAGAAATAAATTTTAAGTTGTGTGATTTGATATACAGATATGAGATTTTCGGTCATACAGGCATACGCTTTTACTGATAACTTTAAAACCTTTTTATTGATAGCAAATATAATAATAAAAACTATACATATATTTGCACTATGAAATATTTCACTAATTTCATATTTTCAACAAGTCAATGGGTTGCATTGGCTCAGATACTATATCGTACTCACCATAAGGTACTGTATCTACTTCTCTTTTGCTATAGATAAATTTCTATACATGTATATACGTGCAGCATAATTATACAATTACTATTATTTTAAATATAAAGTTATTAGAGTACTTGCTTACAGGGAATCTATAATAGATCAATCCCTTCTTACACGCATCTTGAGGGTGTAACAGTGACAAAAAAAAAATAACTTAAAAAAAAGATATACGGTTAAATACATTTTTTAGATATTCAACATGAGATATCGTATTCACCGAATATTATAAGTGTATGTACGCATATATATACGCATGTATATTTGTATATGGCGATCTCAGGAGTAACAAAGAGGAAAACGAATAGCAACAACAACAACAAAAAAAATCTCATTGCAACCTTTGTTGAAAATACAAGAATTTGACATAGAAAAATTGACTCAAAAGATTTAAGTAAAAGCTTTAACATTTATGCCCCTAATAACCGTAATTCAATATACATATGCGAGAGATAACACACTCTCTCTCTCTTTTTTTTTTAAAGATTAATAATAATAATAATAAAAAAAATAATAATATATTTAATAGGAAATATCAAAGTTAATTATTTCAATATTAATAAAACATCTTAAAATAAACTTATGTCGGCGTCTTCATTCTTCTCCTCTGGGCTCTGAGTGGGCTTCAAATCAACTGGCTGTGTGGTGAGGATTTCATCCATTTAGGCATAGGCAGGGCGGCTGGAACTGGCGTGGTCACATCTTGGCGGCTTGGGATAGAGAAAGGGCGGTGCACTGGCTGGTTGTCTACCCCATGGTCATTTTACTGGACTCTCTGGTAGATTGCTTCATATTTTCCTCTGTGTATTGTAACGGGTGTACTCGTTTACCGTATACTTATTAGTTCTTATCATAAAAAAAAAATATCTATATTTCCCCTTTTTCTTTTTAAGCAAAAAGAAATAGTGATAAGAAATTTCGTATTTCTCTCACAGCATATTTATGGACGTCAATCATTGACTCCAAGCGCCAAACTTACTTTTTACATAAGTATTATGCTGGAAGAGAAAAATACGATAGTAATAGGGCCTCTCCACTAGCTCAGTACTCAGGGCGGGTGGCCAATAAACCGTAGGAAAATGTACGGGGGAAAACTCTATGCAACCAACAGCGAAACTCGGATCAATTGTTTAAATTCATGAACTATATTCTATGAGTCAAATAATAAAACATACACATGTAATATAAGCCTTAAAATAAAACACCTTTTATTATAATATATTTCTTTTTTACTTTTAAGAAAAACATATTTCCCATACCCTTTTAACGTTTACATAACCCAATAAAACCTACATATGTATTTGTGTGGATTTACAATAGAACAAGAAAAACGAACGTATACACAGATAAAAATCTAATCAGTTGTGTTTGAATGGCCTTATCATAAAAAAAATATATATAAGTTTCTTGCCTTCATTCGTTCTCTTTGAGGGTTTCAGAAAAACGTGGTAATTTTTGGAAAATAAAATATCTTAAGTTCATATTACCTGCACTTTTTGTCCGATGTGATCCCCGGGGATATCAAAATAAGAAGAAAAACACATGAAATCCGCAGCAAAACGTACGAGACAGTTCATCACGCTTCAGTTCATTCCGAGTCGGATCGATTCCCTTGCGAAAAGTTGATAGATCTCCGGTAGATGTTCTCCGGTCACTGCCGCATGGACTCTTCGGGGTAAGGTCCAGAAAACCCAGCACGCTTAAGCTTTTACCCCACCGTACTCATGTTCGGCCGTAGCCTTAATTACTCTTCTTAAAAATATATAAAAAAAAAATTGAATATATTTTTAATTTTTCTCTTTCTTCTTTGAAAACCAAAATAATAATGACACTAGTTTAAAAAAAAAAACTACGTCTCCACTCTCCCTGTCACTTTTTCTTTTCTTTTGTTTTCGCAAACACAGTCCGTCCCCTTTCTTCCCCACCACGTGGGATAGATGGCCAGTTAAGCTAATAAGCAAAAGAACTTTTCGCACCTTCGGACATTTTGGCAATTAACATTCCGGAAACCCTTTTCTCTAACCTTCTTTTTATATTTTTTTTTTTTTTCATTCAAATTCCCCAGATAAGACCTTCGATGTTTAATATATCTCTTTTTTTTTTCTTACAATAATCTCTTATCTTGGATCCAAAAATGTATTCATACGTTCGTTTCTAAAATTGTCTATCCACACCGCAAATACATACATATACCACTTTTACACAAATAAAACGCAAATTCTCCCCCCACTCCCTCTTTTCTTACTTTAATAAAATTTTTAAACATTTTCTCCCACTACAAAATAAATACTAAAACGAAATAAAATCAAATTATATGAAACTAATTTTAAACTATATCACATATGTGTGCGCCTTTCTACATTGTAACTAGGGTTTAAACCCGACTGTTTACAATACCCTCCTCCCGGAAGCCTTTAAATACGGTCTACGTATTTGAACGGCTCATTCCTAACTTATCAAATAAAACGATGCATTTTTAAATATTTTCCCTTTATAACTTTCTGCCCTGCGGCTCTAGAACAAAAGAAATAAACGACCATCAATCCCAACGATATGCTATAAGTTCAACCACCAACTCACACGCATGTGATATGCAACGCACCGCATACAATCAATTCCACACAGACTTATCTGGTTATGTGACCGGAAACACAAAAAAAAAACCCCAAAAAAAAAAAATCTCCTTTTTCTTTTTTTTTCTTTCTACGTGTCAGGACCTTCTAACCGCACTCTGCTACTTCAGAGTCTTATGAGCGAGGGTAACTAGAACAAAATCCGACTTAAGTAGGGGTCGTCCAAGACCGTGCTCGCCTTTGGAGCTTTGTGGGTGGGACGGTATGTGAGTGCCGTGCTCTCTTTGGAGACTTATTGGCTTAAGTTTAAATAGGTCGGTCAACCATGTCGGGAACAACATTTATATACAGGACGCGACACACCACATGCCCAATCCAAGCAACCAACCCCGCCATCCACCGTCAGACTCGATAGACCGCTCCCATCTCAAATCTCCCTAGCCACCTTTATCTAACTCTCTAGCCTACAAAACAATGAAGGAGAAAAAAAAAATTCGACACACATATATAACTTCAAATGTGGCCTTATATAACGGCCCCTATACTTAATAATATCATTGTTAAATATTAAACCCATACCCTAATAAAATAATTTAAACAAACACACAAAAAAAAAACTTTCAGCCTATGTCCAATTACGTGTATATATCTTAACTCTATCGGCTATCCTTTTTCCCGGATGAACTCGAAATCTTTCCCTGTCCATAATTCGGCTTGCGTGGCGGTCGTGGCTCTTCATGTTCATACTGCCATTTCGGTCTAGTATTACCATCCCCTCGTTCGGGATCCTGCAAGTCCCAATCCGACCCTCCTTCTTCCGTCCCAAATTTCACAACTCGAGTATCGTGAGTTTCTTTTCCTCGCTCTATCGGTAAATTATAATCATAGGTGCTCATATCAATCGCATTAAGTAGCTCAGCTACCTCCTCCATGGACGCTTTCCTTATGCCTAACATCATTTGTTCCACCTTCATCGGCATGTTATGCCTCACGATCCGAATGATGTGGTTTTCCTTTAAATTGCATGCGTCTAACGTTCGCAGCTTTGCCACTTGTCGATGGAAAAATTGTGAAAAACTTTCTTGCTCTCCTTCCCTATATTTCTCCTGCATAATCCGATATCTAGCCAACTCTTGACGATCCTCTGACCAAAAACTATCTCTCATCTCTCGTTGATATTCTTCAAATGTCGTAGGTTGTTGAAACAACGAATTCCACCATGATAGCGCGTTTCCAGTTAGGTTGCTGCAAGCAATAGCGATTTTGCTTTCCTCAGCCATCGGGTTAACGCTAAAATATCTTCCCAGACTTTGTAAGTGTTCCACGGGAGCTTCTCCCATTTGGCCGGCAAATGGCCGAACCTTTAAAAATTGGTTTACATGGGCCTGCGCTGGTACGTACTTCGTCACGGCTTCCCTTTCTTCTGCTATTTTTGTCTTTTCGCCCTCAACCTGTTTCTCATCTACTTTCTTTCCCTTAGACTTCTCGTCTTTATCTATACTTCCTTCCTTCTTTGACTCTCCTTCGTTCTCTTCTCCTTGATTAACTCCTTTTATTCTTTCCATTTGCTGCTCTAATTTTCGCAGCCTTTCCTCAAATCGATCTTCGAATTTTTGAAATCTTTGTTCCAATCTTTCCAGAATGACCTCCAAAATCTTCGATTCTTCCTTCTTTTCTTGGTCCATTTTCTTTTGGAGTCTTGTTTTCATTCACACTATATTTTACTAAATATATTTTGATATCTTAAAAAAAAAATCGTAGTAATTTGTTTTGGCTGCTTCCAAAATCACAACGTGGTAGGTTTTCTTTTCCCCCCCCCCCCCAAAGCGCCATGCTACGTGTCTAATTTCTTTATCAACCACTCGGAAAACTATTTTCTGTCTTTCAATAAAACTATTTTAATCGAAACAAACTTCACGTCTCTCTAATATTTCTATTTTACTCCCCCTCCTTTCCCTTATCGAATTTTTAATCTTTCTACTCGGGCCCCCATACATTCCATTCTTCATAAAGCCTTAGTTGGGACGCCATTGTAACGGGTGTACTCGTTTACCGTATACTTATTAGTTCTTATCATAAAAAAAAAATATCTATATTTCCCCTTTTTCTTTTTAAGCAAAAAGAAATAGTGATAAGAAATTTCGTATTTCTCTCACAGCATATTTATGGACGTCAATCATTGACTCCAAGCGCCAAACTTACTTTTTACATAAGTATTATGCTGGAAGAGAAAAATACGATAGTAATAGGGCCTCTCCACTAGCTCAGTACTCAGGGCGGGTGGCCAATAAACCGTAGGAAAATGTACGGGGGAAAACTCTATGCAACCAACAGCGAAACTCGGATCAATTGTTTAAATTCATGAACTATATTCTATGAGTCAAATAATAAAACATACACATGTAATATAAGCCTTAAAATAAAACACCTTTTATTATAATATATTTCTTTTTTTTACTTTTAAGAAAACATATTTCCCATACCCTTTTAACGTTTACATAACCCAATAAAACCTACATATGTATTTGTGTGGATTTACAATAGAACAAGAAAAACGAACGTATACACAGATAAAAATCTAATCAGCTGTATTTGAATGGCCTTATCATAAAAAAAATATATATAAGTTTCTTGCCTTCATTCGTTCTCTTTGAGGGTTTCAGAAAAACGTGGTAATTTTTGGAAAATAAAATATCTTAAGTTCATATTACCTGCACTTTTTGTCCGATGTGATCCCCGGGGATATCAAAATAAGAAGAAAAACACATGAAATCCGCAGCAAAACGTACGAGACAGTTCATCACGCTTCAGTTCATTCCGAGTCGGATCGATTCCCTTGCGAAAAGTTGATAGATCTCCGGTAGATGTTCTCCGGTCACTGCCGCATGGACTCTTCGGGGTAAGGTCCAGAAAACCCAGCACGCTTAAGCTTTTACCCCACCGTACTCATGTTCGGCCGTAGCCTTAATTACTCTTCTTAAAAATATATATAAAAAAAAAATTGAATATATTTTTAATTTTTCTCTTTCTTCTTTGAAAACCAAAATAATAATGACACTAGTTTAAAAAAAAAACTACGTCTCCACTCTCCCTGTCACTTTTTCTTTTCTTTTGTTTTCGCAAACACAGTCCGTCCCCTTTCTTCCCCACCACGTGGGATAGATGGCCAGTTAAGCTAATAAGCAAAAGAACTTTTCGCACCTTCGGACATTTTGGCAATTAACATTCCGGAAACCCTTTTCTCCAACCTTCTTTTTATATTTTTTTTTTCATTCAAATTCCCCAGATAAGACCTTCGATGTTTAATATATTTCTTTTTTTTTTTCTTACAATAATCTCTTATCTTGGATCCAAAAATGTATTCATACGTTCGTTTCTAAAATTGTCTATCCACACCGCAAATACATACATATACCACTTTTACACAAATAAAACGCAAATTCTCCCCCCACTCCCTCTTTTCTTACTTTAATAAAATTTTTAAACATTTTCTCCCACTACAAAATAAATACTAAAACGAAATAAAATCAAATTATATGAAACTAATTTTAAACTATATCACATATGTGTGCGCCTTTCTACATTGTAACTAGGGTTTAAACCCGACTGTTTACAATATATATGATAATAATTTTTATCAAATGTTCATTTGCTAATTTGACTGGTTCATTAAATCTTTAAGAAATCATTAGTTCTTAAAAGAACTGTATAATGGATTTCTTAGAAAGGGTCAGCAGTAGTCTTCTTCATAAATTAATCTCTAAGTAGCTGGGTGCTTGGAGAATTCTGGAGCCAAAGTAATGAACGACTTGAATGCCTACCAAAGAATGAATCTCACAGCACTGACTAAACTATATCAATCCCACTAGCCCTCTGAGAAGTATGAATCAGCCAATCCTTTCAATTTATCTTATCATTTAGATTATAACATTCCTTACAATTTTTCCAATTAAATTCTACATTTTAAGTTTGATACAATGACTCGTTTCCATATTGATTACTCCGACCACTTGCTTACAAAATCAATTCAAAAGAATTTTTAAAAAGATAACAGTTTAATTATAGCATTATCAAACATTTTGCAAAAGCAATTAACATTCTTAGTTTACAGAATAAAATTAGTTTTTAGAAAAGTAATTAAAAAAATATGTACAATTACATTGGAATAATTGCTTTTCTCTATTTGAATTTTTCAGAGAAAAGCCAAATACATAAAATAACATATCATAAAACATATACAAAACGGAAATATAAAACAAAAAAATACATGAGTTTACTCTACAATATTTTCTTTTTCAATTTCATATTATTTAAATTGGTGTGTGTGGGTATTTTAATGCTCAGACCGAATTTCCATTATTAATATAGCACATTTATATATTTGTTGTGCTTAATACATACTTTGTGCAAGGCCATTTGATAATGCCTGGCACAATATATATATATATATAATAGGATAAGAAGTGGAAAGAAATTTTAATACTTCAAAAAATTTCTTGACTGAATAAAAGAGAGTGTGAAGAACTTAGACTACCACACAAGTTTAAATGAAGTATGATGGAAGAGAAATTATGCTAAAAACATTTTGAAATATTCTTGTAATTTAAATCTTTAGAAAACGGAGTATCCCTGTAAAAATATATACTGTATTTACAAAAACATTGTTGTCATTTGCAAACCGTATCCTAAATTGTTTTTTTATAAATATTCATAGTTCAAAATGCAATAATAATAACTTTGTGTAATTAACACTTGGCTTTAAGATAAACTGTGTGTTTTTATTTATATGTGTTCATCAGAATCATTAATTTTTTGGATTTTTAGTTTGGATGGCTGATGTCTTTCTATATGTATTTTTAAAATCATCTGAGGATGACTTTAAAAATAGTCGAAACATTTTAATACCACTTTAGGACAGAGCTAAAAGATTTCTTTGTAATTATATATTGTACCAGATCGATCCGCAGATCATTTTACTTACACTGTAAATGTTTTGGCTGTTTCAAACTTCTTCATAATACATTTATAATCTTATTTAATTATAAATGTTACGTGAACGAACCGGCATGTTTGAGCAAAATGGGAAATATTATTGATAGCTTTAACTATCAACAATACCCACAATCAGATCATGGCCCACCTCGGCTGCTAGATTCAAACCCCTACTATCCAAACACTTTGTTTGTTTCAGAGTAAACCCCGGGCGCCAGCTCGTCTAAGACTAACGTATTTGGTCAGTAGGCTCATAATCTAGCACTCGAAACAATCCAAAAAACTAGCCCAGTCTAATTTTAATCAATAATAAAATATAGTTTAATTAGTGGTAATAGAATTGATAAAAGATTGGTAAAGAATTGGTAAAAAGAATTGACCGACAAAATAAGGTTTAAATTTAAAGACAATTTATTAACATTAATTATACTAAATTTAAATACCTTTATAATTTTTAACTAACATAATATTGGTATTTTTGTCATGCACATTTTAAATTAACACAATATAATATATTTTATGGGAAGGCATAAATAATATTTGACATTTATAAAATCATAAAGCATTCACAAACACGCACATCAATAGTTCATTTTATGCATGCTTATAGAGTTCAAATTACTTGTCTCTGGAGGCTTTGCAAATAATGTGGTGACTACTATATATAAATGAGAATAAGAAAATGTTTTACCTAGGATTTTTGGAATGTGGATATTGCTTGTTGTTAGCTGCTTCTAATGAAGTATATCTAACCGGTTAGATTTGAAGTTTCTTGAGGAGATTTGATGCTAATCTGCTGGTATTATTCTTGGAGACAGTTGAACATTGGCAGAGGATTTCTGAGCTGTTACGCAGACATTATTTCACAGGCAGATCTTGCTGATCTTGTTGGACTTAAGGGCTGAAGTAAGATTGTATGTTCCCAAAAGCTGCTCAGCACTGCATTTCTGTTTCTGGATACATAATATAAACTGCACTCTTATCTCTGGACTAGACTAGACTAAAAACGAAACTGAAACTGAACGTCCGATAAAAATCTGGCTATTTATATATGCGAAGTGTTTTTGTTTTAATGTCCACCAGCAATATGTGTTGTGGAAATTCCTTTAGTAGCCAATCCTTTTTAATCTTGTTGTTGGGTATTTTAATTAGCAGTCATCACAAACATGTTGTTTTATAATTTTGATTAGTAGCTACCGCTGTGTTTTTTTAATGATAACTTCCTTTTATTTTTTAATATTTAATACGCATACATTTATTTTTATTTACCATCGCACATATATACGCATTTATTCTAATAAACTCGAATGAAAAGATATTTATATTTTTTTAAACTTTTTAAATTATATTTCAACTAATAATAATAAACTCTTTACTTCCTTTTTATAAAACCTTTAGTTTAACTTTTCTAACTAAAATTCCCCTCCCCTCTTTTAATTAATCAATTTTAACTTTTATTTCAAAAACTAATGATAGAACGCTATCTGACTCTTACTTTTTTCGAAAACAACTGCATTTTGTTTAATAAAAACACTTTAGATTTTTATAGCTTATTTTTTTAGATAAATTAGTATGTGCCAATTTCAATATTGGTACAATATAAAATAAATATTTTTGAAATAAAATGTTTTTTTAATATTAATAAAGGCAACCATCATAATCGCAAAAAAGCACAGACAAAATAATGCTTTAAAACTATATTTCTAAAAAGGATACTTGTCATATGTTTTTTTCCGTTCTTCATGCTTTTGTTGATGCACAAGATACCGAAGTGCTCTCACCCACTGGTCTCGTACTGCTTCTGATTCTGCTATAAGATTAAGAGAGTCATGCCGAAGACCAAAGATAAGTGAGAAACATTGTTCCTCGCTAACTTTGGTCTTTTTATTGCAATTCTTGAAGGCATTGAAGATGTCTGTATTCCAGCCAGCCCGGATCTCAGTTATGTCCGAAATATCAACTGCTCCATATTAAAAAAAAAAAAAATGTTAGCAGAAGTGAAATTAGAACATATTTAGTTAATACTAACTAAAAGTATTTGCATATGACATAAACACACAAAATACTTGATATTTGTCCTGAAATTAAATAAAATTTTAGTTACATTTTAGTTTAATTTATATGTACACACATAAATGTATATATATTGAATTAAATATTTCCATTGATTGTTATTACAATAAGGAATAGACATAATGAGATCATATCCATGTAAACAGAGATGACCTTTAACCTTTGATGTTGTCAAAGAACTAAATTAATACTAATTGACAACCCCTGAGGCTAAACAAGTTTTGTCATTAAGCCATAATAATTCTTTTGTTGGAGTTTTTTCTTGAAGTAAAAGATTCTCCAATACTTCAAATCCAAGTTGTTAAATGAGTTTAAACTCACAAAGCCATTTTTATGTATAATATATATGTACATTTTATACATAGATTTTTAAGTGTCAATCTTTCTGCATTCACAACTTTGAATCAAACCAATTCAGATAAATTTATTAATGTTTATTATTAATCACATATAAAGTTAGAAATTATCCCTAATACAAATGTAAACTTTATATCTCAACTAAAAATTCATATATCTATTATTTTAATTAAGCATAAACATATAAGTCAATTTCATCTCTTTTTCTGTGCATAATATTTTTTTATAAATATATACCTAAAATTTCCATTCCCCTACATATTTTTGATGGATATGAATAAAGACATCTGAAAAAGATATATTAATTTTTGACTGATATTTAAAATTTATACATTTAGTAGAAATAAGCTCTGGTTAATAAATGATCAATAATAGCCCTTAATATCTTTATCTTAGTATCAAAGTTGTGAATCAAAGAGGTTGACACTTAGTAAATCAAAATGTAACAATTTGGTAGTAATAAATATTAATTAGATGATGAAGATACACTTTTTTCATTATCTCTATAATATTTATTGTAAGCTTTAGTAAATAATATTGGAGGTAATAATACTTAATAAATTCCTGTTCAGTGTGGTCCTAGACCAGTTTCAAGCTTGTGGCTTTCATCAGGGAGAAGCATTGGATCTTGGAACAATGTATCTGGATCTTTAGAATCTAATGCATCTTCCTTCCAGCTACTATCATATATATGACAAAGTTATTGTCTGGCATCTATTATTACTTACTTACAGTAAGTGTCATAAAGATGGTGAACAAGTATGCTGCTAAAACAGCAATATTAAATCTGAAGTCATGTGATAGTCATATCATATTAGATATGTAAGGTAATATGACCTGGGACAACTTAAAAATGCTGGTGTGTCATAACATGCATCTTACCTTTTTCAGATCTCTTTATTCATGTTTCAATAATGTGTGGAATAATGGAAGCTTAAACATATCTTATATATATATAATAAAAAATCATATAGCATTAAAATATTAGTAAAATAACAATCTCATAATAAAATTCTGTCATGACTGGTTTTACCTATTGTGCAAATAGACTCTCCCAATTAAAAATCAACTAAAAGATAATACATTTACATAGCAGATTAATTATTCCCATAATTTTTTTCAAATTCCATCTATCTTTAATATCAAAGGCAATTTCATAGGTTTAATAGCCCCCCCCCCTTTCCACCCTCTATTAGTATCTTTATAAAATCATTTGACCATCAAGGAAAAAGGGAATATACATAATTTTCTGTTAATGTTTCTCCAACTATGAATGGAAACCTTCTTGATAAATTATGAAAAGAATTTAATTCACACCTAATCTTGTTATTACTTGAGACACAGCTGTTCTTTAGAACATCTTGATAGCCTCGACAAGAATGTATGGAATTTTATCAAAATAATTGGTAGATTATTTCTTTGAGAATATTTCTGTGACTAAGGATCTTTTAAAAGATTTCAAGTAGAAAATTTTTATTACTGTTCTTATGAGTTTCTTCTTGTAGAGAGCTTAGATAAAAATGATCTGTTATTTCTAGAAATTAAGAGAAGATATGATTTTTCAAAAGCTTCATATTTATAAAACTATGTCTGAGTTCCCATTGTGTGATAGACTTTGGAGCTGAAATAAGAGACACCTGTTGTTGTCTGTAAGTAAATTCAGACAAAAAGGTCAACTTCAGCTTAGGGATGTCAATTTTTATTGAAGGTTCTTAACATCATTTCTGGATATATCTACCTAGTTATAACACAGAAATTTATTTCTTTGTTTATATATATGATTCCACATATTTAAAATATTTCAATAATAAAGTCTTAATTTTTATTTATTTATAACATTCAACTTCCAGTGAAATAATGTAATTACAGTAAAGACAATAGGAAATATTATGAGCTTTGCTTCCTTGAAACATCTACATATTAACTGTATCACTTTGTCTCTATATTAAAGTCAGTGGTTGCATTTAAAAGAAGTTCCCCTTTTGGATGCAAATATGTTTACAATTTACTATTTTTATTGGTCTCTATTAATATCTTATTGTGATTTTTCTAAATAAAAATATACCAAATATTTCTATGCATTTAAAATATTTGAACAATAATGCACACACACATGTATATAGCACATTTAACTGGTCAATTAAAAATGAATGGAAAATTATATAATAAGGTATAATATATAAAATTGTATAGGATAAGTTTTTATTTATTCTATATATTGTAATGTTATACAATCAATTCTTGCAACATTTCTTCAATATCTGTATAATAATTTCATTCTGTTTTATTCATGTATTATTTTGTTATTGTTATTATTTTATTTCCATTATAGACCACTAGATGGAGATCTATTTTGTTTGTGTTGTATTTGAGTGAAATAGAAAGAGCAATATAAAGATGAGGAAGAGGGATAGAGATACCGTTAATAGGTAGTAAGAGAGTATATATTTTGTCAGGTCTTTTCTTTTGCGGATGATATATTTTTCTGTGCAGAAAGAAGAAGATATGGAAGTTACGTTGAGGACATGTGCAAGAGTTAGTAAAGAGATAGGGATTAAATTTAGTGAAGAAACTCAAATATAACGATGGTTAATACTGGGGAAAGAGAAGATGTAGAATTTTTATTGGGAGATATTAAGTTCAGTGTGGTGAATAGATATAGTTATTTGAGAATTATTTTAAGTAATCAGAAAAATTATTTGGATGAATGGGAGAAAAAATTGATAAATGAAGCAAAGAAAAGAAAGGGATTGATAAAGAAATTAACAGTGTTTTCATATAAAAAAATATGATATAGTTAGAATTATATGGAAAGGAGTTGCAGTAGCAGGTTTAATATATGGTAATGATGCATTATATGTTAGTAAAGAGGTATTAAATTACTTAGAAAAAGTTCAAAGGGAAGTAGGAAGACATGCATTGGATGCCAATGTATGGACAGCAAAAGAGGCAATTCAAGGAGAAATGGGATGGTCAAGTTTTCATATGAGAGATGCAAAAAGTAAAATGAAAATGTTTGGTAGATTGCAGTTTATGGATAATAAAAGAATAGCTAAAATAGTATTTAATTGGGTTATGAGTAAAGGGCAGGTAACAAGATGGGTGAGAAAGGTAATGCGGTATGCAAAAGATTTGGATAAAGAATTTATATCAGTATATTGTGACAGTCAGATGATGTATGTTGGTTTAACCCAGTTTGAATACTAGGCAAAAGTACCTTGAGGCCACCCATACGTGAGATATTAAATCAAGAATACTATGACCTCTGCCCATTCGCCTATTCTCGAGGCCTGATCACAAACAAACAACACTATCTGAGCCATGCATAAATTATTTTTCAACCGGCGACAGCTTAGCATCAGCGGAAAGAAACATGGACAGGAAACTTACGGAACTAAATAGTTAAATGTGCAAAAGTACTAAGAAATATGTGTTTTGCGTGCCTGGATCATTAGAAAAGTAAAATAAAGCATTATAATAAAATTAGGAAACTCAAGCTTTTGATAGTTAAATAATATGTTTAATTAATGGCTTTAAAATATGAATAATGATTTAATGGCCTCCGCTATTCCTCTAAATTAATGAAACAAACTAATAAGACAATAAAAACGGATTAATAGGTTTGCGGTCTAAATCTTTTCCCAATTTTAATAAAATTGTCAACTCGATCTTCTCGATAAAGTACAATAAAAAAAGGATCTTTCGCAAAGCATTTCTAATTGCTTTGCGCTGAAAACAGTTTAAAATTATTTAAGACATATATCGCTAAATCAGATATATGTAATAAGCTAGTGGCGGACAAAAGAGGCGTTATCGAGGAGATCAAGTTGGCAAACAAAAGAAACTGACTCATATTTAATTAACAAACACAAATAAAATTGGAAAGAGATTTTACTTGAACAAAAATTAACTTTTAAACTTAACCGCAATGGAATACTAAATATTTACACATGTTAGTAATGAAGAATAGCGAAGGAAAAAAAAAGGTTAAAATATATAGATGATCACACAATATATACATATTTAAGACTAGTCTAATAAAAATGGTTACATAACATATATAATTAAATACTACATTTCATACATATAATTCAATGAAGCAATTAAAAAAAAAGGTATGAACAAAAGGTAGCATAAGAAATAGTTCAATGGAGGAGATACGATTACCGTCCTTTTTTCCTTGGTCATGTTCCCTATGGCATTCGTGGCTTGATCCGACCGTCGATAGGTATTTGTCCGGACAATGAAAATGGAAATATGTAGTATGGTTCCACGAAAAGTTCTCCAGACACGGCACAGAGTTCAGATGACTATTGAGTGGATACTATGGCATTTTGGATGGTATTCAGGAACCTCGGCGATAGGCAAAGCTATTTATTTGCCTAGCCAAGCATATTCATTTCCCTCAAAATACTGTTGCTTTTAACTTGAGCATGTTCAAACCTCTCCATGATTTTGAAGATGGCCGTTGTCTACTTTTTTAAATAAAATCTCCACAAGCAAAATCTGAAAAAGTTCTCCAAAGAGAAATCTGAATGCCAGCAAGAAAACTTTGAATGAATCACCTTCAAAAGGAAAATCTGAATAATCCAGTCTTTTGTTCTCACTTCTATTTATACCCTCTCTGTCAGCTACCTTCTATTGTTTGTATGATCTGAGATCTTGATAAGCCTCCCCATGCTCCTTTGTTTCAACGTAAAAATAACTTTTACTTTTTTACTCTAAATTTCTTTCTTTAAAGTTTGAATTCTATTAATTAAAAAGAAAGAAAGAGAAGGCCATCTTTAATTTGACTTGAATGGGCTTAACTAATTAAAATATACATTCTTTTAGAAATGTTGGTGGGCTTATCTCAAAATCAAATCATACTAAATATTTTAACAAAATTTTAACAACAATATATTATTATTTTTTTATAGTAGAATAAGCATTTTATTTCAGCAGAATTTTGCATTAACTCATATATATACGCTAGATGTATATATATGTTTGACTAATAGGTTAAGCAATTTTTATTAATAGAATGAAATTTATTTAAAACAAAATATTTAAATGTAAAACACATTTGATAAGCATAATTATTTTTAACTCTAATGCAAAACCCTGCTGATATTGAACTATAAACTTAATTCAGGTCTACAATACTAATTAAGTTTATAGGAAGATGTGAAGCATGGATCGGGCTTCAGATCCATTGCTTCATTTCCCAATAGTTAGTGAGCAAAAAAAAAATGTTTAAAAAAAAAATGCTGTTGCTTCAGGTCAGAGGTAAGAATTTGTGCCAGGTGAGTTCAAACCTACTCTTTATTTGCTGTAATATTTAATTTGTTACTACCTACGGTGTTTTCTTTACTTTATTATATCTCACGGTTTATCCATAATTCAATCTTCTGTCTTAAATCGGGTCTGTGTTATATTTAGTCTAACAAGTTATATTTATCTTTTTAATTTCTAATTTTTCCGGGGTCTGGTGGTACACAAGATTTTATGTTTGTAGCATTATACTGTCTTTGTATGTGATGACTATCTTTCAACTGGAAAGCATTTTCTCCACACTTTTTTAACACATATGGACCTTTATATATTGGGAAAAACTTTTTAACTTTCCTCCATGCTTTACTACTTGACCTAAGATCTCTTAGCCATGCTTGCTTTCTTTTCCTGCATTTATATTGCCGGTTTCGATTCTTGCGATGCCGGGCTGTATGTTTTAATTTTTCCCTTGCCCTCTTTTCTTGCTCAGTCATGTTCTGGACTTGGAGACAGATTTTCAAACTATCAAGGTGGTGTCTAGAGTTTCCACCCGGTTCTTCTCTAAAACATTTTATATTGCTAATCTTTGCCACAGGAGTTATAGTATTGATTACTGTTGCAGTAAAGATTTCACTGCCTTGTTGCGCCTGGATTTGGTTCAACAGCTGTTGATCGTTTAATTTTTCACTATCCTCATTTATTTGTCCAGAGAAATCTTCATATTTCAAGTCCGAGTGGTGAATATCCTTACATAATTCATTATTAATTAATGATTTAATATGAGTATCGTCTTCTGGTGATGCCCTTGTCATGGTACTCTGCTTTTGAAGGATTTCCATATTCTCCTCTAATCGGTTCAGTCTTTGCGATGTCATATTCATAAATTCTTGGAACATGGTCATCATCATTTTTTTTCTTCCCTCATTTCTTTGATGAGAGCTCCAAAGTTATACTCTTCATTATGAGTACCTGTTGGCCTCTTGGGAATATTGAGTACTACCTCCTCACTGTCATAATCTTCGCCTCTCTTCTGTTCCTCCATTTTTTTTATTGGCTATTTTGCTACACAAAAATCACAATTTATTTCTAAAACGTATTTTAATAACAATCTATATAAGTATATTGTATTACGTGTATCTAGGAGCTATATCCTGTATGTGAAGAAAAATTTTAGTTCTTTAAAAAATAAGTCAGTATTCTAAATTCTTTATTTATGTTTTCAGAAATTAACTTTGCCTACCTCACGAGGTCCCATCTTAAACCTATGCCTATGTGTCTGTTTGTTCATGAAAAAAATATCAAATCCTGCCGTGTCTGTTTTAATATTTATACTACATATATTCTCCTCACTTTATTTATTTATTTTTATATATCTCACTTAAATATCACTGCTTTGTTACTATATCATTAAAAATAATAAACTTACAGCTTGACCTGACTTTCTCCGACACCTGAAATAACTAAAAAAATGCATTTACATTAATACACAAGTTTATATTTCAAAAGGAATATGTGAGCAAAATATACATAAGTCATGTTTCAAAATTATTTTGGCTCACTACACATACATTTTTATTTTGATCATCTACTATAGTTTGGTTTATTTGATATCCGATATGAGAGATTGCACTTGCCGACAAATTTATTTGAGAAGGGCGCCAGTTGACAAGACAATGGCCATATCAAATATACATATTAATGAATAATGATCCAAGCACACATTTATAAGGGTTTATAAAGTTTCAATGCAATTAAAATTTTACTTTGCGTTTCAGTTCACATTTAATTTGATTCTGCTGAACGAAAAAAAAAAATCTCTGCATGAATAAGTAAATGCTATTTTAAATGACACAATATTATTTAAATCTAAGACGTATAACAACTAAGTACGGTAATTTGTCTGACCTGGGATCGAAACCAGTTACCATTTTGGTCAAGACACAAAAAAAATTCAAACAGCCAAAGTATGATTAACAAAACAAAATATACACAAAAAATTAAAAATAAAAGTAAAATCCCATGATAACTGCCACTCCGAATTATGAACCTGGGATCGAAACCAACTACCATTTTGGTCACAACCCGAAATAGATTAACAATTATCAAGTAACTTTACAGAATCACGCATTGAGATCAAAAACTGTTTAAAAAACATTTATATAAAAATGGGTTTTACCAAACTATAACGAAGTGTATACCATATACACCCATATATATGAATATGTACATCATTAAATAAGCATATATATGACTACATATAAATATACAAACAGATATACCTATACAAATTTTTTTTTTGCTTATCATGCACATGATTTTTACTAGAAAGATTTGTCATATTGCAGACCGCATACTCCTATTATTTCAGGCTAGTAAATGCTGATCGCAAATATAACAAGGAAGCAATGATTGCAGATGTAGACCTATTATTTCAGGCTACTCAGCAATTTAGAACTCTACAGTGTAAGGGGTCTTCACCTAAACGGTTACTAAGGGAATCTTCACCAAAAACGATCACTAAAAAACAAGGGCTTCACTTAACGGTTACTCAAAGGGTCTTCACCTAACTGTTACTCAATAAATGACTCAATAGCATAATCCGAACTGAGAGGGAAAAAAAATCTTAACTAAAGGTGGCTGACATGTATGTTATACCGAAAATACTTTAATATATATATATTAAACGAACATACGCATTTACTAATTATTCAGTTGAAAATTAAGTTTGCTATTTTCTTTATATAAAAACGAAACGCAGAGAAAGTGAAAAAAATATTTGTTAACACCGTACGTTGACACGTGTTAATTTGACTTATCAAAACTTTCGATCTTAGAAAAAATTTCTATTAACGGAAAAAAAATGTTATCTAAGATCTTTACAAAAATTTATACAAACGGAGAAAAAATTCTATTATCTAATTGTACTTTTTTTTACTACAATATTAACACAACCGAATATACACTATATTTCGAAAAAAAACATTATTACATCAAAACTTCTCATATTTGAGCAATACTAAAAATAATCTAAAGTACGAAAGCTAATTTAAGGGAGGGCGGGTGGGTATATATTTGACACTTCCGCCTCATCGAAGCTATCTACTTTATACGAAAACAAATATGGCGAACTGGCCATGACAAATCTATTCATTAGGCAAAAAAAATTGGTTTAATTCTGAAATCTAATTTTATAATCACACAAAAAAAAATAACTAACGGAGTGTTAACTTTTTAAATATAAACTATTCATTACATATATATACTAAACTCGGAAAAAAAATTTTTTTACTTTGTGACACATTTAACTTGTTAATTAATTTAAAAAAATGACATTTGGCTCACATTAGGAAACAAACTTGGAAAAATTATACATATATTATTTTTATATAAACATATTCAACTAAAACTAACTTCTCAGGGTACTAATTTTTTTTTTTAAAAAATGACATTCGTCCACGGAGACAAACTCGAAGCAAAAAAATTTTACGTCTAACTAACAATTACTCGTGTTATTTAAAAAAAAATCACCATATATATGCGCACAAATCTGAGGAAATAATTCTACATATATATTATTAAAACAAACACTGCCTACAGGGTGTGGAAAATTTCGCATAGCCACAATGGACGCCAGAATCCGAGAAAAAAAATTCTATACGTCTACCTATATTTTCAAATACCCTATTCCTATTCTTCCAAAAAAATAAAATTCGGCCCACGTTGGTCGACAGAATACGGAGAAAAAAAAAATTTACTGTGACAGTCAGATGATGTATGTTGGTTTAACCCAGTTCGAATACTAGGCGAAAGTACCTCGAGGCCACCCATACGCGAGATATTAAATCAAGAATACTATGACCTCTGCCCATTCGCCTATTCTCGAGGCCTGATCACAAACAAACAACACTATCTGAGCCATGCATAAATTATTTTTCAACCGGCGACAGCTTAGCATCAGCGGAAAGAAACATGGACAGGAAACTTACGGAACTAAATAGTTAAATGTGCAAAAGTACTAAGAAATATGTGTTTTGCGTGCCTGGATCATTAGAAAAGTAAAATAAAGCATTATAATAAAATTAGGAAACTCAAGCTTTTGATAGTTAAATAATATGTTTAATTAATGGCTTTAAAATATGAATAATGATTTAATGGCCTCCGCTATTCCTCTAAATTAATGAAACAAACTAATAAGACAATAAAAACAGATTAATAGGTTTGCGGTCTAAATCTTTTCCCAATTTTAATAAAATTGTCAACTCGATCTTCTCGATAAAGTACAATAAAAAAAGGATCTTTCGCAAAGCATTTCTAATTGCTTTGCGCTGAAAACAGTTTAAAATTATTTAAGACATATATCGCTAAATCAGATATATGTAATAAGCTAGTGGCGGACAAAAGAGGCGTTATCGAGGAGATCAAGTTGGCAAACAAAAGAAACTGACTCGTATTTAATTAACAAACACAAATAAAATTGGAAAGAGATTTTACTTGAACAAAAATTAACTTTTAAACTTAACCGCAATAGAATACTAAATATTTACACATGTTAGTAATGAAGAATAGCGAAGGAAAAAAAAAGGTTAAAATATATAGATGATCACACAATATATATATATATTTAAGACTAGTCTAATAAAAATGGTTACATAACATATATAATTAAATACTACATTTCATACATATAATTCAATGAAGCAATTAAAAAAAAAGGTATGAGCAAAAGGTAGCATAAGAAATAGTTCAATGGAGGAGATACGATTACCGTCCTTTTTTCCTTGGTCATGTTCCCTACGGCGTTCGTGGCTTGATCCGACCGTTGATAGGTATTTGTCCGGACAATGAAAATGGAAATATGTAGTATGGTTCCATGAAAAGTTCTCCAGACACGGCACAGAGTTCAGATGACTATTGAGTGGATACTATGGCATTTTGGATGGTATTCAGGAACCTTGGCGATAGGCAAAGCTATTTATTTGCCTAGCCAAGCATATTCATTTCCCTCAAAATACTGTTGCTTTTAACTTGAGCATGTTCAAACCTCTCCATGATTTTGAAGATGGCCGTTGTCTACTTTTTTAAATAAAATCTCCACAAGCAAAATCTGAAAAAGTTCTCCAAAGAGAAATCTGAATGCCAGCAAGAAAACTTTGAATGAATCACCTTCAAAAGGAAAATCTGAATAATCCAGTCTTTTGTTCTCACTTCTATTTATACCCCCTCTGTCAGCTACCGTCTATTGTTTGTATGATCTGAGATCTTGATAAGCCTCCCCATGCTCCTTTGTTTCAACGTAAAAATAACTTTTACTTTTTTACTCTAAATTTCTTTCTTTAAAGTTTGAATTCTATTAATTAAAAAGAAAGAAAGAGAAGGCCATCTTTAATTTGACTTGAATGGGCTTAACTAATTAAAATATACATTCTTTTAGAAATGTTGGTGGGCTTATCTCAAAATCAAATCATACTAAATATTTTAACAAAATTTTAACAACAATATATTATTATTTTTTTATAGTAGAATAAGCATTTTGTTTCAGCAGAATTTTGCATTAACTCATATATATACGCTAGATGTATATATATGTTTGACTAATAGGGTAAGCAATTTTTATTAATAGAATGAAATTTATTTAAAACAAAGTATTTAAATGTAATACACATTTAATAAGCATAATTATTTTTAACTCTAATGCAAAATCCTGCTGATATTGAACTATAAACTTAATTCAGGTCTACAATACTAATTAAGTTTATAGGAAGATGTGAAGCATGGATCGGGCTTCAGATCCATTGCTTCAATATTTGTACAAAAGATGGGATGATTGTGTTAAGAGGATTGTTGAGTGTTGTAGTAGTAAGGAATGAGATAAAAGAATAGATTTATTAATAAAGAATAGGGAGTTAGAGAGATGGAGAAATAGTATGGAGAGTAAAAAGAGTTTAAATATATATAGAAATAAACAGAATATTAGGTGTAAGTTAATATATGATAATAGTAAGGAAAGTAGTTTATTATTTAAGGTTCGAATGGGATCTTTAGCTACAAGAGAATATACATGTAAATGGAAAAAAATGGGTGATTTATTTTGTAAATTATGTAAGGAAGGAATAGAAAATATTAGGCATTTGTTAATTGAATGTAAATGCTTGAAAACAGAAAGGGTACATATAATGAAGTTATGGAAGAATAAATATGAAAAAAGTGATTATACAGAAAGTGAATTATTGGTTTTTATGCTGGGTTTGGGAAAAAGATAAAGGGGATTTAGATATAAAGGCCATAGAGTTGACAAAGATTATGTTGTGGAAATGGGATGGGGCAGAATATGGGAAGACTTAGAGTAGGAAATGGAAAATAAAGTGGCTAACAGGTTTATCTGGGCATAATTGCTGAGATATTCTTGACTTCGTTTAAGGAGAAGTCACAATACATCACATTACATCATCACATCACATTAATATTAAAATAGATGCTTAACACTTGAAAAGGATATAAAACAATGTGCTGAAAAAGGCTTTTTGTGTCTAATTATTAATATATATATATTATATATTATATGATATTTTTATTATTTATTATAATTTCATGTTGACATCAGGATTTTTTTTCTATTTATACTCTCAAATTTATTTTTAATGCATCGCTGCTAAAGTTTAATTATAAAAAAACATTTTTAAAAGAATTTTAAAAAAAGTTTAAAAAAAACAACACCAATTTTCAGAAAACATTTGAAATTAACTGAAAGGATACCCTTTGACTCCTCTTCAAAGCTTTTTAAAAACATATCAGGGTAAATTCCCAATGTTTATTCTATGCATTCTTGTTGTTGCAGATATTATTATTACATGATCATTCCTATGGTAAATAAACATGAATGTCTGCTCATTAATATACATCAGCTAGTTTGGTGAATTTACTGTCTCTTCGTTTCAGAGTCTAAGATCAAGAAACGCCATGGATATTCTTTTCAGTTGCATGATAGTTCTTAACTGAAATACCAATTGAGTTCATATGTGAATCATCTTTTACAATCTCGACAGATAAAAATAAAGTGTGGCCTATATTCAAAGGAGGTTGTAAAATTGCCAACCAAAATGGTTGGTAGCCGAAAGTTGAGAATTCTAAGAATTTTTACAGTGCTGCCATTTAATTATGAACCTTTTATTTAGCTACTTATAATTCGAAAAAAATATTTATCTTTTTTTGTGCTCACTGTAATTTATATATATATATATGTAATATTTAAATTCATGTATATTGTCTATACTAAACTTAATGTAATTTTAAATAATTTGAAGTCGCACTTTCAAATTTTCACAGCTATCCAATCCATCTTATACAATTGATATACATGACTGCATACATGTGAAAAAGATAAATGATCTCCAATATACGTATTTCATGCTGAATCGTCTCCCACACATATATACAATCACTGCTCAGTTTATATTAAGATATCAAATTTCCAAACTTTAAATGGACAAACTTCAATCTTCTTCACTCTCCAGTCACTCATATCATTGAAAATCTGAATTTTTGGATTTTCAATGATATGGATTGATGAAGAGTTAGAGGATGGAGAAGAATGAAGCATAACCATTAAAGTTTGAAGATTTGTTATCTTAATATAAACTGAGCAGTGATTGTATATATATATATATGTAAAATAAATAAAATGTCCTTTAATTAAAAAAACAAAACAAAATTGTAATTATAATTGAAATAATAAATTTAATGTTTTACAAACTATTACAAACAATCCTTAAATCCGCAGAAGTACTTTCTGTTAATTTCTTAAACCTGCCTCAACTGCCATTAAATTCAAAAACAAAAGCGGAAGCAAACGTCATCAATTCAAATTCCACGAATCTCGTATTTTAATGTTAGCAGCTTGTCGATTTGTTAAATGCATTTTATTCCTGTTTATAAAAATTGCCTCTTTAATTTTTCTTTTACTATGGTTTCTCTCTTCATGAAGAATTTTCACATTTTCAAAATCAAATTTAAATTTATATTTACATGTTTTTTCGTGATCAAAGATATATATATATATTGTGCCCTTTTGTATGGGTCACCATTTAATTTTGTGCTAATCTATTAAAAATTTTAAATTTAAGATATATTTGAATATGTGATGTTAATTTTGCTTATGGTAATATTTCAAAAAGGTTTAATTAAAGCAATCTATGAGTATTTGATATGTGAAATTGTGCTGATATTGAGAGAGACATTTTAATGATGATTATAATATATGGTTGGGAGAAAATGGCCATAATTAATACTGCATTAATATATTTAATAAATAAATATTTAAAGCTGAGGTATTTAAAAGACAAGTTAAAATTAAATGCATATATTTATTGTTGATAAAATAATATTATAAAAGAATATAAATATTTTTAATTATTGTAAGTACTTAAATAAAAGACTAATATTTGATTTTAATAATATTGGATAATTATTTTAAAATCTATTATAATATCTTATTTATTTAAAAAATATTTATTTTAAAAAATGCAATTGTTAGTTTATTTTTAGACGATGACAAGCGTTTCTGGTGTTATAAAAAACAGATGTTAATTAGATATACACACACATGCTTGGAAGTTATCTAATAAAGTTGCATAACTATTTTAAAAATCATGTTATAAAATTTATAAATAATACGTGAGCTATCACGAGATAAAATAAAGATAAATCAATGTAGAGTATTAAATCTGATTTTTAAAAAGTATTGCTTTAAAAATATAACGTATAAAAAAAGACTTAGTTTATTTTAAATAATTTTATAAAAGTTAAAATTAAAATCAAGTAAGAGTATATTTTAAAAGTGTTTAATAAATTTAAGTAAACGATAAAGATTATTTTAGAAATTTAATAATGTAATAAATATTAAATATTAAATAAGTCATTATTTATTTTTAATTTTGTGTTGTTGGTAAAATATGTAAATAAGCCAGCAAAGTTGATTGTTTAATCTACCAATCAAATGAGAAGTTTCTTCCGGTATAAAAGCTCAGTTCAATTGTTAGAAGAGGACTCTGTGATTGAATTTTTAAGTTAATTGTGTTATTAAAAAATAGCTACGTAAATTTATAGACGCTTTTAAAATCAATTTTAAAATTATAAGAGTGTCATTGTAAATAATTTATAAAAGTGTTAAATGATAGACATGCAGTGTTAACTTAATTTTTTCCCTATCGATCGTCTCTATATCAAGCTCAATTTATAAGCAAATAGTCATGGGAACATCATATATAGTGAAAATATATCGGAAACTTTACCTTAGAAATATGACAAATGCTGGATTAGTTCGGAAAATTACAAGATGGAGAAAAGTAGTATTTTGGACAGTATATAATTTTAAAAGCTAATTACTGTTGCCTATTAGAAAATAGATATTTTAAAGAATAAATGCTTTTGTATAAAGAAAGTATTTTTGCAAGCTATAAATTTAAATGTATATCTTGAGTAAAGATATTAGAAATAAAAGTAGTTTTATAAATACTTGCCTTGTTAAGTCTTTATGTTTAAAAGACTGAATGTTGATGATTTTAAAGGCAAATCAATTGAAATATAATTAGCTAAAAGTCTTAATATAATAAAAATTATTATATTGAAAGAATTTAAACGCTGGTCGTTTATAGGTAAAGAAGCTTATTCTTACCTGGATATTTTGTTAAGAAATGCGCAAGTAATACGTGGACGTCCCAGTTAATTTAAAATAATTAAATGATAATTTTCATAAAACTAAAGACTAAGCTAAAATAATAACTTTTGAATAATATTTTAAAAAATAACTAAATCAGGATCCTATAAACTATTTTAATTTTATTATATTTTATAAAAGAAATGATTAACTTTTATTTTGGTTTTAAAAGAACGTTTTCATTTTTCATAAACTTTTAAAAAACACGTGATGGACCGGAAACAGGAAATGGTGTTCTAGTGAATGTGTGCCTAGGATTAAAGAACTTTATGGGAAAGAAGACATCGCTGGAATTATGTAATATAAATTCTGTTTTATTTATCTAACATAAAATTTAAATATTATTAATCTATTAAAATAAGATAGGTACATTTCTTAAAATAATAACTAAAAAATAATATAATGATTAATTGCATAAGTTTATTTTATAATTAATATAACACAGAATATTTTAAGAATGATCGTGAGTGTAAATGTGAATTACTTTATGAAGCTGTAATTCCGAAGAATATTGGAAGATGGACTGTACATTAAATCATTATTGATGGTAAAAATTGTATAATAATAATAATTTTGATGTATTTAATATGTTTTCTTTAGATCAACCAAATGATATGTTATTGTTGAATGGATGTATGAATATTTTAAAAATACACACACATTATATTGGCAGTAACAGTTTTATTTAGATATGCATAATTTGAATTTATGATATAAATATGATACAACATTACATAAGAAGCTTAGAAATAATTATATGATTCTTTCGTAAATAAATTTTGATTTTTATTTTTATTATTATTATGTTGGAGTATTAGAATTATATTTATTATTCATACAAGTAATTATTTTATTTCAAGTTAGGAAGAGATCTCAAAGTTTATATTTTATTTTTATTTTATTGGATAAATTAAGTTAAGTTTTATGTAGAAGTTTATGTTTGAATTAAAGGTTTACTGAATATAGATGACGTAGTATAAATAGTTTGGATAATTAGTATTTATTTAAAGTTGAAGGTTGTTTTTCCCGGAATTTTAAATAAGTTTTAGAGGATGTTTTGTAGATAAAAGTTTGTTAAGAAGGAGTAGAATAACACATAAAGTAAAGTAATAATTTTACATAGAAAAGAATCATAGAATTTATCTAATATAATACTTTATGAATTTGAAATTGATGAATAATTTAAATATTATTATTTTAACAGTACATATATGTAATGCATATTTGATAAAACATGTAACATGAATTGCAATAAGTGAAATATAAAATTATAATCAATTCTTTGTTATTACATTATAAGGATACATTAGTTTCTATATTATGCTATTCAAGTAATGCTAATAGTAAAGTAAACACATACTAGTACATGATGAAATGAATAACAGTAATACTTAAGTGATGTAGCAATTTAATTAATAAAGTTTAATTGTTTACATATGCTACATAAATATTATTTACATAAATTTTTCTGTGTAATAATTGAAGTTCACTGATATTTATTTAAAGTCTAAGTTTTGAAAACATACTTCAATGTTATTAGTACAGCATTTTAAAGAATGTATAATTATTTATTAGGAGTATGAATTAATAACAGTGTAAACATATTGTATTATTATTTTCTTATTTTTATTTTTCTTGTGTTTTCCTAATTTGAACTGTAAATATTGTAAATAAATTCTTAATCAAAGTTAATGTAAATAAATTTGTTTAATTTGTTTTAAAAGTGTGTCGAGTTCATTATTTTGCACCACAGCATTTGACAACAGATAATTTGAACAAACATAATATTTGCACAATATGAATTATTATTATTATTTAGAAATAAACACAATATTTTCTTGATATCATTATAAGAATTGATTGACATTAACATATAATATTATTATGGTCATAAGGTTATTATAATGCATATTATAAGAGTACAATATTATTTATTGCCACAGATTATTGAATTATAAGATTTTGATCTATTCAAAAATTAAGATGCTATATGAAAATAAAAGATAGACATGTTATTATTATTTAATGATTGATGATATAATAGGAATAGATAAGGTTAAGTTATACCCTAAGAGTAGTATTATTATTATTATTATTAAAATAAGTTAGGTGTATTTAAGTTTGATATAAAATCCCATATCATACTTATTTACATGAGTTATCATTACTTTAAGATAATTAGAAGAACCTGAGATTATTTAATTATATTTTAAAATTAAAAGTTAAGGTCTATTTTTATTATTATTAAAGGTAATTTATTTTATTTTAAAAGTCATAAGAATGCTGTAGATGTAGTAATAGGATAGTAAGGAGGTAATAGTATTCTTATGCCATTGAGACAATGTCTTGGAAGATATTGACTCAATGTAAATCTACTTATTGCTTTGTAACTTTACTTCACAGTCTCATGATTTTAATAAATACTTATTTAATTAGTACATACTATAGAAATATATTGATTTTGATAATTAATAATAAATTTAATTTGAATATGATAATATAAAAGTATATTAAAGATAGATATGCAAATTTTAATTAAGCATTACAATTTAACTGAGCTAGTTGTATTTCAAACAATATTATACATCGAGAAGTAAGGGTACAATATATATTGTTAGAGATGATGATCTGGATCAACTGATGAGTGCTGATTCAGCACAAAATATGTATATTGGAGATCATTTATCTTTTTCACATGCATGTGGTCATGTGCATCAGTTGTATAAGATGGATTGGACAACTGTGAGAGTTTGAAAATTTGATTTCAAGTCCCTTATATATATATATGAAAAACAAAAAAAACACAAGTTAAAAAACTTGTTGTATTTATGATAACAGATGGCATTCTACCAAAAATACCGTCAAGCGTAGTTTTCTGTTTACATAAATGTCAGAGCGAGTATTCACTATCTCTAACTTTAATTCCACTTTCAGATCATGATTTCAAACTATTTGCTATCGTCAGTGAAAGACAGGAATAAGAAACTAGATCTAAACACAAACTCAGAGCATTTATGAAACAGTTTCTATTCAGCTTGCAAGCGTGAATCTTTTAGACACGTTAATGTCTTCAAACTCAGCATAGCAAGCCAGATAGCTACATGGGTCTGATCTCAGTTCAGCATCACCACATAGTAGAAGCCTCTGCAATATACATCATTGCAAGAAAGACCTCAAAGGTACATTTATGAAAAACAAAAAAACACAAGTTAAAAAACTTGCTAATGCTTGTATTTATGATACGCTTGACGGTGTTTTTGGTAGAACGCCATCTGTTATCATAAATACAAGCGTTGGCAAGTTTTTTAACTTGTGTTTTTTTGTTTTTCATAAATGTACCTTTGAGGTCTTTCTTGCAATGATGTATATTGCAGAGGCTTCTACTATGTGGTGATGCTGAACTGAGATCAGATCCATGTAGCTATCTGGCTTGCTATGCTGAGTTTGAAGACATTAACATGTCTAAAAGATTCATGCTTGCAAGCTGAATAGAAACTGTTTCATAAATGCTCAGAGTTTGTGTTTAGATCTAGTTTCTTATTCCTGTCTTTCACTGATGATAGCAAATAGCTTGAAATCATGATCTGAAAGTGGAATTAAAGTTAGAGATAGTGAATGCTCGCTCTGACGTTTATGTAAACAGAAAACTACGCTTGACGGTGTTTTTGGTAGAACGCCATCTGTTATCATAAATACAAGCGTTAGCAAGTTTTTTAACGTGTGTTTTTTTGTTTTTCATAAATGTACCTTTGAGGTCTTTCTTGCAATGATATATATTGCAGAGGCTTCTACTATGTGGTGATGCTGAACTGAGATCAGACCTATGTAGCTATCTGGCTTGCTATGCTGAGTTTGAAGACATTAACGTGTCTAAAAGATTCATGCTTGCAAGCTGAATAGAAACTGTTTCATAAATGCTCAGAGTTTGTGTTTAGATCTAGTTTCTTATTCCTGTCTTTCACTGATGATAGCAAATAGCTTGAAATCATGATCTGAAAGTGGAATTAAAGTTAGAGATAGTGAATGCTCGCTCTGACATTTATGTAAACAGAAAACTACGCTTGACGGTGTTTTTGGTAGAACGCCATCTGTTATCATATATATATATGCTTTGAAGGTTTAACCAAGAAGAGATTATAAAGTTTTATTATTGTTATAATTTGTTGAGCATGCTTTCGATGTTAACAGTCAGAATCATAATGCTTGCCATTTGCATATTATGCAAATTCTCTATTTACATATTCCATGTTTTTGACAAGGGAACACAGAAATATTTCTTGTTTATAGTGTAATACTGTGTTCCCTTGTCAAAGAAATGGAATATATAAAAAAGCATTTACATGCTACACACTCTATTTAAATGTTGTATTTTGCTCTCTGCGGCAAAAGATGAGCGCTATGATTCTGCACCATTAACATTGAAAGCATATACTCAGCAAATTATAACAATAATAAAACTATATTACCTTTCTTTGGTTAAACATTCAAAAATTAGTGACTTATAGGAAATCACATTCAAGTCAAGGAAAATTACATAAAGTGGAAAAATTACATACCATTAAATAGTGCATTTTTGGACTCTGTGAGATTAGGAAAAAGTTGAAGCGACCATTAATGCAAAAAATGGAAATCTACATTATTACAAAGATATATATTTTGGATGCACAAGTGGAATGAGATTCATAAAGTGTATGAACAACATTAAAGAGATTATGCTATATTAGAGAATGGTAAGATTAACTAGTTCTTCAAATTAACTTGTATACCATTTGCAGATAATTAAGATATATGTTTTAACAAATTCTCAATGTGATGAAGTAGAGGATTTTTAGATGAACATACAAAATGTTTTTGAGTATTTTAAAATTATTGTAAGACCCTTTAATTAAATTCTTGAATGGATAAATGATAGAAAGGTGGAAGTGTTGTGGGTAAATTTGCTTATTAGGGACAGATATAAGAACAACACAAACTTGAAGGTCTCCGAAAAACTGTATATTACAAATTTTTTCTTTGAGGAAAATCATAAATGGGAAATAAACATGAAAGCATCCAAATGAGGACATAGAAAAAATGGATTGTACTTTGATTAACAGAAAATGTATATTTCAATATTGTAATGTTCTTAATTATGAATTCTTTCTTTAAGAAAAACACTAAATGGAAATGTGATGTGGAAATATCAAAATGAAACTATAGCAGAATTGGTTAAAAATTTGACTAAACAATAAATATGAATTTGAAGATTGTATTGTTTTTAATAGATTCAACAGTAATGATCATTGAGTAGTGATATATAATGCTAAACTAAAAGATGAAAACTATTTTAAAAGATAGTATTAACAATTGGTATTTTTAATCTTCAGAAATATAATTTAAATTATAACCTGCAAATCATTTAAAAATATTAACAGGTTTTGAAGATAGTTCAAACCTGATTGAAATCAATAAGAAAATAGCATTCTATATGAAAGATAAGTGATAAAAAAAAACCATAATTTGCCAGTAAATTTTAAACTGAGATAAGACAAATGTATGAAGAAAATAGGGACTATGATTTTTTTCCCAAAAATTATCTATTAAAAAGAATTGAATGTCTAGAATTTTGTAACTTGGTATAGACAAAAGTTAATAATAATACAAAAAATATAAGTGGAAATTGGGAAAGAAACCCATAGAAGAGAATAAAAGTCCTAGAAATGTAAATTAATATTGAAAGAAAAGTTGAAAAAAAAAAGATGGAATTTGTTAAAAAAGAAATGCTATAAATAAAAGTGCTGAAAATTTCTATAAAAAATTATATAGTAATAAAAAAGAATATAAATTATCCCCTACAATTATCACATCTTTTGAATTGGTAAGTATTTTAAATAAAAGAAAAAGCTCCAAGAAATGAAGGTGATCGTGTAATCAATTCAGTTAAATATCCGAATAGTGGTCAGCAAATGGGTATTTAGCTATTCTTATAGGAAAAAAACAAAAATACTTAAACCCCCATTATCAAATTTTCTGGGTAATTCCTTTTTTTTTTTTTTATTCCTTTGTGAATGATTTTTGGACAGCGGGTTCCTTGCAATAGGTTTTTTAAAGGCTATTTTGCCTTAAACTCTTATACAAATATATAGAAAAAAGTCAATAATAAAAATATTGTTTCATATAAAGTAATAATGAAATTAAATAATTAAAAAATTTAAATATTCAACAAACATTTAAATATTTGCTTTTAATAGTATATATATAAATAAATGTAATGGAATATTCTGCAACAGTCATTTAATGAACGAGGAAAGCTTAGTAAAAAGATGTAATGAGCTTTATATATATATCAACAGATGGCAGCATAGAATATTTGAAAAATGCAATAAAGTACGGAAAATTAAGGTGTTTGATAATAAAGAGAGAATATGTAATAGTGATCATAATTTTGTTGTAATTGAAATGGTTAGCAATGTGATGGAAAATAGGAATAAAAGTAGAAACAATAGTGAAAGATGTGGATGGAGAGTGAATGATAAGAATAAGTTAGAAGAGTATAAAATACAAGTTGAAGAAACCATGGAAGAGTTGATTGGAAATGAGTATGAGGACTGGTGTGATGAATATAAAAAGTGGCAAATAGGGTTTTAGGTGAGAATATTCAGAAGAATAAAAGTAATAGAAAAATGAGAGTTAGTAAAAGTGTAAAAGAGAGGAAAAAAGCATGCAGAGAATATAAGTGTGCTATTAAGAACAAAGAAAGTGAAAAAGATATTAATGCTAAATGGGAAAAGTACTTAGAAAAGAAGAAGTTAGCTAAAATAGATAATTATAGAGAGAGAATGAAACTAAATAGTAAATTATTGGATGATATTAATAAAAGTGGAAGAGATGGGAGTAAAAAAATTTGGAATTACATTAAAAGGAGAAATTTAGGGAGAGAGAGATAGTATTACTGGATGAGGAGGGAATAGAGTGTAGCTCTAGAGAAGAATTAGAGAGAATATTGAATAGTTATGTAATGGATATAGAAAAGATGTTAGATGTGAAGGACAGAGGGATAGAAAATATGAAAGCATATAGTAATGGAAATATTAGGTTTACAGAAAATGAACTGAATGAGGCAGGGAAGAAATTGAGAAGTGGTAAGGCAAGAGGATTAGATGGATGGGCAGCAGAGATGGTAATGAATTTGGGGCATAGGGCAAAAGTAAAGCTATTATCATGTTTTAATAAGATGGCACAGAAGAGAGTTTTTCCGGGTAGTTGGAGTAATACAAGAGTAAGATTATTATTTAAAGGAAAAGGTAAGGATCATAGAAAGTTAAATAATTATAGACCAATAGCAGTAACATCAGTTTTATATAAAGTTTTTTCATATATGGTGGCTGGAAGAGTTACAAAATGGATGGAAGAAAATAATGTAGTGGGGGAAATGCAAGGAGGTTTTAGATCAGATAGGCGTATAGGAGATAGTTTATTTGTAGTTACACAACTTATAGATATGAATAGGAATTCAGGTAGACAGTTATATATGAGTTTTATAGATATAGAGAAGGCATATGATAGAGTGAATAGAAATAGATTATGGATAAGTTTAGAAAATCTGGGAATGGATGAAGCTTTAGTGGATGTTATTAAGAAATTATATGAAAATAATTACTATACATATCAATTAGAGGATATAGAATCAGTTAAAGTTAAAAATGGGGTGGGACTGAGGCAAGGATGCCCTATGTCACCTATTTTGTTTGTGTTGTATTTGAGTGAAATGGAGAGAGCAATAGAAAGACTAGGAAGAGGGATAGAGATACCGTTAATAGGTGGCAAGAGAGTATATACATTGTCGGGTCTTTTTTTTGCGGATGATGTCTTTTTGTGTGCAGAAAGAAGAGAAGATATGGAAGTTATGCTGAGGACATGCACAAGGGTGGGTAAAGATATGGGGATTAAATTTAGTGAAGAAAAATCAAATATAATGATGGTGAATACTGGGGAAAGAGAAGACAAAGATTTCTTATTGGGGGATATAAAGTTAAGTGTGGTGAATAGATATAGTTATTTGGGAATCATCTTGAGTAATCAGAAAAATTGCTTGGATGAATGGGAGAAAAAATTGATAAATGAAGCAAAGAAAAGAAAGGGATTGATAAAGAAATTAACAGTGTTTTCATATAATAAATATGATGTAGCTAGAATTGTATGGAAGGGAGTGGCAGTAGCAGGGTTAACATACAGCAGTGATGCATTATGTGTTAGTAAAGGGGTATTAGATTACTTAGAAAAAGTACAAAGGGAAGTAGGAAGACATGCATTAGATGCAGAGGTGTGGACAGCAAAAGAGGCAATTCAAGGAGAAATGGGATGGTCAAGTTTTTATATGAGGGATGCAAAAAGCAAATTGAAAATGTTTGGTAGATTGCAGTTTATGGATAATAAAAGAATAGCCAAAATAGTATTTAATTGGGTTACAAGTAAAGGGCAGGCAACAAGATGGGTGAGAAAGGTAATGCAGTATGCAGAAGATTTGGATAAAGAATTTATGTCAGTATACTTGTACAAAAGATGGGATGATTGTGTTAGGAGGATTGTTGAGTGTTATAGTGGTAAGGAGTGGGATAGAAGAATAGATGCATTAATAAAGAATAGGGAGTTGGAGAGATGGAGAACTAGTATGGAGAGTAAAACGAGTTTAAATATATATAGAAGTAAATGGAACATTGGGTGTGAGTTAATTTATGATAATAGTAAGGAAAGTAGCTTATTGTTTAAGGCTTGAACGGGATCTTTAGCAACAAGGGAATATACATGGAAAAATATGGGTGATTTAGTCTGCAAGTTGTGTAAGGAAGGCATAAAAAATATTAGGCATCTGTTACTTCAATGTAGATGTTTGGAAGCAGAAAGGGTATAAATAATGAAGTTATGGAAGGTTAAATATGAACAAAGTGATTGTACAGACAGTGATTATTGGTTTTTATGCTAGGTTTGGGAAAAAATAAGGGAGATTTAGATATGAAGGTCATGGAGTTGACAAAGATTATGTTGTGGAAATGGGATGGAGCAGATTATGGGAAAACTTAGGGTGGACAATGGAAAAGGTAAAGTGGCTAACAGGTTTCTCTGGGCATAGCTGCTGAGAGATTCCTGACTCCGTTTAAGGAGAAGTCACAGTAGATCACATCACATTAGCATTACTGAAGAGCAATGTGCTCGTTTGCTACATCAAGTTATTTTTAATTGGTTGAATAGGATCAAGTAAAAGGAGCCCAAATAGTCATAATGCAGCATTCACAGTGTGATATGGCAAATGTATCTTTGGCAATGGAGACTGTGTTAATTGAAGCGGTCATATATATATATGTGTGTATATATATATATTGTACCGAGACAAAGCCGGTACAGGTATATACGCACACACACGAGCAATGTAAACACTCTATATTTTTTTTCTTCTTTCACTTTCAACTTATGATAAAAAAAATAAATGTAGTTTTCTTTCAATGTGTTATAAAATACATTGTAAAATAAAATGTTAATATTTCTGATTAAATAGTTTAAGGCTTTCATATAATCTACAATAATAATATTCTCTAAAAAAAAATAAAAAAAAAATAAATAAATAATAAAATATAAAGTATTCCTAATATGCCATTTTAAATCTCAATAAGTGATTTCTACTTGTATATGCCGCGGGGGTAATTAAAAGGGGTTTATTTTAAATTATAACTGTAGTGAAAGTTAAAAGCTTATAGAAGTGATTTTGAGACAGATTAAATGTCGACTTTAAACTAATGTAGAGTTAAATTGTTCTCTTAAAACACGCACACATGTATCATAAAAGGTGTGAATAGTATGAATTTTTCTAACTGAGATTGCAATATGAGATTGCATAAACCTAAGATTGCTCAACATATGGATTGAGTGGATTACGTAGGACACGGACCCCAAGACAACTCAAAGAATATTGAACTCTGGGTGGAGATCGATCCTCAGATAATAACCAACCCATATAAATATGAATCTAAATCTAAAGGGAGGGCTTTTTCTTTTTTTACTCTTTTTTTTTTTTGCTATCTGGTATATCCAATATGATCACTGTGAAATTAACATTTGAGCGCGATGTCATGATGGGCTAGGAAACCCTTCAGTGATTGGGCTCCGCCCAGAACACTCCACAGCTGGATCAACAACAACCCGCTGGCCAATCGTCTAAGGATGTTCCGTTTAATATACAAAAGTCCAAACATACTACGCTGAACTTATGTGAAATGAATAACAGTATTATGGAAACACACTATCGGTTCGAACCCTCACCAAACTAGAACAGCAGAAGACTAAGCAAAACCTAGGTAAACAATTTTTTTATAACTTCCATTCATTCTTTACTTAAACTTAAAGGCAACTCATAATTAATTAAATTCGACTTTTAAATCAAATATAAAAGATCCGTAATCCCTCATATTTAAATCTTATATTTTAATCTCAACCCGTAAATAAAAATATCAGAGTATAGCCTCATATTTAAATCTTGAACTTTTCCGTTAGGACTTTGCCTAATTATTATTTTTTGGTAAATATAACACACCCTATTCAAAAGTAAAGGACAAGAAATATTTTATCACCATTTATTTGCATAATATGTTCTTTTTGGCGGGGGGGGCATAAAATTTCATTTTTTTTATTTCAATAAATTTTTTTATTTAACAAGCGAGCACCCAAACATTTTCTATAATTAAATATATTTTTTTGAATTATTATTAAAATTAGCATTTATTCATGGTTAATTATTTCACTTTTAAATTGTCTTTCTTATATTTTTTTTTTTTTATTTCTTTTAAATTTCATTCTAAACACGGTAAGCACGAGTTACTATATAGTAACTAGGTTTAAGAGTTGGGAGGGCCTATTATTAATAGATATAAGTAAATGTCAATAGAGCTAATATAAATAATTCTATTGGACGTATGATAAAAGGGGAATGATATTATAAGCGCTAATTGTTTATTCTAATGAGCCTCAACCGAACATTCCTATTAGTTATAAATAACCAAGATCCCATCCAAGCTTGGACCGATCTATAATCAACCGACTTCTTATCCATTGGTTAATATTGTGTCTTTTGCCAGAATAAAGTCTTGAAGGCAACAGGACCCTGGGGACCCCTATTGGTCCATGCTGGGGTTTGAGCTTATGGGCAGGGATTAGACTTCAGAATCGTTTTTGATAGCGTAAGGTGATGCGAGAATTAAAGTGTGAACAAATCAGTATCGGCGCCCTCTTGTGTTGATAATGAACAATATTGATATAAGAAAAAAAAAAACTTACGCGACAGTTTGTTTTGGGCCCACCCTTTGGAACGGTTAATAGGGGCCGGGCAAGGGGAAAAGGGGAGGAGACAAATATATATATATATGTGTGTGTGTGTGCTTCATGTTTATATTTTGCTATTCAAGTTCAAAAAATATTAAGGCATTTTAAAAAAATATAATGTATAAAAAAATAATATAAAAATGTAAATTTTATTACAAAATTTAATTATGACTTGGTATGTGTGAAAAAGGTGGGGTTCAAATCAGTAAAGAAAGTTTAATTTTCTAATTAATTAAAAAAAAAACCCAATTGATATTAAAAGAATGTAGCCTTTTATCAGTTTTATACAAAATTTTTACCAAGATAATTATAACTTGTCTACAGAAAACATTGGATTTCCACCAACCAAGAAAACAAGCTGGATTTAAAAGTGGTTTTAGTACAGTAGATCATATCCAGGTATTGAGAGAAGTTATAGAAAGGACAAATGAATACGAGTTGCCATTATGCTTTGGATTTGTAGATTATGAAAAGGCATTTGATTCTATAAACATTTCTTCAGTGATTAAAGAATTGGATCATCAGGATATTGTCATATTTTAATTTTTTTAATAAAAATGCAATAGCAACAATTAGATTACATAATGATACTGGGAAAGGAGTGAAAGTAAATGGAGATTATTTAAGTCATTCAGATTTTGCAGATGATGTAGTTGTTTTTGCAAATATTGCTTTAGATTTGCAGGAAATGTTGCAGGAGTTATCAGATGAAAGTAGGACTAAAGATAAATGTTAAAAAGACTAAAGTAATGTTTAATGGATTTTCTCAAAATATAAAAATAAAGATTGATTATGATGAGTTAGAAGAAGTTAACAGCTACAAATACTTTGGTCAGATTATTAATACAGATAGAAACATAATGGATGAAATTAATCATAGAATTAAACTTGGTTGGAGTGCTTTTGGTAGGAATAACTTGATACTAAAAGGAAATATGCCTATGTGTTTGAAAAGGCAGGTTTTTAATAAATGTGTTTTACCAGTTCTTATTTATGGATCTGAGACTTGGACACTTAATAGAAGAGCAATAAAGAAACTTCAGACCATGTAAAGAAGTATGGAGAGATGCATGTTGGGAGTAACAAGAAGAGATTAAAAATACAATATATGACTAAGAGAACAAACAGATGTTACTGACCTCATTAAAAAAATTAAAAGACTGAAGTGGAGTTGGGCTGGACATATTGCCAGAAGAGATGATAATAGATGGACAATTGAAATTTTAAACTGGATTCCAAGAGATTGTAAAAGACTCAGAAGGAGACCACATGTGAGATGGATGGATGAAATAAGAAAGTGTGCAGGGGTGATGTGGAGAAGAGAAGTTAAAAATCGGAGATGAATTCAACTTGGAAGACCTTCATCCTGCAGTGGATTGATAATGGTTAATGATGATGATGATTTTAGTGTAGCATTATCATTACAATAAAAGGTGACAAAAGTGTAATTACTGGAGAATTTGATAAAAATCAAAGACATTCGGAATTTAATTAAAAAATGCAATTAGTAAAATTTCAAAATTAAATTGAATTAAGATTATAATCAATAAGATTCTTTAGATAATAAAGAAAGGAATTTTCTTTAAGTTTAAATTCATTAATTTGAAAAGATTCGGATGGCTTTGTTTTTGAGATATATATAGAACAAAAAGAAGAAAGAATTATTATTATTGTAAACTTCTGGAAGAATTATTGTACACTTCTTGAAGAGGTTAGTTATTCTAAACTTTTGGAAGAATTATTGTAAAGTTTTAAGCTGTTAAATTACATCAAGATATGAGTGAGTAGATGCTGCAATTCTCTGGCCATCACAAAGAGGCTTCCTAGTCTTATAGAAAACTAGGCCGCTTAAGTCCTTGCCTACATTTGATCATCCAAATTACTGACATACTATGCTGTTGCCATCAATACAAAGCTCCAATATATATAATTTCACTGAGTAACTAGTCAGCCAATTCTACTGTTTGTCAAAATCCTTCATGTAGATCTGGTAAAATAATAATTTAAGTTAACTCGTTCTTTAAAGTGTGTGTGTGTGTTTTCTTTAGTACTATAGAAATATTCTTATTGCATTATTAAACTGTCTCTTATTGTATTATTTAGATGTTTTATTGCATTATTTAAATATTTTCTTAACGCACGCTTAATTGTATATAGTAAGGAAGATCGACTATTGCAATATATACTCGATCTTTACACTTATTATTTAAGAATCAGATGGAGGGAAATTTAATAAAATATTTCAATGACTAAAATATTTGAAGCCCAGTAATTATATAAAAGCAAGATATTTAAATCTACTCTGTTTTTTTATTATTTGCGATTTAAACTTGTCTGTTTAAAATCGGTTCTTTCAAAATATCATTTAGCCATTAACTCAATTATAATGATTTATAATATATAGGGTATATGAGCACAGACTTTCAAACGACCCATCACTCTCCACTCTATCTAATAACACTGATACACTCAAGCACATATATGCTGAAAAGATAAATAATCACCAATAAACGTATTTCATGCTAAAACAGCAATCATCAGTTGGTCCAGATTATCATCTCCCACACATATATAGTATAAGTGCTCAGATATATGATTTATATGGTTTATATAAAACTTTCAAATTTAAAAATTAAGATCAAGAGTTAAGATGTTTAAAAGCAAACTTTATTTTCTTTTATAAGAGACAAGTATATATATATACTGCGTATACTGATTTATAAACAACGTTTACTTTTAGAATAAAATTTCATCTTACGAATTTAGAAGTTAAAACTTTGTTTTCTGTTTAATAAAAAGGAACAAATAAAAATATGTATACTGGTCAAGCGTTGGTGGCTAGCGGTTAGCGTAGCTGCCTTCCAAGCAGCTGGCCCAGGTTCGCTTCCCGGTCAACACACTGACATATATAAATATATGTATACTGCAGATACGACAGTTTAATTCTTTAAAACTTTTAACACAATGTAATATATTATCATCATAGGCTATCGTATCAATAATTCCTTATATGTGTAAGACCTAAGGGATGGATCTCTGATTAAGCAGGGAGTAATCTTTTTATAAATTTTTTTAAATATATATAATAATTGCATGTGTCCTGATTTAGCCTCATTTGACGGTTTCCATTTGTCTAAGTTCCACGCAAATGCGCGAACGTTCCTTTCATTTTTAGACCCTGGGTCTTATCATTTCTTGTTACCAGAGCAGTGGATCATTCCTGCCAGTTAATGAGAGTTATTCAGGGTTATATGAAGACGCTTATTCCTTCGTTCCATGACCCATTTATTCTATAAAATTTGGATTTAACTTCGCAAACGTGAATATATTCCCGTCGTTGCTTATTATAAGACTCGGATATGACATCGCAGAGGCGATCATATTCCAGTCTACCTCGTTATTTGTTTATTACTTTAGCAAATCAGTACTGCCTTCCTTATCCTTTGTGTATATTAAAGTTTGATATTTCAGCTTTTATTGGTCATGATCACGAGAGTTATGCAGTTATCTATTTAACTATACTTTCTAAAGTTAATGACACTTATCATGCTTTATTTATCATGTACCTGATTGAGGGATATCTGTCTCAAAGATCAAATGTATTCATTACCCGAGGTCCCTTATTATATGACTGTTATATATTGAGATTTTATATATGGAATCATCAATTAATGTAATTTCCATTATATTATAAGTCTAGCAATCAAATTAAGCGCTAATCATTTCTTTTATTTTGTTTGTAATTTTAATGCTAATAAAGTGTTATATCTTATATATACATTGCTTTGGATGTTTTGTTTGCCACAGTGAAGTCATATATTTGTAATCTAATTTTAAGAATCTCTACCTCACTCTGATCACAGAGCCTAAAAAAAAAAAATGAAGTAGTATGTGGGTTAGAATGTTGTGGTGGTGAAGTCATCCTGGCAATTATCTGCACCTTCTGATGAATACATAATAAATTCAGGTGGCTGACAGCACTCAGGATTCCCAGGCAGTCACCCATCCAAGTACTAACTGAGCCTAACATTGCTTAACTGTGATGATGGGATGAGAACCGGTGTGTTCAACATAGTAGTTTTTTTGCAGTTTAATGATTTACTATAATCACATGCAATCTATGTACTCACTTTCTGTCATATATATATATACACACAAATGCTATACACATATAAAACAATATATCAAATTATACCAATTATATTTTGTGAATGCATGCATGTGTTATCAGGTATATGTGTTTATTTATCAAATTACCTGTGCAATCGCCTTTAGCACATAATTTCCTAGAGCCAGAATATTTGATGACATTTTCATCCTTATCCAAGTAAAAAGCGCGACGCAAAAGCTTACGAATTGATCGTACTTTTGTTAAAGCATGACCAGAAGAAATTGACTTTATTGCTTCAAGAACTAAAATAAAAATAATAAAGAACTATATAATAGATGTAAATTAAAATCTAAATAAAGAATATATAAACATTTCAAAATTATTATCATTTAAGAAAATAATAAGAAAAATACAGACTTTGTTATGCATTATGCAAATAAACATTCAAATACACCTTTTTTTTTTCATATGTCATAGCATCGGCCGGGAGGCGAACTCACAGCCGTCTGCAACCAACTACTTGCTTGCAAGGCGGCTGCGATGACCTCTCGGCCTGCTTAGCGAAACCAATTGGTCCCCTAAAATTCATCGTTAGGCAAGAATATCATATGCAGAATAAGCATTTATAATGGTTGTCTATGGGGAAAAAATTGGTCAGTTACTCCAGCTAAAAAATTACATTATAAGTTAGGAATATTACGTTAAAAAAATAACTTATCTTGTTTATAGAAAAATTTAAAAACCCTTAATGTATGTTTTATGTGTGTGTAAATGGTGTTGTGTATATTGTGGTAAAATTAAGCACTCAAGGCACATAGTATTAAGGTTAAAGCCTTGTATGTAATTATGTGCTGACCGTGCACTTAATAAGAATTAATGTTTACAACTTGAAATTGATTCGAAATATTTCTAATTATAAGACCTAAATATTAACTCACTGTGAATTGAAAGATTTAGTGAATGTTGATTTCTAAAACAAGATAGTTGACTTAATTAGTGAAGAACTTATTAGCTTCACACTCTCAAATCAAAATTAGATTTGCCTATATAATTAGAAAGTAGGTTGAAGATAAGACTGCTGCTCTTATCTTTATAAAGTCATAATTTTGTGTTAAGATTTGTAGAAGTCCCTCTCATGGTAAAATTAAGCACTCAAGGTATATAGTATTAAAGTTACAGCCTTATATGTAATTATAAGCTGACCAGGCACTTAATAAGAATTAATGTTAACAACTTACATTTATGTAAAAAGAAAAAATATATATTTAGCTTAAAGTTATTATTTCCTGTGATGAATTCATTAATCACCATTTTCCAGTTTGGTTTCCTAACTCAAAAATTTTATTGATTTTTTTCATGGTCATATTAGTTGCTACGATGAGTTTAAACATAATCTTTGTTTCAAAATTTTTTTAATATCACTAGAAAAAAAGTGTTTTCACTATCCAAAAAGTGCAGCAAAATAGACAAGAAAATAAAAACAATCTAGCATTTAACAATTTTTTTTGTGTTCTTCCGTGCAGCTGTTTTTCATAACACTGGAAAAAAAAATCCATATTGAAGTTTCATTTTTTTTAAAAATCTGTACTACAGTATTGTACATACGATATTACTTATGTGAAATTATTAAAATTAATAAAACAATATTTAATAAAAATCATTTGATTGACCATCAGTAGTGTAACAAGAGCCAATTAAACATGATACATTACAAAAACTTAATCACAGTATTGAAAAAAGAAAAAAAAAATCTAATGCATTCTGAATTTGCATATTGTAATCAATATTTAAGACTTTATTTACAATGTGTAAATAAACAAGTACAATAGCTGTAATAGGTTTTTTTAAATAAGATGTGGCACTATTTTATCAAGGGTTGTAACCATGTTTTTGCAATATCTTAGCAATTTGTTGAATAGTGTGGTACATTTTGATGGCAGAATTACAGACTATTTAAGTTAAAAGTAAAGACATTAATCTTTTTCACTTTATTTGTATTGCTTTTTCATCATACCCAATTTGTTATTAATTGCCTAAAATCATCTTCATATTTGTGCAATTCGAATACAATGGATAAAAGTTTCGATTTAATTGAAATAGTATTCATAAAGATTTTAACCCAAAATTGATTGTCTGAAGTTTTAGCTAATATTTATACTGTACACAATTTAAAATTTAATACTTGATAGTGCATATGACCAAAAATTATTTTTAGTTTTATGCTGAATGAAATTTATATTTTTTCTCGGTACTGCATTTTTTTTTTTACATATAAAATAATGTCTCCATTGCTTTGGATATCTGAAAAGACTTACAAGATGATTTAAAATCAAAGCAGTGTTAATTTTAATTTACATTTAGTAATTTTTGATAATAATTGTATAAATCTGAAACTGTTTTATCCTCTTTCATCCCGCCCTTTTTTACTGGAAATATTTTAGATTAACAATGGTAGCAGTTTCAATTTGACAGAAAAATTTTAATTCAAAATTAATTGACAGAATATTTTGTCTAATATATGTACTATACATTTTTAATTTTATGCTAAACAAATTTGCTATTTTTACAGTACTGTGTTGATTTACATTTGTGTACTGAATGAATCTTTTTATTTTTTTGCTTTTGTATTCATTAACAATGAAAATCTTTACTTTGAATATGTTATTAATGAAGTACTAATTGTCTTGTAAAAACACTGGATGAAAATTAAATAAAATACTATACATTCATTAATCATATTTTAAGCTTATAATCAAATATTGAATGCAGCACTATAACATTGTTTTATGAATAAAATATGTGCCATACAATTTCAGCATCAAAGTCACTATTTTGCTTTCAGATGAGATGATTTTAATAACTATTCTATGATGTCATCAGTGTTACAAAATGGTTACCAAATTTTTTTTATGATCATTATAGTGAATAATTGATTGTAAATCAAAATAGTGGGTACAAATTGATGATAATTGCTATTTGAATCCTCATATAAAGGCCAAGTACTAAATGGGGTAAAGGTGTACTAAAATGTACTTACAGTCATATGTAAATGATACAATTTATCCAAACCATATCAAACACTTATGTAAATGATATATAAATGAGTGTAATGTTTCTATATTAATTAATTAGAATATATATACATAGAAAGAGCAAATTTTTTATAGGAGTTAGAATTTTAAAAGATACTTGTGTTAATTTAAAAAAAACAAACAAAAAAAACAAAAACAAATGAAATATCTGATTTTTTAAATAGGTTATTTTTATTAATAACCTATTAATAATATTGTGAAGTCTGTTAATAGTTTATTATAAATTGGATTATTATTTTAAAAATAAGGTATATTTTTATTTATATGAATGCATGAAAAATGTTCATAAAAAAAGTATTAGTAAAAAATAAATTTTCTTTAACTTTCACAATATTCTTGATATTATATGACCATAATTTTTAAAAGAATATAATGCTTATGTTCAGAAATGGTCTAAAATATTTCTAAATATGAGCACACTATACACTTTTTATTGTGGTTATGAAAGCTGGAAAAAATTTGTCCCCCCCCCTTTAATGTATTTTTTATTTATTTACGTTTGAGTGAATTTATGTGAATAAAAGAATTTCTTTAATATATATATATTATTTTCTACTTTTTAGTTTTATAGAAAAGTTTATGTAAATTTAATAACACTAGGTGGCAGTACTGCAATGGGAGAGATGCAAAAAGTAAAATGAAAATGTTTGATAAGTTGCAGTTTGTGGATAGTAAAAGAATAGCCAAAATAGTGTTTAATTGGGTTATGAGTAAAGGGCAGGTAACAAGATGTGTGAGAAAAATAATGTGGTATGCAAAAGATTTGGATAAAGAATTTATATCAGTATACTTGTATAAAAGGTGGGATGATTGCGTTAGGATGATTATTGAGTGTTATAGTGGTAAGGAATGGGATAAAAGAATAAAAGCATTAATAAAAATAGGGAGTTGGAGAGATGAAGAACTAGTATAGAGGGTAAGAAGAGTTTAAATATATATATAGAAGTAAACAGAATATTGGATGTGAGTTAATTTATGATAATAGTAAGGAAAGTAGTTTATTGTTTAAGGCTCGAACGGGATCTTTAGCAACAAGAGAAAATACATGTAAATGGAAAACTATGGATGATTTAGTGTGGAAATTGTGTAAGGAAGGTATAGAAAATATTAGGCATCTGTTGATTGAATGTAAATGCTTGAAAGCAGAAAGGGTACAGATAATGAAGTTATGGGAGAATAGATATGAACAAAGTGACTATACAGAAAGTGAGTTATTAGTTTTTATGCTGGGTTTGCGAAAAGATAAGGGGGATTTAGATATAAAGGCCATAGAGCTGACAAAGATTATGTTGTGGAAATGAGATTGGGAAGAATATGGGAAGACTTAGAGTGGAGAATGGAAAATAAAGTGGCTAACAGGTTTATCTGGGCATAATTGCTGAGATATTCTTGACTTCGTTTAAGGAGAAGCCAAATACATCACATCACAGTCTAAATATTAGGCATCTGTTGATTGAATGTAAATGCTTGAAAGCAGAAAGGGTGCAGATAATGAAGTTATGGGAGAATAGATATGAACAAAGTGATTATACAGAAAGTGAGTTATTGGTTTTTATGGTGGGTTTGCGAAAAGAAAAGGGGGATTTAGATATAAAGGCAATAGAGTTGACAAAGATTATGTTGTGGAAATGGGATGGGGCAGAATATGGGAAGACTTAGAGTGAGGAATGGAAAATAAAGTGGCTAACAGGTTTATCTGGGCATAATTGCTGAGATATTCTTGACTTCATTTAAGGAGAAGTCAAAATACATCACATCAGATCAGATCACCCATTACAAAATTCAAATTTAAAAATTTTCACTATTCTTTTTCTAAAGTTGTTTGCAAATTCTAAAAAAAAAGTATTGTTATCAGAAATACATATGTGTACAAAGTTTTCCATAGATTAGAAAATGGGAAATGGTTGAAAATACCACAAAATTTGTGTTATTTTGAGTACTATAGCAAAAACTAATGAACTATTATAACTTTATTTTTCTTAATGCAATGCTAAATCTCTATAATATTAATATAATTTATGTTCTTTATTACTTTTTACAATGCTTTTTCACAACCCACTATTGATGGTTTCAATTGCACTAGCAATCGTAGTAGAAGTTCTGAAGAAGATTGCTGAGATGATCGAAACTGTCAATAATGGTTTGTAAAAAAGCATTGTAAAAAGTAATAAAGAACATAGATGGTATTAAAATTAAAAGCTAATGAACATTGAGTAATCATTAAAAGCCACTTTTGTCCATTTGAATTTCAAAAGAAAGCAAAGATGTGATATCTTATCGGTTTAAATAAAATGGATGTTATGATGAACTGTACAAATCCATCATAAATCACAAATACAAACACACTCATCACATGTTTATTCATTAGTATTTATTTGCTAATGAGTGTTGCCATCTTCTAAACTACATCAGACTCTTCTATCTGAAAGACCTGCAAAGCATTGCCTAATTGCAGATCTTGTTCATATTTTATCTTCAACCATATATTCCAATAAATTAATATATATTTTTAGGATGTCTGTAAGATCTAATATAAAGAGAATATCCGTTCTCATGAAAAGCATACTAAAGTTCCCCATAGAATACTTTCTAATAGATCACGATGCATTTACTTCCATGTTCCCTTATGATAGTAGAATTAATATAGCACATCTATTCAACTAAAGGTATAAAAAATTTAGGGGTGGTGAGATGTGTACGCATCTATTTGTCTGAAAATTAGATGAGAGTGGAGGGATACTTACTATAAAGAATAGAAAATATTGAAAAAGGTACACTGCATTGGATATTAATGGATATTGACATACAAGCAAGCCCTAAACTGACTTGCAAAGTCATACTAACATTAAATGGATAATAGACGACTGAGTTCTATGAAGAAGTATTCCTACAGTTCTATGATCCATGAAGATTAAATATTATTATTAACGATTCCCTTCCATTTACAAACTAATCTGCATAATCATGCACTTATTAAAAAGTTGAGACAATTTAAGTCAGAATCAACACTAGTTAGTGTCATCTTTACTCGTTAATCACTCAGAAGCAATAAATTAAAAAAAATCACATGATCAACAAATCATTATGTAACTTTTCCTTACACATTGCTATTCATTAGTGCTGTGTCCAGTGGCACTCTGTTGACCTCTGGATTGCATAAAACAATTAATAAAAGAAATACTCAGAATATTATGGAATGGACATGGAAAGTAGTTAAAAGTGACAATGTTTTTATAAACAGAGGGTTATACTTGAAGATAATAAACTATTAGTAATGTTATAAACGTTATAAGTTACACACTTTATATACATCTCAATAGACACAATAGTACAAGCCGAAAAGCTTACAAAAATAATACTATACATCATCTACATGACTAGTTTGTGAGTCCCTAAGTTTGATTACTTTGGTAAGTTTAGAGGTAAGCTTCTCCGCGAGGCAGAGTGATCAGAGCACCCATTAGATGGCACATCTGCATACCTGTAGCTTCACCTAGAAGTGTCTAACTCTCATTTCTCAATGTTGTAGAATCCCTTTTCATTGACTATTAGCTGCCCACATGGTTATCTGTGTTCTTGAGTTCCCATATCCAATTTTTGGGATCAGATAACGTAGTTCACATTCCATTTGTATATTTTTTAGCCATCTGTTTTCCTTTATCATCAAATCTGATTAGAAACTACATTCCATAGTTGAAAGTGGCTTTTTTTACTTTACCTTATATTTATATCTTTGCTATTATTTATTACTTATCAGTATAGTTTAATATAGTGTATGTCTTCAGCATACATGCACATACATTTAATTTTACATATATATATATTTTAATAAATACTACTTTTATTTACGTGCATAAATATACACACATACTTAACAATTACCATATTCTTCTATTCTCACTATTTTTATGCCATCCAGTGTAAGCTTTAATAATCAAAAGATGACAGATGGTACTGCTTAATAAATCTTTGACCAGTAGTGTCCTATCCAAATATTGACAAACCAGTTTCTAGCTTATGGCTTTCATCAGTGAGAAGCTTTTTGAATTTTTCTAAACAGTGCATTTTGAACTTTGGATCTAATGCACCTTTCTATGCTCAGACTGAAAATTTAAAAAGTTTTTCAGCTCTAGCTGGTAGTTTGACAACATAATAAAAAGTAAAAAATGGCTGCTAGATGAAAAAGTGCATTAGATCTAAAAAAGTCCAAGAGTACTTTTCAAAAAATCCAAAAAGATCCTCATTAATAAAAGCTATAACTAGAAATAAGTCTGGGGATATTTTGATATGACAGCACTAGATGAGGATTTATTAAATTCTACCATTTAGCATCTTTGATTAATAAATCTTACACTAGATGGCATAAAAGTAATAAAAAAATAGACTATGACAATGTAGCATACAATTATCAAATTTCTTAAGGTATTACTTCTATACCATAATTCTTTCAAAGAACATTTTTTCGTTACAACTATCTTGATTAAAATATTATCTGACTCATATAATGTTTATCACTAGTTAAAAAAGATTAATATATATTATTATTTCATATTCTTTCATTTCACAAGTAAAAATAATTATATCTGCTACAAGTCACAAACGAAAAAAGAAGATAATCATAAATATAAAAAGATTGTATAAAGAAAAACTTTCATAAAGTCCGTTTTTTATTTTATTTTTTAAACATTATGTGCGTAGCCGACTTTCGACTATTATTACAAGTCATAGACGTAGCATATTGTATAGACGTAGTATATTGTTTAAAAATAATAATAATAATAATGGACTTTATGAAAGCTTTTCTCTATATGGTCTTACTATATTTATGATTACATTAGTCTGAGTTAAAACGTATATTTTTTATAAAAAAAATGAAATTCAAATTTACTTCTTCCAAGACTGTTTGGTTCTCACATGGTCTATTGAAACTGAATAGCACATGACTTTCAAAATTAAATTTAATCTGCACTAGATATCAAAAACCCACTTCTCAATCAACTTATTCTAAGTTATCTCTGCAATCATGAATATTCATCAATATTTTCCAGATGGCAGTGCTAATGGCAAACAGAATACCAGATGTACTTGGCAACAAGACCGTGGATTTCTCATGCTTACATTGGTGACTCTAGAATGTGAGTAATCCATTTCAAATAACTACCTTTGAATTATCCATGTAAGAATGAATAATCAAGAAGTTCCAGATAATAGATGATGAATAATCTCTAACTAATATGGAACTACTGTGTTTCCTAAGTAAGGAATCTCTTTAGCAACTTACTCATCTATTATTTAATTCTATTATGCTATTCAAACTAATGATTTGAGTTTTCAAGCATTCATTTGGAAGCCAGGTATAAACTGTACAGCTGTCTGCTTATCTATATAGAGTGATAGTAAACAACACGTGTGACTTTACTTTTCAGTACATTGCAAAACTTCCCAAAGTCACATGACTCCCCAATCAATTTAGTCTTGGGCCAAGAGAGCTCAGAATATATTTTCAAATGTTGCCAGTAGACTTTCATAGTGGAAAAAGTACTTTCACACTCAAAACAGCCATTTTGGAACCATTGATTCTTCATATTTGCATAGATGACTTAGGAATAATGTAAAGCAAAATCAATTTCAACTGTGAACTCGTCTAAAACTGAAGCAATATGTACAGCTTTATTACTATGCTGACTTAACGTGTATATATTTTACTGCTATTAATTTATTTGGGAATGATGACAAGATAATCATAGCTAACCAGATTTGAATACACGAGGAACTGGATTCCTTATTCGAAAACTGAAATAAAAAGGCTTTCACGCTAAAATTATAATTATCAAAGTCGATATTAAAAAGTAATATGCGAAACTTTTTTTTAAAAAATACTCTACATATTAACTTTGATTATTAATTTCTTAGTTATGGTAATCAGTTGAACAATAAGGGTTAGATTTATTATAATAGAGTAATTTATTGCTCGGAAGACAATTTGTACAAGTTCGAACACCGGAAGTGATAGACCACGTGATCAACAAACCTTAAGCTGCAATAGCGGCCATTCGACCATTGTACCAAAACATAAAGGGAAACGTCTGCTGATATGAAATTCTCTATTTTTTATCTCTTCATTTCCCATTTTCTAATCATATATATATTTAAATAACTATGAAATCAAAGAATATTAATATTACAGTTTTGATGTTTAAAAAAATTCAATAAACAAAATTTAATAAAAACGTTTTTTTTTTTCCAAAGATATAATCTGAGTTTTATAGAAATTATTTTAATAATGAAATTTAATAATACGTTGATTTCTATTTTTCTGCTCAAGTAATATTATCTGAACAAAGAAAACTATTTTTTCATAATTATTTTGTGCATTTGAACATTTCAAAGGCTTGACTTTTATATTATATATGTATATATTGCAAGCGCTCAAAAGCCATGAGAGGGTTTGAATAATTGGTCTTCGGTTTTAAAAAAGAAACTTTCAATTTCCATTTATTGTTTCATTTGTAAAATTTTTCCGCCTTAATTTCCCGAAAATAAACTATAAAAATCTGCAGTAGAAAAAATATATATAAACAACAAGTTTTAGGAATTATAACCCTCTCCCTAACTTCGAGACTTTTCATCCATTCTTTAAATCACAAAATGAAAATATTTTTATATATTGAAAGTGTAAATATATTATACACATGCATCTATTAAATTTATATTGCTATTTTTATTTTACGTGATGATCCTGAAAAAACCTTCTAATCTGATCATTCAAAGTCAAAATACATCACTTCCAATATTCTAGGAAGAGACCCAGTAGAGAACAATGTGCATCCATATGCAGTGTGCACAATGGTGATTGGTGACTAGTTCTCTCTATAAGACATTTACACTACAATCTCTAAATTAATGCATAGGTTATGTAGTGACATAGTTTAGCTATTCACCACAAAAATTTTAAGGTGCTATTATGCCTGGATTATGAATTGTAACACAAAATGTAATAGTATGTTTTATATCTTTGTAGCTTCAATGCTGTCTCCATCATCGTGAAACCTTACAAACAAACCAGGTGCAAACATTCTGGAGTCATGGTTTCTCTGCAACACATACTTTGAATCCTTTCAAACATTTCAATAGTAGTTTTGCCAACTTAAAATGAAATTAAATGTTAGTGTGTTGTTCCATCATGAGTTAAGATATAAAGCACACTCACATTTTATATCCCAACTCATGTTCTAGTCAAGCTAACATCTTAAAATTTTTGTAGCGAATAGCTATGCTATTTTTCTACACAATACATGAATTGATTAAGAGAGGGCGCTGCATGTAGCTTGGAGAGATAACTAGTGATCTTTTCACTAGAAAACCCTGAGAATATAAAAAGCTGACTGATTCTAAAATTACTATCTAATTTCAAAGTACTATTTAAATATTCTAATGCATTTCTCCACACTCTATTTATAAATAATTTAATGTCATTATGACCCTGATAATCTAGCTCCCATCATGCTTAGAGCGCTATTTATATAAGCATAAGTAATCAATAGATCAAAAAAGATAGCATCAGATTCCCAAATGAATTTGTGGACCTTGGTCTTCCTCAGTAGAGGGCATTACCTGCACTATAACTATTAGACAGAAAACTTTTATTTCCAGTATACTATTCAAATTTATGGATTAAAAATTTTAAACAATTTTAGCGTTTGAATTAAGCACACTTGTGTGTTTAATATAAAGAATTCACCTTTCCATACGATATATATATATAGTTAAAGGAGTTCGTATAAATTCTTTTTATTGGCCAACAGCTTTATGAAAGTATGTGTTTATTGATTGCGAACTAAGTATAAACATAAATACGCGTAAATACGTATTATATTTATTAATAATGTATGAAAACAAATATACCATTTTAAGAGCACTGTGAACTTATTTGATTGGTTACGTACTTTTTAAAATAATTATATATTTTAATGGTTTCAATCGATTCAAACTAACAGTAAGCATCTTTTATTTTTGGCAATAGAATGATATATATCAAAACTAAATAATATATCTATGTAGTCAAATAAAAAGTGATTGGTTCAAATGTTAAGGTTTTTGAAAAATTCAAATCACAATCATATGCGAGAGTCGGGCATTAAATACATTTTTATTTTTATATAAGTTTAATTAATTAAAGGGGATTTGAACCCAGATTTTCAAGCTCGCTATAATCATCCACTCTATCCAATATAATCGATACACTTTACCACATACATGTGAAAAAGATAAACGATCTCCAATATTTGTATTTCGTGCTGAAGCAGTACTCATCAGTTGGTCCAGATCATCACCCCCCCCCATATATATATATAACCAGTGTTTGGTTTCATATTAAGATAGCAAATCTATAAACTTTAATGGACAGGCTTCAATCCTCTCTAATCTCCAACTCTTCAACCATCCATATAACTGAAAATTTGATGATGGAATGCTGAAAGCCCTTGATAATACTAATATTATATATAGTCATACTGTTTAATTTCTACATTATTAAATAAAAAAAATGCTTATATATATTTTTTACAGACACTATTACACGCATAGTATAATAACCAAATTAATTTTTGCATCCGACCAATAGGAAAGCCAGCTATACTTAAAAAAAAACCTCATATAAAATTACCACGTGTAGAAAGTGATTTCATTTAAGGGGGAATGCTAATGATTTATTGCTCGGGAGGGGGGAGGGCATAAGAAGTTAGAGCACTAGAATTGATCCTGGGATCTTCTGATTCCAATTGCATTAAATCATACAGGATATTGTAGCGTATAAAAATATTTTTCAGAACAATTTTTTTATTATCAATTAATTAAATAATTTGTATTCCTTCACTTCATGTCCACTAAATAGAAGAGCTCGGGCAATCCAAAGACATTTCAGAGTTTCAGACTGGAAGTTCTATCAGAATTAAACTCTGACTTTATAAAGGCAGTATGTATAAATGTAATATTTCAGACGAAGTTTAAACTTGCAACACGAATAATATATATAATTCAACATTCTTTACAAAATAATGTTTTGTCGAATTATTTTCTTCATCTTGTAAATAATTTAAACTCTTGATCGTTTATTTTACTGTCGCTAAGAGACTAATCTTTATGTAGAGAAAATAGTATTACTTATTTTATTAATGAAACGAACCCGTTCTAAGCAAAAACTAGCCGTCTACAAATTTTCAATTCCGGTGCCAGATTGTGTCATTTAATTAGATAACAGTCATTTAGTAGAAAGTTTTAAAAGTCACTCGTACAATAATAATAACATCGTACATGATGCGTAATGATATAGTGTCACTCTCTGGAGCTCAAATTCTATAGATCATGACCCAGTTTTGTCATCTCCCTTGTTCGGAATTTTTTATAATGGCCGGAGGAAATAAGTTATTCACAAAGTAATTTATCTTCAACTCGAGTGTCAGATTTTGCCAATGATTTACTGAAGTCTTTTAAAAATCATTTACATCATTATCAACAACATCATCATCATAATAATAATTTAAATACAGGTATTCTTTATATCCCTGGAGTTTAGGATGTAATTATAGAAGATTTGAACCCAGACTTTCATGTGTATCAGTTGTACGAGATAAATTCGATAGCTGAAGATAGATTGAAAGTCTGGGTTCAAACCCTTATAATTATTATTTCGCAAAGCAATTTTTTGTTTAGCAGATTAGTCAAAGTCTTGAAACATGTAGATCTCCATACTTCAAGTATTGCAAATATAATTTGTTATATATATATATATCACGTAACAATCAAAGCTTAATAAAATATAAAATCTATAATTTGTTGTCAAGGCAACCCCTTCAGATAAAGTATGGATATCTATAGAGTTTTGCTTTGGCAACAGATTGCAAATTCTATGGCTTATTAAGCTTTGGTTATTATCAAGGAATTTACATTTAGAAATTGCCTAGTTATCGGAAATTTATGGATTAATATATAATGTTGAATAAATATAATGGCATGTGAAATTTACCAAGTCTAATTGAACTGCTCTCAAGCTTCCATGATCAATATATTTTTTCAGAACAATAACGTCCATAGAGTAAACTCAAATCAGTCAATATAAAATATGATAAGAAATGATTCATTTTCTTATTGTAAAAAGTTATTGGTTGTGGCAGATGGAGAGCAGTTCAATTATTATTTAAAGTAAACTTGATGAATTTCACATGACATTATATATATGTGTGTGAGTAAATGAATAGTACTAATATACTTTTAGCACTCATTTACTAGATCACCATGCCTATGTAAAATGACTATTTACATCAGCAGTCCCACATGTATATGGAGGTAGCATATTTATCAAGTTTTTACACAAGGATAAAATCTAATATTATCTCATCCTTGTTTAGAAATTTGCTAGATATTCTGCCTATATGTCCATTGGGCTGCTAGTGCAAATGGCCATTTTATTTTGACATAGCAGTCTAGATAATGCAGGAGTGCTAAAAAGCATCAACAACATTTGGTTAAAACAGAGATTATATGCAATGTATCGAATTATATTAGATATATTGTACTAATCAACAATAATTTTGTCTCAAGAGTTTTCACTTATATTCAAAATATATATTTTGATGTTCATCTTAATCCTTCCACATTTTAATATTTTCCCTCCATTCCCTAGTGGCAATTTGAGTCACTAATTCAACATTTTAATTTTAGTATTAAAACCTTTCTTCAATGTTATGAATCAATAAATTAAGCTTGATTTGTTAGAAATATAAGTTTGTAAACAAAAACATCCTAAAAAAATGGAATTTAAAATTTTCAAATATATATAAAATGAGATACATAATAAGAATAATTACTATTTTTTATTGGCTAATACTGAAAAAAGTAAATTAGTGAAATCTTTGAATGAATTTCATTTTTAAACATGAAAGAATAATTATAAAATCATCATAATGATATAAAATTCTGTTCTACACATTAAAATTGTATTTATATTTATTAAATTATTATAAAAATTCAGTGTTGTGATGAATGTCAGAGTATAAGGATCATAATGATCATAATTTTCTTTCTATCAATATTTCAAATTTCTTATCTTGTATTTTTAAAAATGAAACATATTTTTTTAAAAAAATCTAAGTGTAACATAATTACATTTCTTTTTTTTTTCAAGTGTCATAGCATCGGCCGGGACGCGAACCCACAACTCGGCAACTGCCTGCAAATGCAAGGCAGTCGCGCTGACCTCTCGACCACCAATGCAAGACTATTTCTTTTTTAATAATTACTATAGAAATATTTTGTAAAAATAATAAGTATTCAAATAAACTATGAAATTATGCAAATTTTTGACTTATTACTAAAAAATAGGAATTTACTAGTCTGTTTATATGACCAAGATCAAGGAATCTACCAGTCTGTGACCTTCTAGGCTTTTGTTGGCTTATTTGCAGTTTTTTTTCTATGGACTATTATCTGGATTACTGACATATTCAGAATTTTTTTGACTAATAAATCGATATTTGCTTTATTTTCAACTTTTACTGTCAATTGAATATAAAACTGGCAAAATAATATTAAATATAGATGTAAAAGATTGATTTAAAGGTGAAATACAGCATCACCATCCCAATATTCTGTGCTGATTATCATAATCATGGAGTTAAATATGAAAACCAGATTTAATTGCTAGATTTAAATTTTTTTATTTATGTTTTATTTCTAAGCAGAAAGTTTTATATGAAATTAATACAATGATTTTTTTGGTAAGAAAGGTATAACATTGCACAAATACCATACACTTTGAAACAGACATACACATAGTTTCTGTGTGTAGAGCAATTCGACATTAGTCTAGATTATGTCACAATCTTGATAGCTTTAGTTAATATTGTTTCTATTAATTTCAGAGCAATATTTTGTTATATTGCAAAACTGTCTTGATCACTTCCATTTTCTTCTATTATGTAAGAGATGTTCAATCTTCAAATTGCAAAAACTTCAAAAGCAAAGAGATTAATGAGACTTCCTAATCTACCATCTGCAATAAGCTCAGTTCTCTGTGGAAACTGTATTTCTAGTACCAATCCCCCAGAACATATAACTGATGAAAAGTCAAACAGCTAGGATGTGTCATAAGCCAAAAAGTTAAAAAAATTTCTGATTCAACATTGCAGATTAACTGATTCAATTTCCAACAAACCATATTTACTGTCACAAGATCTGATTATCTGTTTATTTTATAGATTTGTCCAAGAAAATAAGATAACTTCTATGTTCAAGATTAAATGAGTGGAATTAATGACAATATAAGTAGTCAATGATTTATTTTTTAAAAATGGTATTTCAAAAACCATGAACCTTTGTAAAAATGTTAATTTACTTTTAATAATATATATTTATTTATAATAAAAACTTCCACATATAATCAATCATTAAACAAGGTCTAGTGACTCTCATCCCATTGAGAGTTGTAATTATGAATAGGACAATCAATGAAGGCCGATTATATTAGTCCAAGAGTGCAGTGTTCAAGTATCACCATGTGTCTTCGATCATTTTTTTTTATGAATAGCCTTCGTCCCTTTTCTTGATTTTCTCCAAGCTGTTACAAAACAATTGAACTGCTTCTGATTCTGATTATCCAATAACTATCTTACATCTGGTTTTCCATAAGGAAAATACGGTAAAGATTGCAATTCTGATCGGTCCAAAACTTTTGTAATTTATACAAACTCGTATTGAGTTGATACAATTCACTCCCATTTGGGAGCAGTCGTGAATGAATTTCCTGACATTTGTCAAATTGTGTACAAGCTCCAATTAGGTGTTCTATTGTTTCATCTTCTTGCCTGCACAATTCGCATGTAGGGTCAAGTTTTTTGAAACCCCTTTTATATACAAGAAATCAATTGGTGGGCAAAGCGTCATGATTTAATTTTGATTACAAAATCAATGTATTTCAGCTCCAATGCCCAGAATTTAATTCTTGATAATTATTTTATTAAGATGCAAAGATAGCATGTATGACATGAAAAATGTAATTCCCAGAATGATCATGTGGTGTCATTTGTAATCTAACTGTATTGAAATCATACAAGTATTTAACATTTAGCTAATACGTGTGTAAATTTTAAGTTAATAGAGTTAATAGAGCTAGTTGTTATATTAGCTACTGAGAAGTTAATAAATATCCATGCATACACTTTAGCATAAAAATCAGTCATAGTGTTCTCATTGTGAGAGACTTTTTGACCAAAAAGTCAATTACCCAACCAGACCATCCTGCCTAATCACCTGTCATAGCTCCCTGTGATTTCCAAAATTAAAACCTGCACTGAAAAGATAAATATTGTTATATTATAAGTGATATTCAAAGAAATGTGAGATAGTTGCTCAACAATATTCCTGATAATGAATTCCAGGTCTGCTTCCAGAAATGGGAATGCCCAGAATTTAGTTCTTGATAAGAGCTTATTGTTAGTTAAATTTAGTTTACTTGGCAAACATTGTAACTCTGGATTCATCAGGTGATCTGCTTCCCATTGTCTGATCTTATTTGCGAATGGTAGTTATTCTGGTGTGGTAAATTTCCTTAGGTATTTATTCAGCTTCATTATCCAATCCTCCTTTGGTGGTGGCTGGTCTATGGGCAAGACGATTTGCATGATCTCGTGATACCCGTATATTAGTGTCCAATTAACAATTAGATTATAGGCCATTTGGGCATAGATGGCTGGGATTGAATGTAAAGAGAGACCATTAAGTTTCTTAGGCCATTGCATTTTACTTAAACTTATGGCCACTGCTCTTTTACCCCAAAGTAACCTGGAACACATAAAGAGCTTTATGATGGGGAAAAAGGAGCTAATCTTTGTAAATATTTTAATGTTCAGCACAGTCACCTTTCCCTGGAGGGAAAGGTAAACTTTAGACAATGAGTTGGTTAACCTTTCGTTGATTCCAATATTGCATTTTGTATTTCTTTTGTCATTGCTGTTGGCGACCTGGATATGGGAAAGCCGAGACATTTTTGGGGTTCTGCTATGATGTGTCTGAGTAATGCTTATTGGCTGACCCCACAAAAGTTAGTTTGAAATTATCCCTTAATGAAGAAAATAAATTTCCTTCAATGTCTATTGGACATCTGGGTTGACTGCATTGACTCATTATAGATTAAGAGGAAGCCCATATTTTTGGTAAAATAGTGGATGTTTACTTATTTAACTAATGCATGAAATAAATATACCCTTAGATGAAACAAAACAAAACAATAATTAACTAGAAAGCTATTTATGGTAAAACGTAATCTTTGCATATATTATTTTATTATTGTTTGTATGTGCGTGTGCATGCATGAATACGTCTTTATATATCTATTTTAATCCAATAAAAAAATCAAGTCTTTATATAAGTGCAAACGCAAAATGCAACATGAATTGTTTTATGTGTGGGTGATAGTGCGTGGGTGCTTAATGCAAGTATTAAGACAACAACTAAAACGCATTACATTTGAGTTTAGATATCAAAAGATTATCAGAATTTAATAATTCGTGGTCTCCAAAGGGTTGTGAAGTTGCGTTAAATTATAAATAAATAAATGATTTTAGAACTATTCCGATCTTTATAAATTTTTTACAACTTATGGTTCGTGTTTTCATTTTAATTCGGTTGGCGACGATTATCACATTGCAAAGGGATCAGTCATTTATTTTGGCGATTATGTTGTATTTTTTAATTAATCGAAGGGATCAGTCATTTATTTTGGCGATTATGTTGTATTTTTTAATTAATCGGAGAGACTCTCGAAGGAAAGTAAATCAACAGACATAATTATCTGCTAAAAATATATTTTTTAAAAATATATAATTTATAATATTAAATTATCGACCTCAATATTCAGAAGCAATGCAAAAGTAATTACAAGTTATTTATATAACTAAAATCACATGATCTGGTTCATTTTTTTTTAAAAAATCACTTTGACATTTTATATCCTTTTTAGGTTGTAAAGTAAGATATAGAACTTCGGATGACCGTAATACTATGATAAAATAAAAACGTTATTGCAACCATGGTAACATAATTAGTACTTTAAGATTATCTTAATTGCTTATAGTAGTTAAAAAATCTGTCTGTGATCAAAGACCTTATTTATTAATAGTAGCAAAGGAGTTCAATGACGATAATAGGAATCTGTTACTGGCGAATAATAAGATGATGATCACGTGACAGAGACAGGAAACTGGAAATGGAATTTAAATCATTAACATGATAATCAATGGTATGTGGTAAAGTTTAAGAATTAGGCCTGGATTAACATTAATATAAAATAATGGAATAATTAGTGGTTCAGGAGATCATGTGACATTTGACAATCAGAATTGAGAGATTGTTTTGATTCCTCACTTATTACCATGCTAAATCACACAAAAAGGGTAACTTTGTATAATTCACGGATAAAAAGGTCCACAAATATTATGATTCATCATTGTATTTCATTTAATAATAAAAGGATAAAAATAAACGAATAGCTTAATGTTGAAATGTAAAATATAAACCAACAATGTTACTGATATACACTTTGCACTAAGTCTATGTATATGCTATCTGTATTTTGATATGTTTAATTTATTATGGTAAATATATGTCTTAGCTATTGTAAGACTCTCTTGTAATAGGCAAATAAAAGGCGATTTCTCATATGTTTTTAGCAAAAGAATTACAGACATAAAAACAAAGATTGTAGAAATAATTAAAAATATCAAAATACAACATATAAAAAATAAGTCTTAATAAGTGGCCAATTGCAGGGCATTGCCTGTATATCGTCTTTCTCCAGAGAAACAGTAGAGGCTAGTTCTTACCCAAAATTCTGGTTAAATGCTTTCTTTTTTAATATTAAACTTTACCATTATACTATTTAACTACACAGCTGAGGATTTTACTTAATTGTAGTATTACTATTGTTAATAGGGGTGAAGAAGAAGACCACCAAACTAACCAAGTACAAGATAGTTTTTTTTTTTTTTTTGTTGTCTTTTACCAACTAAGAATAGTTAGTACACAGTTATTAAACTACGATGACTACTTATGTTGGATATAGAAAAGTCTTATGTTTGAATATTTGGAACTTGAAAAAAAAAATCCATGATTCACCTTGATAAGAACCACATACAAATATTACAAAGTACTTAAGTACCACAACTATTCTAAAAAGTAGAATAAAAAATATCTATTTTGTTGAGCCTTTAGATCTTCAAGCCAAATTGTATTTACTGCATACACATTCTCATAGCACCATATTCTAATCCATGTTTAAATTTCAAACAATGTTAGAATCTGCATTTTATGTTTTGCAAAACATCTTGAAGCAGAATCCATCACTAAGAAAACCTGCAAGCAAGGAATCTACAAATCACTTGAGCAAATTCTCCTTAAAGGTATTAATAAAGATGTCAGAGACAAATACAACAGTGATAGAATAATGGAATTTAAAATAATAATCAATGTTGCAAAACACAAAGTTATATTTCATAAAATAAATTAACAAATTGTTTTACTGCAGTGAGTTGCTGTAATAGTCTGTGGCATAATCTATGGATCGCAAGATCTAGATACTGTTCCTCTATCATAATTTTCAAAACTATTTTACATATATAAGACTTTTATGGACATAACTGACAATGTGACTCATATGTACTTATCAAATAAATATAAGTGCTGGTAGCCTCAATATGTATGTATGTGTATGAGAAAAGACACATAATTTTAGATAAAAAAATATAATCAAATAAATTTACATTTTTATTTAAAATTTGTATATTGTTTCATCTTCATTAATTATATATATACAGAAAAAAATAAAATAATAAAAATAATAAAATGTGAATACTAACAACTGCATCACATGACTTAAAACTGCCAAAATATCACATGATTGCCATTTCCTATGCTTACACAACTTGTTATTGGCAGTATCAGACTCTCCATACAATAGTGACACCTATATGGAGAGTTTTCTACTGCTGATCATGACTTCCTCAATGCTTACTAATTTACTTTCAAGAGCAGTTATCTTCACTCTATTCTAATTCCAATCTACTGTAAACTAGAGTAATTAATGGACCACCAAATAGTTCATTGTTGTAGAATTCCCATTTTCAGATAAGTTTTTAGCTTCTGCCTTCATCCGTAAAACCTAGAATTCAAAGCTGAAATCCAGTCTTTAATATTGAAATCTAAAGCTAGAAACTGATTTAGAGATGGGGATTTTATAGCACTATACTATCTAGTTATCCACCGATTACTCAATTTTACAGTAGATGGCTCTAGAGTAGGTGATCATTTGAAGTTTGAGCTTCCAACAGGAAGTAATAGTTTCATTTAATTGATGAAATTTGAGTGTTTTGTTTATTTTATTTTTTCTAGCTGAGAATGGATCCAAATTTATCTTTAATCTTGAGTATGTCATTCTATTCTGCATATTAGATTAATATTTGACATGAACAAATTCTTTCCCAACAATAGAAAAGGTGATCAAGTGATGTTTTAATGGCATAATAGAGTATCATGCTGAGAACTATCTAAAACTGCTTTTAGCAATGATATCATAGGAATAAAAACTGACCAATGGATGATGAGATTAAGTTGGATCCTTCCAATTTGTCTAAAGGTAGTAGTCCTATTGATATTTAGTTTACCATTATACAAAACATATCTTCTCTCAATCAAATAATATTCTCTTGAAAATTTAAAGTATGAAGGCATGTAGTGGTTTGTTGCTTATTATTTTTAGAATGCTGATTAACTAATGATAAAGTCAAAAAGTATAGAATAAAAATCCAAATCATTATGCAAATTTTTATTTTAAAAAGGTTATTTTCTATTCAGTAATGATGAACTCAGAGAACAAATAAATTGATTGGATAAAATCAAATAATATAGAAATTTCAGGAAAGGAGGATTAAAAAAAGTGTATTTATTGAGAAAATTCAAAAAGAAGTACATGGAATGAAAATGTTTTTAGAAGTAGAGATATTTTGAAAGATATGCTGACTAAAATCATAAAATATAAAAAAGGAGTGAAAAACATGTTGATGTTAAAGATGTTGGCAGCTATGATCATTGAAGAGTAGAGAAGAGGTGATGCATGGGTTGTTCTTGATAATAGATTACATATACAAGATTGAACAGTCTTGATTTTCTTATTACAAAATCCTTAAGTATTCTAATACATAATAGAAAGAAGATATTAATTATAAAACTAGGGTTTTACTAATTCATCTTATTTTATTCTTTATGTAAAAGTAATTAGAATCATTTGCTGGCTAATAACTATTGGTCTGTGCTAAATCATTATAAGATAAAAAAAAAAAGAAAACAAGAAAAAATCAAAACCTTCCAAAATCCAAATATAGTAACAAAAAATAGCATCTGTATTACCTGATTTAAGGAGACTGCAATGCTACCTGGTCCACTTATATCAGAGGATAAAGGTTCTATTGATGAAGATTTGGTGATGATTAACCAAAACAAGAAAACACAACCCAGAAGATAAGATAGATATTGCTGAAGAACAACCATGGGAATAGAAAAGAAAACCAGTTCATTACTTTTAATCTTCCTTAAACACAGGTGAGTCTGCTGCAAGAGTAAATGAGAGGTTCTTATTGCATGAAAAAATAGTCCCTAAATCTAGTCATTGAAGTATCTACTAAATTACTTGTTGAATCTGAAATTGTCCAAACTCTCATTGTGGCAGAAAGTTTTGAAGTTATATCTTATCTATTTGCAAAATCTGGAACCTGAAATTTCAAAAAGAATACTAAAGTGACAGTGAGTCTTTTGACTATTCAGAAGATGAAGTCAACCCAAAGATGAAGCCTATATTACATTGAAATGCCTTTTACATGTTGCAACTCCTGAACCAGAAAACGTAGTGCTAGACACATGTATGGTAGCACACTGGTAGTTACAGAATGAAAAAAGACAGAAAATACAAAGTAAAAATTGTCAAGCAGTTGTCCTGGGATAGCGGGTTCACTTCCCGGCTGATGCTATGACACATGAGAAAAAATTGTAGAGCCACCATCTTTTTTTTTTTTTACCCTCTAACATAAAAATTATATATCCATTCCCTAATAATTAGATAATTAGATAAATTAGTCATGGATTAATGATTTAAAAATGAGAAATGTTTACATATATGGTAAAAAAAATTTTAAGCCTGCATTCTGCCCATCCCTCTATGTATTTAAATGAATATGATCCTATACGTGAGGGGTCAGAGTGACTTCAGGTCAACATGGGCATGACAGCAATGTTGGCATCATCAGATTTTTAATAGTATGGATGGCTTGAAGAGTTGGAGGTTGGAGTAGGTTGAAGCCTGTTCATTAAAGTGTAAGGATTTGCTATCTTAATATAAACTGAGCACATTATATATATATATATGTATGGGAGATGGTAATCTGGACCAACTGATGAGTGCTGGTTTAGCACAAAATATGTATGTTTGTGATTATTTATCTTTTCTGAATGTGTGTGGTCATGTGTATCAGTAGTATGAGATGAGGTGGATAGTGAAATGGCTTGAAAGTCTGAATTTAAATCCCCTATATTTACAATTAGACTCTAGATTTAAGAGTGCCTGGCATTTCAAATCTTACATATTAAGCCTGCATTCTGCCTACTCCTCTATGTATTTAAATGGATACTGTCCTATACATGAGGGGTCAGAGTGACTTCAGTTCTGGGTTTTTGGGTATTCTATCATCATATTTTCAATAGTATAGATAACTGAAGAGTCGGAGGTTGGAGTAGGTTGAAGCCTGACCATTAAATTGTAAGGATTTGCTATCTTAATATAAACTGAGCACTGATTATATATATGTATGGGAGATAATCTGGACCAACTTATGAGTGCTGGTTTAGCACAAAATATGTATATTGGTGATTATTTATCTTTTCTGCATGTGTGTGGTCATATGTATCAGTAGTATGAGATAGTGTGGATAGTGAAATAGCTTGAAAGTCTGAGTTCAAATCCCCTATATTTTATATATGGTAAAAGAGAAAATTCCATTCAGATTAAAATTCAGGTATTGGGTATGACCATAACCTCTCCATCATAATACCATTTTATGATATATAATATATGGGTACGCGTATGTATGTGCAAACTGTTTCGAAGATTATTATTGCACTAGATGATATGCAATGGTATGCAGGAAATGAGAGGGAAACTTGATATAGGCAGGACCGCATGAATTTTTTTCTAAATTGGCCATTAGTTTATTAAAAATAACTTTTTTTAAAATAAGTAATGTCTGGTATATATTTTTTTAAAACAATTTTGAAATAGCCATTGAATCATTAATGACGATCTAAATATTTTATTACATATTTTTTAAATATATATATTTTTTAACTTTTACTATTTTCATAATTGAATAAAAAATATTTTTCATAACAATATATAAAAAAGGATCAAAGACAAATAATTAAAAAGTTTTGGTTAAAAAAAAATATTTAATTCCTCAAGAGATGTAGCATTTAGTCTATTTAATGCATTAATTTTCAATAGTCAGACATCTATTTTTCTTATCTTGATATCAAGTTACACATGTCTTTATTTAAACATTTAGTTGCTTCAATGACTACATTGATAGAATTTTCTGCTGCAAGTTGTAGAAAATTAGTTGTAACACAAAAAGATGATTATGTTGTGCAGTATCCTAGTAAAAAGGTGATTGGTCAAATTTCTCCAAGCTGCCTCTAGCGCCATCTTTGAATCAATTCATGTATTACTTAGCAAAATAGTTTAAACTCTGGTATTTGTGGTTTATTCTTTTCAATGATCTCCCTGTTATCACAGAATCACTTTCAATAACAGTTTTTCCCAATTTAAAATAAAATTTAATATAATCACATTGTTACTTCAGGACTTAAGGTACAAAACATACTATTGCATTCCATGAGGTAACTCATAATTCAGACATGATAACATTTAAAAAAATTTATGAATAACTAGATAATGTCACAACACAACACATATTGATTCAAATAATGTTGCAGGCAGCTTGGAGAAAAATCAGTCACCAGTCGCCTTTCCACTGGAACACACTTTGTATATATAGTATATAATCTGATGTACTTAATAATTTACTCTAGGTAAATACTTTGCATATAATAGAGATATATATGAGAAATAGTGACCTGGGTTAACTGATGACTGCTGGTTCAGCACGAAATGCATTTTGGGGGTCATTTGTCTTTTATTATATCTTTATTTATATGAATTTGAAAAGAATGGAGAAGTATGGAGGTGTTTATTATATCTATACTTATATTATGTATTTCTTTAAGTACTATTTTGTTATAATTTGGCTGGTTTTTGTATTTAAAATTTCAAAAAAATTATAATTATTTAAAATAGTTTAATATAAAAATACAACTAAGGCTTAGTAGGATGAGAATTATATTTTATATCAGCTAATACATTCATTATCATCTCACAAAATGTCATTCAAGATTTTCTATACAGTATAACTTAGCATTTTACAATTTGGGGACCGTTTTATCACCAGAATCTTTCTTCTTGCATATAATGTCTCTAATTCAAGTATAGCAATCAATCACAAGATCACCATTTCTTATGCTTACACAAGCTGTTTACATAAAGACTAAAATCTCCATACAGTAGCACCACCAGTGCAAGCCAGAGTAATCAATGGATGCAAAAAGAGTTGCATTAGATCCTAAGATCTAGTGCAATTCTCTCAGATCAAAGGCTTCTCACTGATGAAAGCCACAAGCTGGAAACTAGTCTGGGATATTGGATGAGTAGGCACTAAATAGAGATTTTGTGCACAAACTTTCTTGCATCCACTGATTACTCTTGCTTGCACTGAGTGGCACTACTGTATGGAGACTTTAGTCTCTGTGTATAGTAATCGATGCAATAGTGGTCAATGCATATCTTCCATGTCCATATTTAATGTCAAAATTTGTGTCAATTTTCTTTTTAGATAAGTAAAAATTTTCCAAGGAAGCTTAGGATTATTTTAAATAGCCCAAAGTAATCTATTTAGTTATTCAAAATTGGTTGGTAAGTGGGTCTCTAAGAGATGGAGAGAACCAGCAAAAGTTCAAAAAATAATCTTAAAATGATCAGATGGTTACTGATGCACTGATTGTAACAAATATTTATTGGCAACAGATCCTTCATCATTGGTAAAAAAAGAAGCTAAACCTTGTAAACAATAAGACTATAGTTTTTCAAAACCTTTTTATCATAATGTATTAGCAGTCCTGTTACTAATAATAAAATCTCATCAAAAACAACTGATTCAATGTAAGAGTGAATGACTAGTGAAAAACAAGAATCTTAAGTTTACTTTTAATAAAGATAAATCAGAGAGAGAGAGAGAGAGAGCAAGAGAGAGAGAGAGAGAGAGAGAGAGATTTTCATTTTGATCACATAAATTGGGATGAAATTACTATGCTTTATCATGTTGGTACAAACACATTATTTGATTGATAATGCCTTTTAAAATAAGCATGTTCTTTATAGGGTTAAAAAAAGGATTATTTTTGGTTTATGTATTCCTGAAAAATAATTCTACTAATTTACATAACTTCATGTTGAATGGAAGATTCGATACTTTCCTCATGATGTTAGCTCTTTTGTAACCTTTATCTACATGTGTCTTATTTCCTAAATTTCAAGGTGTAATTAAATATTAATAATGATTTTTCTACAATTACTTACTCACTTCTGACTGCTCTTTATTGCAGAATATCTGATTGTTGTATGGACTTTAATCTCACCCACAATGTAATTGAAAATCTGTCAAAACCACTCCAACATCTTAATAATTTCAGAAGCAAATAAAAATACTGGATAAATATCAATGCAAGATAAGTGATGTTCAAGATTGAGTTCTAGGACTAGTTTTGAGCTTTCTAATAAGAATCATTAAATATGACATACATATGAGGAGGAAATAAATGTCCATTTACTGGTTTTTATTATCTGTTTTATATGTATGCTTTAGCACAGTTGAAGTGTAATGGATTCAATATCTACAGCTTCAAACCTGAAATTCAACTATTATCTCTAGTTATGTTTGAAAATTAATAATGAATTAAGAGTGACAGATTTGAAAGCCGAAGATTTTTAATCAAATCTTAATCTGTTACTTCTAACACTTGAATACCATGTGACTTTCCTGAATTACTATTGATTATTCAACATCATCCTTTTGCTAAAGATATTCTATTAATTCTCACTTATGTATGTTACATTTTTGCTACAGCTTTAAGAATTTAACTTCTCTCATCTTGCTAGTGAAGCTCTGAAATTTGGACAGTTAGGAAGATACTATTAGTAATATTGCATTGTGCCATAATTCCCACAATTTTTGATCAAAGATACGTTTAAAATGCCCCAAAACAAATTAAACAGAAATATTTGCTTACTGGTCAGTTATTCTAGTACTGAATCTGCTCCTTACTTCACATTCTTGTTATTAAGTTGTTCTAACAATAACACAATCCCATCATTTCTTTTTTGTTATCTACTGTTTCCATTTACAACTAGTGATCACATCTGTTATAAAAGTCTTTTGAAGTTATTTTCTTCCAACTCAGGACATGATTATTTTTGAAACAGTATTCTTTCTTCAACTTTTTTACTAAATAAGATGTCTTTTTCACTTCAGTATAATACACCTTGAATCATCATTTTATGGCTTTACTCATAAACATTATCAGAACAACAGTGTTAAAGATGTTTTTTTTAGCTCTGTACAGTATTTTACAATTAGTATAATATATACAAAAATACAAGTTGATATTCATCATAATATAGTTCAATAGATGAATGGATTTAGATGTATGAAGAGTTGGTTGAGTGAGGGTGGAAAAAGTGAAGAAGTCAAGAACAGCATTGGAGAATTAAACAAAATATTAATTGTTACATGTGGAGTGTATTACTATATGGTTATGACACATAGACACTGAATAAAAAAATTAGGAACATATTGGAGGCCTTTGAGATATAAACATGGAAAAGACTGGAGAAAATTAGTAGGAAAAATGACAAAGTTTTGGAAAGAATAAATGAAAAAAAAAAGCTTGATTGAAGAAATTAGAGATAGAAAGAGAAACTGGATTGGATATATATTAAAAAGAAAAATAGTTTAATGAAAAATGTTTTGGGGAGAACAACTTAATGAAGGATGATTTGAAGGAAATAGTGAGTGGAAACAATAAGAAAAGATGGAGAAGACTAACCATGCTGAATGATGTAAGAGATGGGAGGAGAGATGTGGAATTGAAGGTCTGGATAATGAACAGAACAGAATGGAGAAATGGATGAATGTCACTACTCTGATTGCTAACAACTGTCCTATAATTAATCTTCAATGTTATTTTATTTTATATATATATATTATGTATTACAGGTTCTTTTGATTAAATGTTTATAGTAGTTTTTACTTCTGAAAACATTTATTTTTAATCTCTCAGCAAAATTCATATTTACTCTATTTTTTTCTTAATTTTATCTACACATTTTATTTTGTTTCAATAGATATATCTCAAAACTTTTAAAAATGTAATAATTGCGATAAATTATTTATTAAAAATAAAAGATATAATAATGACAAAATAATGCTATCTGATTCCTAAAAATTCACAATTTCTTTATACCTACTACATATAAGTAAATAATTTAGCGATTTATATATAAGTAAATCTTAAGGAAGGAAATGAAATTTCACGCATGCGCTATTGGATTGATATATTAAATTTACAGGCTACTATAAGAACTTTTCTAACAAATAACATATATCAAATATTTTCAATAAGTCATCTTTTTTATTATGAAAACTACCCATGTATTTTTTCCCCAGAAGTTATTTCATATATTGTTAAAAATTGAGGGGGGGGGAGAACTATTCGAAATATACACATGAGTCTCGTTTTGTGTGAATTATTTTAATGCGATTTTGAAGTTATGCGATTCATGTTTCTTCTTAATATCTTTCATATTTCACTATATTTATTAGATATCAAGAAATTTAAATTATTAATAACTTATTTTGACTTGAAATACTTTTTTTTTCTTCAAAAATATAACGTTATATTAGCAGCTAACGTGAATATGGCCATAAGCTGTATTTAGAATCTTACCTTCTATGTAAATAACCTACTTATACTAATGAGTAAATAATAATAATAGATTTATACATACGTATAAAAATATCACAATAAATATTCAAAAATTTTAAACTTTTAAAATGTATTTTGTTAGATATTAACAGAAATAAATATTTTTTTAGATTTTTAAAATAAATAATAACGAAGATTTTATTGATTTTATAAACTGAAAATAATCTTTCTAATGATAATGTATATTTTTTTTGTTTTGATTGTGATCTCATTTTTTTAATATAGAAACAGAAAACCATTAACACAGTTCAAGACTGAAAGTGGCGCTAGTTGTACATCACATCAAAATCTGATTTCTTACTAGTTCACAAACGAACGCATATTGTCAGTGGTAATGATTAAAATATGTATGAAAAAAATGTAAAATTAAATACTGTAGTTAATAAAAAAAGTAAAAAAGTTTGTCTTGTATTAATTTTTTTCAAATATTTGAAATTTTTTATTAGTCATACTTTATTTCCTTATTTTTTTAATGCAGATTTTAAAGTAATTTTTCCTTGTTGCTTTCCTTTTATGTGACTTCTGAAAATTACTGGAACATATCCCCCATTTTTCAAGGTAAGTTACGTTTATTTTTGTGTGATTTCTTTTGTGCATGTTTTCTGAGGAACCTATCTACCGCATAAAATGAGACCCAGGTGTACTACATTCCCTAAAATAAAGTATTTAATTTATAATTATCATATAGCTGGGATGGATACACTTTATCAGGACAAAGGTTACTTATTATTTTCTCCAAGTATCATCCATCACTGATATAGTTTATATGCATGATTTTTAAAATGACTTTTGACACTTTCTTTTTTGGGGAAGTCACACCATTTGCATGACATATATGACACAAACATTTTGCTTTTCTTTGCAATTATTCCAGATATTATATCCTCTTTTAAAATATACTATAATAAATATTTTATTTCACCATTATTTTGTAATTAATAATATGTTGATGTTTTGTGGTGAAACTTTTGTATATAACAATTTATGTAGGCTTAGTGCTTTCAGAGTTTTGTTACTCCATAATCTAAAGAGGCTATGATTATGGGGTAACAAAACCCTGAAAGTGCTAAGCCTACATAAATTGTTATATAGAAAAGTTTCACTGCAATGCATCAGCATATTATAAAATAAACTAAGATAATTTTTCAAGTAAATGAAATCTGTGCACCTATTGGAAGAAAAAATGGTACTTGAGTACTAAACCTGCAACGTAGGGGGGATAGGGGAGATAAGACCTTTTCACACCCACAATTAATGTGTGATGTTGCGATGATGTCATATTGGAAAAAAATAGTTCTACAATGCTGATGCCACAGGTGATGTCATATTGGACATTCTTATTTTTTTAGCAAAAATTTTTACACCAAATAACAGTAAATGATAAACATCTTTTTTTAAATAAAGAATATTACATATACATCAAATGAACAGTAAATGATTCACACTTTCAAATGACTTTTTTTTATTTTTATAAAGGAAGTAAAGCAAAAACTCCTAGTAATTTGTATAAAAATACAAAATGGAGATCTTCAGTAAAAATTTTCATTCCAAAAATAAAAATGTCCAATATGATGTCAATTGTGATGTCAGTGTTGTAGGTCTATTTTTTTAGTATATCATTGTGGCATCACACATTGATTGTGAGTGTGAAAAGGTCCTATCTCCCCCTACATTGCAGGTTTAGTACTCAAGTACCGAAAAAACAGTTACTGGCTTTGCTATTCGAGCTAGTAAATTTGTAATCATTGTATATACCACCATGCATTTCCAATGAAAATGTATATACCATTTAGTCCATTTATCATCAAGTTTCTGACTGCACATAGCTTCTCCAATTGTGAAAAACTGGCTCTCATCTATAGTAGCAATACTTATGACATATAGGATAACTTAAACAGTCTCCTGATATGATGATCTTTAACAGAGAATCTCATACATATTTTATTGAATGTGTGTAAGCATGTATGGATTAATAGTTGAATATTTCTAAGTACAATATATGCAATTCAGTGACTTTATCTGTTTTCTTTTACATCACAATGGAGTAAATAAATTGATCATGAAGTTGAGTGATTTTTGAGTTACAAAGTTTATTGACTAGACTAAGAGTTTCATTTCATTTTTTCCTCAGCTATGCCATAAACCAGAAATTTGTGCCTTACCAGAAATATTTTAGAGAAATACGCTAGACAATATTCTCTATCCATGATTATTCTTTTATGATATTAAACCCTACCCTACTGCTCTCACTCATTGTTAGCTTCAATCTATAAATTCTAGTGCTACTGCACATAATTACTGCTTTAACTATGTTTCTTCCCTTAAATGGATAGTATGATTCATTTCAAAAAGCACCACCATTAACTATACTACTATATGGAATAGCTTTATGGCAATAGTTCATTCATACATAAGCACAGGTAATTAATGAATATTAAATTATAGTGGCAAGCAGTCAGATGAGATCATGGCTATTGTCTTTCTTTAATAAGAGCACTGCTTTGCATGCCCTTATTTATCAGCCACCTTCTACTCATTACAATAACAACTAATGGGCAAAAAAGTTCAGATTCAAACCTAACCACACTTCCTGTAAAATTATGAGGCTCCCAACACTAAATCTAGAAATATATGCAAAATAAAAATAATAAAAGTGCACCATTATTTTTTAATGATAGTACATCTTTTTGCTAAAAATAGTGTCCCTGATTAATTTATAAGTGAAGCCACTAAAATGTAGATACTTTCCTAATATTAGGTTTATATAGATATAAAGGTCCCACAATATTTGAAAATTTTAATCCATTAGCTTGAGAGTGTAATAGGAGTAAACTACAGCTGATGGACGTGAATGTGAAATTTTTTTTTGCCGAATGAAAACCGATGATTAAAAAAATAATCTCAGATCAGCTGACCACTCATCCTTATCTGACATTCATTGACCAACTATTTTTATGTTAATGTCATTGGAGTGAGGTATAGTTGTAAAGAATTGTGTTATTTTGGGTAAATCCATCTTAGATTTCTAAGTTGACCTTTCTCTTTTTTAAATCTTTCTCAAACAGAAATTGAGTCAGTAAGCTATACTGTGAATCAGACAATTTTGACATGTATTTACAAAAAAGAATGCCTTATATACCTTTTCATAAATTTTTGGGTAGCTTTGGCTGCCCTCATATTTTTTTGGAGTTTTTTTATATTCAGTTTTTTTTTTAAAAAAAAAAACAGTTCTTTATCAGAAAAGCTTATAGAATTGGTAATAAAATGCAAAAACATTAATAATTATCAAAGCAAAACTATAAATAATAGAGATAAAACAAATTTTTTATATTAAATACTTTTATTGACTGTGCACTAAAAAGAAATAAAATAATTGTTTCTTCAACCACAACTGGAGTTTTTAGATTTATCTTAAAATAAAAACATGGGGAGTCCAGAAATTAAATAAGTCAATTTCTATTTTTTATTCTCCCCCCCCCCCCATGCTTTTATTTCATGTTAAATCTAAAAACTCTGATTGCAGTTGAAAAAAGAATTATTTTATTTCTTTTTAGTGCACAGTCAATAAAAGCATTTAATATATATAAAAATATCTATTATTTTTAAGTTTTTTAGTATTGGCACATTTATTGAAAATATAAAACTATATCATGCTTTAAATTGACTGGACACTTATAGTTGATATATATCAGTAGATATTTCTGTTATAACTTAAAATGTATTATTATTAAATAATAATACATATACATTAAAAATTTAAAATATTTAAAAAAAATATTAAATTAAAAAAAAAAAAATTAAAATGCCCTCTTGTGACCATTATTTAAACCAAATAAAAATTCTAAGAATAATTGTTAACTGCAAAATGTGAAATTAGTGAATATTTTTATATTTTCCTGCCCTTTGTTTCATATCTATCAAACCAGTTGACATACTGAAAAAATAAGTGTTTCAAATGGATTAAGATGTTATAACTTAGTCATATATCAAGTTTCAAGCAATTCTATTGAATTTAAATATATTAACTCTTTAATAGTACAAAATCCCTATTGGCAGATTTAATTAAAGTTCTAACTTTTGATTGGCCAATTACAGCATCAGCAGTAAAAATATATTTATCTTTTAAAACTATATTTGTTTTAGTTTAGTTTTTAAAATACAAATCAATAATTCATTAGATTATTAAAGTGAATAAAAGTTTTTTTAATAATAAATTTCTATTTATAATTGATGAAAATAATCTATAGTGGTAAGCATAAAATTATGTTTATTATTTGTCTACATGTAAAAGTAAACATTTCCTACTAAAATCTGAATTCTTCTACTAAAATATTTCACACATACTTTGTGAAAAAATTCATAAATATGTAAAAAAAAAAAAAGGTTCTAAAACATATGCTTTCACTCGAAAAAGCAAAATGAAAAATTGAATTGTCAAAATTTATTGACAAGTGATCTCTAGTGGAGAACAGAAGAAACAACCAATCAGCATGTTGAAAGGCAATACTTACATTATTGTTAGACCATTCATCATCATCATCAATCATTATCAATACACTGCAGGATGAAGGTCTCTCCAAGTTTAATCCATCTTCTCCGATCCTTAGCTTCTCTTTTCCACAGCACCCCTGCACATTTTCTTATTTCATCCATCCATCTCACATGTGGTCTCTTTCTGGGTCTTTTACAATCTCTTGGAATCCAGTTTAAAATTTCAATTGTCCATCTATTATCATTTCTTCTAGCAATATATCCAGCCCAACTCCATTTCAATCTTTTATTTTTTTCAATTAAACTTAAATATTATTGATTTATTTGTTAGTTATAAATAAATTCTAAATATGTCAGCATAAAATAACATTAAAAATAATGGTTTGAGAATGAGGTAAAGCTGCATATAAAAATGACCCTACAACATCAATTTTAAAATTTTATTCTAACTTGAAAAAAGTTAAAAGTTAACAAATAAACAAGATTTTCCAAAATCAATAAAAGCATTAAAAGAAAGAAATACAAAAAGCTAAAAAGTAAAAAAAATGGTAAATCAGTGTAGAAATTACATGGGATGACTTCAGAATGAGCTAAATATGTTGAGTGAAACTGATATTAATTGGAGTAGGTTAAATAATTGTTTCCTACAGAAAATAAGCAACATGGCTATAGCCAATGAAAAGAAAGAATGAATTGAAAAATATTAGTAAGGGCATATCTACATTCATGGCTACATTATGAGGTAATTTGAAAAGCTAAAACAAATGAAAAACAATTTTTGAATGCTTCTAAGTAATACTTATTACAGTTTTTACCATTTCTTAATCATTAATCAATAACAAAGAATCTAGAAATTATAAACTGATGCCCGAAAAGTTGCAATAAAAAATATCGTAAATATTTTAAATGTTGGGACACATCTTTAAAAATAAATATCAGAAATATTCTAGCAAGGGTGTGTCAGTGGTGCTTAAAAAAAGGACTAGGGCATGCATTAATGTTTAAAAATTGGGATGCTGATTAAAGTGCTCAGAACATCATATACAAAAACAACAAAATAAGTAAACAAACATTTGATCAGAGAAGACTAAGTTAACTTTTGCTTGAAGCACAAAGTAGACAGGTTAAAATTATGTGATTGTGATCATTATAAGGTGAGTTAATTTGTTGGAAAAGCATACAATGCTTTAAAAGGCCCTGATAATGAGATTAGTCTCTCTTTGTGGTTTAATACAATGGTAAAATGATGGACCAAAGGTGCCTCAATCGAACCTGAATTTACTTTTGAAGCAGAAATTCCATATGATGACTTGATCAGCCACCCATTTTTACTGAAATGAGTGAACTCATCTATCACAAAAATACATGTGCCATTTAAGATCCAAATAAGGAAATTAGATCAACAGAAATTCTTGGAAAATGCTATGTAAATAGAATATGGTAACATTTAATAGTAGAGTAGTAGTAGCAATGGTAGTAGGTAGTAATATTCTATTGGACATTCATTCTTGTTACTACAGTGTTTTTTGAGAATTAAACATGCTCTTTCATGTATTTTTACATTAATAATGCACTTTATTGCTATTGTTTTTTTGTGTACAGTTTCACCTGCTTAGTGATTTTCTTCAATACTTACAATTATAAACATAAATATACATATACATCTACATACATAACTTCCTATTTATGTATTTTGTTCTCTTCTATTATTTAAATGCACATATGAGATATTGATATTTATTTGTTTATATTTTAAAAACAAATGTCAAATAAAAATGATTTCCTTCATTTTCTGAAATAAAACTGCTTCTTCTAACTGTTGATGAAGCTGACATTAGTATTTTACACTAATATATATATATAATTATATTATGTTCTAAAAATCAATAATCTTTTTAATGCACAAATTGAAATAAAAATATAATTAATCAGTAAACCAAATATTATTAACAATCAGTTTATATATCATCATCATTTTCAAGCATTATCGATCCACTGCAGGATGAAGATCTCTCTAAGTTTAATCCATCTTCTCCAATCTCTAGCCTCTCTTCTCTAATCACACTAGCACACTTCCTTATTTCATCCATCTCACATATGGTCTCTTTCTGTATCTTTTACAATCTCTTGGATTACGGTTTAAGATTTCAACCGTCCATTTATTACCATATCTTCTAGCAATATGATAAAGATTGAATTTTAGTATTAAAAAATGTATAATAAATATTTTAAATATATATATTACTATTATCATTATTTATTTATAAATCTTAATTTATTGCTTAAACTATAAAATCTTTTTTATTAAATAAAATAAATGATAAAATAATGACAAAAAAGTTTAAAAGTTAAATGATATATTCATATACATAATAAATATTTTAAATTTATATTACTGTTATTTATTTTTATTTATTTATAATTCTTAATTTATTATTTAAACTTTTAAAAAAACTTTTTTATTAAGTAAAATAAATGATAAAGTAATAACAAGTTTTAAAAGTTAAAACAATAAAATAAATAACAATAGAGTATTATTGCTCAAAAGGCTATAAGAAGTTCAAGCATAGAAGTAATAGCTCGGGTTCAAACCACGAATTTTAAGTCTATCATTCTGTTGATGCAGTAAACCATTTAGCATAACAGTAAAATAAGAATTATAAGTAGATATGAGAGTGTAATAATAAAAAATATATAAAAAAATTAAAAATGTTTATATTTCTACGTATGTAAAATTCCATTCTTAACTTTCATTACTAACAAATAATAGAATTTTTTATTTCAAAAATATATTTATTAATTAATTACTTTGTGTACAAATTGGAATGAATATATACGAAGTTAAACGAGGTTATGCTAAGTTCTGACAGTTTTGTTGAATGGTTTAGTAGGCCAGCATGTTTGTCGTTCTGTTGTTATTAGTTGGAAAGGTGAATAGGTTCCAAGTGTCCTCAAAGAATTTTTTGGGAGAGATGAGCTCATCTCGTTTCATGATTTTCATTATTAATTTGCAGAACAACAGACCTGGGTTTAGACGGGGCAGTTCCATTATCAACTTGCAGCGTACTACCCAGATTGCGTAGACCGTAGAGGATGAAAATGGATAGTCTAATAATTGCGAATGTTCCGGTGTGGATCGCTTTTATGGGCGAGAAAATTAGATCCGGTCTGATATTGGAGTTGGCGAAGACTATATCTCTGACCGCTTTGAGGTTAATAGAATGGCTTTATTGCTTGAAAGTTTGTAAAAAGTTTGAGTGACCGGAAGTGACGTAAAGTTGATTACAATTCATGTTCTTTAAGCTCAAGAATTTGGCCTTCACTACTGCACCAAACCATACAAGGCATCATTCACTGCTATCCAGATATATATAATATCATTTGTTTAACTGATATATTATAATTTTTCTTAATTTATACTTTAAAAAAAAAAGGGTTGCTGATTTTCACAAGATATTATAATTATAAAAATATAGACAGGTGTGTAATGCAAGGCTCATATACATACCATCATCATCATCAACCATTATCAACCCACTGCAAGATGAATGTCTCTCCAAGTTTAATCCATCTTCTCCGATCTTTAGCTTCTCTTCTCCACATCACCCCTGCACATTTTTTTATTTCATCCATCCATTTCACATGTGGTCTGGGTCTTTTAGAATCTCTTGGAATCCAGTTTAAGATTTCAATTGCCCATCTATTATAATCTCTTCTAGCAACATGTCCAGTTCAACTTTACTTCAATCTTTTAATTTTTTCAATACATAGAATACATCTGAATTTAAATGAAGATAAACAAAAAAAAAACACCTTTTTTTGCATATGGATAGAAAACTATGCACTGCATGTGTGTATGTGCACACATGCATATATGTAAAAGTTAATATAAAATATATATGCGAATGTATGTGTAGTTTAAAATACAAATAATATATTTGTATTTTTATATTGGACTATTTCCATCATCTAATATGAGTATTGAATGTCTTTAGAAAAATTTAACTTTATTTAAATATTCCAAATACATTCAACTGTTAGTAATAGCACATCAAACAGGTTAGTATATGCCCAACATTTTGAGAGCTATTAGTTTCCCTTCTTCAGGTATTGCTGGCCTGATCAGTGATAATACTAGCATGGGATTTGAACCTGGCCCCTTAGATTCTTGAGTATTGAATTTTAAGGTAATGCTCTAACCAACTGAGCCATCCTGCCAAAGGTGACAGTCTGTAGTAATTTAATATACTTATTTATGAGGTTTCTCCTGATTTCTCCACTTTTTCCTAAGAGCAAAACTAATTAGTGTTTTCCATGCATTATGTATAGTCACACTAATCAACTTTGCTCTTAGGAAAAAGTGGAGAAATCAGGAGGAACCTCATTGATAAGTATATGAAATTACTACAGACTGTTGTTTGCCTTTGGCAGGATGGCTCAGTTGGTTAGAGTGTTATCTTAAAATTCATTACTCAAGAATCTAAGAATCCAGGTTCGAATTCCATGCTAGTACCATTACTGGTCGGGCCAGCAATACCCGAAGAAGAGGGGAGAATAATACTCTCGAAATGTTGTGCATATACTAACCTGTTTGATGTGCTATTACTAACAGTTGGATGTATTTGGAGTATTTAAATAAAGTTAAATTTTTCTAAAGATATTCAATACACATATTAGATGATGGAAATAGCCCAATATAAAAACACAACTAGAACACCATCATCACAAACCTTCATAAAAACACAAATAATATATGTTTGTCAATTATACTTCTGAGGAAGATTGCTAGAAATTCAAAATTGTAAAAAAAAACCCAATAACAAATAAAATACATTATTAAAGGTGCAAGATAAAAGTATATTATTAATATCATGTATGTTCTTTACTATTTTTTACAATGCTTTGTACAATCTACTATTGATGGTTTCCATTGCCCCAGCAATCTTCTTCAGAATTATAACAAACACAATATAAATACATGAATACAAATATATATGAACTAAAACATGTAGAATCATATATAAAAAAATATATTATTACCAATAATAATTAACTGAAAAAAAAAAATTTAACATTTCTTTTATAATTGAAAATATTATAATCAGACTTTCCAAATTAAGTTGTTGTTTTTTTATACGAAAATGTGTTTTTGATAATTTAATTTTAAAAAATATAATTTAATTTAATTTTTTGAATGTATATAATAATTTGTGGTACTTATATATAATCTCTTTGTACCGGAAGCTTGCCATGCATTTTTTTTAAATTATTTATTTTTAGGGATGTCCAAGTATTTACTTACGTTTTTTCTTAAAATTGTTATATCAATCATGTTTTAAGTTTAAAAAATATTAATAAGTCTTATAAATTTCATTCACAAGATTCAATCACCGATTTTTTCCCCTTACATCCAGTATAACATACAAGTGTTAACACATTGTCAAGCATTGGTGGCCTAGTGTTTAGCATTGCTGCCTTCCAAGCAGCTGGCCCGGGTTCGCTTCCCGGTCAATGCTTTGACATATGAAAATAAAAATGTTAACACTTTGTCTTGATTTTTTTACATTTACCATAAGATTATCATTGAGCATCTTATATTTTAAACATTTTCCCGAAAGGATTAAAATGTGGGCTCTTCCGTTAACAGAAAGAAGAACATGCAGTAGAGTGTTTCCAAAATTACAGGATAAAGACCGACAGGTGGCAATACTTCCTCAGCAGTGATTGTTCAGAGGCTTATGCAGAGAGACCGGTAAGTCCTTTATTTAACTGGTACATGTTTACTGCAGTTATATTAAATTTATTTTAATTATGTAATTTGTTGTATTCTTATAATATAGATAAAATATAATAAAAGGAGATATTAAATATGTTGTTTTCAAGATTTATTTGACGATTTGTGCCTGAAAATGGAGAATTAAAAAAAAAGCCTGGCTTTTTTCCAGCGAATGGATTATACATAAGTACCTAATTTGTGTATAAAATGTTCCTTTAAAAAAAACTGAATAGTGGAAAGTCATATGACATTTGACCTCCAGAAATGTTTTGTTCCAATCCGAGAATTTTTAGGGTTTAAATCATTTCTCTACTACTGCGCCAAATCGCACAAGGCTAAAAAAGTTTTTAACCACTCCACTATTTATCAGATACATTTTTGCTTTCATAAAACATAAACATAATTATTTCATTCATATCAGTGCCAAAGCATAGAAAAAGCTACCCTATTCATCCGGAGAACTGAAAAATATCGATCCAAACTGCCAAATACATGTATAGGCACATCTGTGCTTTCATACCATTTTAAATATTTAAACTGTGTGTTAAAAATAGAATACTTTCTTTTAATGCTACCGATCAATTCTAAATGGAAAACTTCTGTTTATATAAACGTAACTAAAAGCAGGAGATTAAAGCTAGAATACAAATATCTTAAAATTCGGGCCACACTGTTAGATATTGAAAAGATTTCCGCCAGGTTTAAAGAAAACTAACTTTTTTTTTTTTTTTTTTTTAAAAAAACCTTTTGCTTCATAAAAAATTGGTTCTATTTTTTTTTTTTTTAAATTTTGAAAATGAAACACTTAAATATAAATACACGACACCCCTCCCCCTCTTTTTTTAAAAAAAAAAATCCATTATATTAACTAAAGTTGTTAATTATGTCCCAAAAATGGAATTCAGATTAGATGTTAAATCAATTGCAACTATTTAATAATATTTATAAAGATAAATGCATTTTCAATGTAAACTTTTATAATATTAATATCGTTTATGTTCTTTATTACTTTTTACAATGCTTTTTTACAAACCACTAGATAGTTTCGATTGTCCCAGCAATCTTCGTCAGAACTTCTACTTATATTTCCAAAACTTTTATTAGGGTCTTCTGTGTGTAGAAGGTCTGCCCATCCCTCACATATGTATGTGTGAATGGATTATTCTCCTGTACATGATGGGTCAGAATGATTAATATGTCAACATGGGTAGGATTACAACCTTGGCACTATCAAAGGATTTGAACGTTTCATTATCAGATTTTCAATGAAAGGGAAGGCTAAAGAGTTGTGAGTTGGAATAGTTTGAAGCCTGTCCATTAAAGTACAAATATTGGCTATCTTAATATAAAGCTGAGTACTGATTATATATATATGCGTGAGGATAGTAATCTAGACCAAGTGATGATTGCTGTTTTAGCGTGAGGATAGTATCTAGACCATGTGTGTGATCAGGTGGGTCAGCAATATGAGATGGCTCTGAGAGTGCTGGGTCGTGTGAAAGTCTGAGTTCGAACCCCGCATATATTACATATATAAAATGCAGGTTTAAGCCTGTACAATGTACTTATCTATCATTATAACTTTATTAAAATAACTTTTTTATATACTGTCAATTTTTTTTAAAAATTAAATGTGATAGGGTAAAAATAGCTGACACTGGAATTCGAAGACCTTGGACTGCAGGTCAGCTATGCTTTTATTATTATTATTATTATTATTATTATTATTATTATTATTATTATTATTATTATTATTATTATTATTATTATTATTATTATTATTATTATTATTATTATTATTATTATTATTATTATTATTATTATTATTATTATTATTATTATTATTATTATTATTATTATTATTATTATTATTATTATTATTATTATTATTATTATTATTATTATTATTATTATTATTATTATTATTATTATTATTATTATTATTATTATTATTATTATTATTATTATTATTATTATTATTATTATTATTATTATTATTATTATTATTATTATTATTATTATTATTATTATTATTATTATTATTATTATTATTATTATTATTACAGAAATCTAAAATTTCAAAAATGCACTATTCTCCTGTATTTTTTTTAGTGACCAACTTCGAATTCATAGAACCTAAAAGAATTCTAGTCTGAGCAAGATCTTGTTAACATAAAAATTAGAACTGTTTAAAATGTAGAATTCTTTTAGATTATATGAATTTGAAAGTTAGTAAGTAAAGAAACAACACAGAAAAAGTATTGATATATTTGCAAGTTTGCCCTGCTTGATTTACTGTAGAGGGTCAGACTGTGGAGCCCAGTGTTCTTGGGCCATAGTCCAATGCTACCACTTTTGGTACTTAAATTTATGATCTGAGCAATGAAGTCATTCAATTAAGTTTGTTATCATTTTGAAATAATCTAGTAAAAAAAAAAAACCTCTTTACTCCAACAATTTTTAAAACCTCATATTTTATCTTATTTACATTTACTGCAGTTAAAGTTCATTCTATCCTACAAATCAGGACTCCTGTGTGGGTATGAAGTATCTTTGTGCAAGATAAATTTTGGCACCCCTGGAATCACAAACAGAGCTGACCTGAGTACATTGCTATGGTACATGACTTCCCACTTATCAAAACCCCGGTTCAATATGATCTACATCTTTTGTGAAAATCAAAAAATAAAAGATTTTATTACATGCTAAATGAAATTACATTTCCTTTTTTTTTACGAAAGCTTTTAATTTATAAGTCTTATAATGAATATCATATGCAAAGTAAAATAATTACAGAAGTACTGATTGTGCAGTAATGCAGATTTTTCAGTTATGTTTTAATGTGAAATAAGTTCTTCTTTAGCATTTTTTAATAATAATAATAATTATAGTAATAATAATAATAGTAATAATAATAATGAAGATGATGATGATGGTGGTGATGGTGGTAATGTTGTTGTTATTAATGGATTCACAATGAAAAAATTGGGAAAAAAATAAAATTAGGTAATAGTATGAAAACTGAACCCTACCATCTGATGGAATTGTTTTTCACAAAACACACATCAATATACCATTTTAGCAGCCTTAACTTATGGCTGACAGTACAAGAGGTATTTTTGAGCCATAACAGGCTGCCTGAGGGTGATGTATTCTATGATTACATAACTAAATACTATGCCCATTGCATTGCGACAGTATTCATCAAGTGAGCACTCTTGAACTCTCGCTACGGTCTGATTTGATGGTGGCCATATTTGAAAGAGACAAAACTCTGCAAAAATTCATTGTTGAAAATTTTTTAGAAAGCGTAGTGGAATTACTATTCCATATTAAGAATTGTCATGTTGTCACACATGCTTCCCTACGCTTTTGAACTGCACACAACTTGAAAACCTTCTTTTCAGCAGAGTTTTTTCGATTTTGTGCACAAATGCCCATTTATGCACAAATCCGTGCGAGAAATGTCAAATGTTATCTGCAAGTTGTCTGAATTGGTCAAAGCTGAGTCAATTTCCAACTGGCCACACAAGTGGATGCACAATATTGTGTTTTCCCAGAAAGAGAAACTCCTGCAAGCATACCTATGTAGGTCTGCATAAAAGAAGTTGTTTGTTCAAAGGCTCCAAAATCCCATTACTTACAGCTTTGAGGCTTCCCTGTTATTTTATTTGCATGTTACTTTTGGCTGCTGTTTTTTATGCCCCCATAAATGGTGGTGTTTTTTTTTTTGTTTTGCTTCACAACTTGTCCAAAGTTTCGTTTCTTTTTGATTCAATAAATTATTTTATGGGGAAACTTGTTGTTTTTGTTGTTCACATGATTATAAAGTAGGTAGGTAATATTTGATAAGTTTCATTAACAGTTAAAGTAGGTAATATTTTATTATACCAAAAAAAAAGAAGTGTTTAAGAGTTTATTCAAAAGGCCCCACCAAATAATAATAATAATAATAATAATAATAATAATAATAATAATAATAATAATAATAATAATAATAATAATAATAATAATAATAATAATAATATAATAATAATATATATATAATATAATAATATAATAATAATAATATAATAATATATATATAAATATATATATATATATATAAAAATAATAATAATAATAATAATAATAATAATAATAATAATAATAATAATAATAATAATAATAATAATAATAATAATAATAATAATAATAATAATAATAATAATAATAATAATAATAATAATAATAATAATAATAATAATAATAATAATAATAATAATAATAATAATAAAGAACTGTGCAGTAACATAATAAAATGTTCAAAAAGAAAATCCAAAAAGAAGTCGATAATTAAAAATCAAAACAAACCTTCCCCACCCTACCTCCCCCAGCTTAAAAAAAAAGTGTTCTTTAAAAACGAACTGTTTATGTCTTTTTTTAAAATTAAAGGCCAAAAAAATTAAGGAAGAACTTTTTGCTATCATATAAAGCTTTCTGTAGCATAAAGATTTGAAACAAAAAAAAAGCCTCGTAATAAATTAACAAAAAAAAAAGATGACAATTCAAAATCAAAACAACCCCTCTCCCCTCCACCCTCTAAAAAACCAAGTGTTGGTTTATTCAAAAGTACTGAATTGTTGAAGTCTTTCAGAAAATCAAAACATCAACCAAAAAAAAAAAGAAGATAAGTTAAAAGCAAACAACCAACCCCCCTCCACCATCTAAAAACAACAAAGTGTTTGTTACCGTATTTTTGTGTAAACAAACTGATAAAGGGTTAATAAATAATTTAAAAGCAAACCAACACCCCTACACCATCTAAAAACAAAGTGTTTGTTTCTTTAAAAAAATGAACCAAAAAATAAAAAACCGTGTGAAAAAAAATTTGGTTTACCATAAGTAATATTATGTAAAGAAACATACGGACAGTTAGTCATTAATTTACAAACAAACCAAGACTCCTAGACCATCTAAAAACAAAGTATTTGTTTATTAAAAACAAAAAGAAACCCCAGGTGGAATAAAAAAAAAAAACTTTGGTGGTTTACCATCGCTGATGGAAAAAAATTAAAAACTGGTTGAAAAAAAAAAGAAGACTTTTACCATAATATTATGTAATAAAAAAAAACTTTGGTGGTTTACCATCGCTGATGGAAAAATAATAAAAACAATTGAAACAAATTTTTTTTACTGTAATTTATGTAAACAAACAGACAGCCCGTGAATCGGTATAATGATGTGAATTGGGTGAAAAAGAACACCATCAGACGGTAGGGTTCAGTATTCATACTATTACCTAAAATATATTTTTTTTGTATTATATATATTTTGTTTTCTCAAATATTGATTCAAAATCATATTTATACTAAATAAGTAATTATTTATACATTATAAGTACCAATTTGTGCAATTTTAATAAATCTATATTTGCAAGTAAGATTATTAATTATTTTAAATATCTAAATGTTTTTCATCATGTGAAGAAGACTCATCCTATCCATGAAATAAAATTACTTAATTAAAACAAAATGAATTCTATATAATTTTGTTTAACAAAACACACAATAGAATATTAAAAAATTACAATTTTTTACACTTTTACCTTTTTATTTACATAAAACTCTCCAGTCTTTGGTCCCACAATCTGTTAAATAATCAGTTATAGTGGGTCAATTTTAGCCAATGTTTTAATTAGTTCAAAAATAACTTCAGAATCTCTCATGCATAAATTATGCTTTTTCTTAAAAAATTAGCTTTGCAATCTTAGATGTTTGTTCACTAATAGAGTATTTTTTTCCTATGCTTGTTATTTTAGCTTAATTTAGTCAAGTTATATAGCTAAGTATGTAGGGATTTTAAAGATTTACTTTTCACATTTATATTGTTATTAGATAAATTCTTAGAAGCCATTATAGCACACCTTGGACTTTCATTTGTATAATGATAGATTATTATAAGTGGAAACAAAACATCAATCAATTGGTTCCACTAGAATAGATAAAATATTTTGTAGGCACTTTTAACACTTTAATTATTTGCTGCATCTCCAAATAACGACAAATATTTTACCAAATAATCCTCACACACATAAGTAATATTTATGTGTTATAAATTATAACATATGTCTTATGGATTATTCAAACTAATAATAAAATCTGTGCAGTTTGTATGTGTCTCTAGATTCACTTTCGAACCTATGGTGGCAAAATTCACTGGGAAAAGTCTCTGTCCAAATTGCTCTCTTTTATGTATGTTTAATCTTCAGCGGTAGCAATTCAAATCTCCAATGCTTAATAAAAACATATTCTTTTTCTCATTTCTGCTTTTTGTAATATTCATTCTCTTTTCCTTTATCAGGAAATTATGTAACAATATCTAACAAATAGAAATCTTTAAATAATTTATTTTCTTAAAATACACACACGCACACACACACACATATATATATAACACTTTCCTAATCAAGCAATTACAAGTGAAGTTATTACAATCAACAGAGGGCCATTAAACAATAATATGGCATTAAAAAAGATATTCTTATTAAAAGTAAAAAAAGCTATTCAATAAAATATGTAAAAATATAATATAGCATACTAAAAAAAGTTAATATTGCTATTAATAAAATTTTGCACAAGACAACAACAGAACTGATCCTAGGATTCCACTATCCTAAGTCAAATACTCTACCAGTATGCTAAACTGATTAATACAGAAGTAATGTGAAAAATAGCATTAATGCATACTATTTCATCACACAAAAAATTACTGTAATTGCGAGACAATGTTTTTAAAATAAGTTTTATTTTTAAATAAATCATTAATAGTAATGTATTCTTTCTTGTATGAATTAGGATATTTAAATAAAAGTGATTGGAAAATCTAAACATTTTTATTTACATATAAATTTTATTAATTATAGCTTAAAAAAGGTGTAGACCTGCTCACTTTGGGCAATGTTAGAGTATACATATAGTATATTTCGAGGATTGAGCAATTGCCACAACATGTCCAAATAAATAAGTGTTGCATTTATAGTTAACCAAAAAAGAATGTGTTTCTAACAATAAAGTGACTTGGAAATGTAAACATTTATATATAAATTTTATTAATTATGATGACAAAATGGCGTCCAGCATGTTCGGTTTAGCACAAAGATAAGAATATGTACGTAGTATATTTCGAGCTCAAATCCCAAAATTCTTGACTTGAGCAAATGTCATAATTAATTTAAGTAAAGAAATATTCCATATTTAAATAAAAAATATTCACACTCAGAATGTATTTATAACAATGAAATGATTCAAAAATGTAAACACACCCCCATACATGGCAGTCCTGCCTGCAATAGTAAACTTGAGAGTGAAACAAAAAATAATTCAGTTTAATTAATTTATAGAAATTATTGCATTAATTTGCTACTTGGACCCTTTAATGTCACATGACTTTATTCAAATTTAATCAATCGATTAATGTATTTTCATAATATATTAGCACGTGATAAACACATACTTTTGATACTGAGTAAAATTTTTTAATTAGCATTTTTTTTTCCATATGTCAAATGCGTTCACCAGCTGTGCTAACCACTAGGCCATCAACGCTTGACACTTGTTTACATATAAATATCATTAGCAAAAAATATATGTCTTTCAAGATGTGAACACATCTTGCTTTCTTTTTTAAATCTTCATAATTAGCATCTTCTTAAGATTTTCAATTTCCTTCATCTATTTTTTTCACTATCCCTCTATAAAGGACTGTTAAAGTGATTTTGTCCTGAAATGGTTATCTAAAGGTCATTGTACCGTCTTAGACAAATATATGATTTTATTTTTGATAAATTTTATATTTAGAGATTTGTTGCATATATATATATTATATCTTCTGAATATTAATGTTTCTTAAGATGAATAAAGTATTTTCTTTTCCCCATAAATTAAAGTTAAAGGTGTCATTTCAAGATGTGTGATTTAAAATTTTCAACTGTCATGCCATGATGTTATCAACCCCCCACCCCTTAATAATATTAAAACCAGTACAGCACAACTTGACAGTTATCAAGACAGATATCAAATAAAAATATAAAGTAAAAAAAAAGAAATATATATATATAATAGTTAGAGGCTAGTCTATAGCATAGATTCATTAATATAAGAGGAGAAAAATATTGTACTTTTTAAAATTCAAGACTATCGTGCATATCTTTATAGTATATCATGGATGACACAAATCTTTGTTACATTTAATTGTATATCTAATATTATAGTTTTTACATTTTATTATGAAATATATTTGTCATGTGATTGTTTTTTTGTTATATAGTCATTGCCATATTTATTATCTTGGAATATCTGATAATAATATCCTCGTCATGTGATGTGTTTAAAATATATTGTGGTAGTTATATGGTATGCATGATATTACAATTATTATTGTATAATTTGCCCCAGTGAAAAGATGATTGGTCTCCTGCAAGCTGGCCTGCAGCGCCATCTATAAATCACCATATTATATAATGACATAGGCTATTCAGTAGAAAAACTTAAACTGCTATCATGTCTGGGTTACCAATTATGACATGAGATATGGGAGTATGTTTTGCATATTTATACATTATTTTTAATGTTCTCCCTGTTTTTATAAAATCTTGTAAGCCACCCTCTGTATCAATGTTGCTCAATTTAAAGCAAAAATTAATGTTTCTGCATTGTTCCATTATGGGTCAAGGTACAAAACTCACTATCACCTTTTATATTGCAACTTACAATCCAGGCATGCTAGTGCCTTAAAACTTTTGTAATGAATATGTAACCTAAGTCATTATATAATGCAAGCATTGATTCACAGATGCCACTGCAGGCAGTTCAGTGAGAAAACATCACTATGGGGGACACATTGCGTATCTTATCATATTTTTGACAGTTTTACTTTGTAAATATATAGTAGTAATGATAGTGGAAATATTCAGTTTAGATATTTGGTTTCGATTAAATAAATTTATTAATTATTCTAGGCTGTATCTTTGGTCAGATGGTCACTAGATTCAATTCAAGGTTATGTGTATAAATCTCGTTCCTAAATTATATGTTATTGTTTTTTAACTTACAGTTAATATCATACATGAGACTTGATAATTACTATTTGTTTTGCATATTTTATGATAAATTAAATGTCATATATATAAAATAAAATATTTTATACACACAAATGTGTATGATAAAAAAGACAAGATTTTGCTTACTAATCTCATTAGAGTTAAAAAAATTCAGAGTGATTTTATGTAAATGAAATTTAGACCACTTCCATCTGTTCTCATAGAGCATTACTCTAAGTTACAGTATTTAAAACAAAGTAACTGAATTTTTTAATATTATGGGATAGTTAAAAAACAAACAAACAATATTCTGTTTTCCAGTGAAAAGGTAACTGGTTCTTTCACCAAGCTGCCTGGAACATTATTTCTGAATCAAAAGATGTGTTATATAGGGGCATGGTTTAGGTTTTGAGCACAAAAATTTCAAGGCACTAGCTCATCTTGATTATGTGTTATAATATAATATGTGACAATGTGTTTACACTGACATTTTAAATTTTATTTTAAATCGAGCAAAACTGTTACTGAAATATTTGAAATGATGCATGTTCTGTATGGCAGTGAAACCGTGAGTTACAGGAATGCTTCCAAGTGATTTGAAAAATTTTGTGATGGCAGCAACAGCATTATAAACAACCTATAAAGGTATAAATGCAGTGTCACATTTCATGCCAAAACTTGTGAGCCAGATATACTAGCACCTTGAAATTTAAATATAGTTTTGTAGCAAATGCGTTAATTTATGAATAGTCACTGCAGGCAGTTTGGAGTATATCATTCTACTGATATGTTGGTAATACATCGTCTAATTACCCATACCGCTCTATGGTGCTGTTGCTAGTGAAAAACAAATAGATATAACATTACCGGGCTGTTTTTAAATTTTGTTGATTTAGGTTTTTAATTTTTGGATTTGCTTGATTTTTATTTTTTTTTTGTTGTTGTTGTTGCTTTTTTTTTTTTTGTAACTTGTTTGATGTATATTTCTTAAAAATAAAATAATGGGGGGTTTTTTTTTTTGTCCGGTCTTTTTTGTTTTTAAAGAAACTTTTTTTTTTTGGTTCCAAGTCTTTTTTATTGTTTTTGAAGAAACTTTTATTTTTTATCAAGAAACAAGGCTTTCTTGACAGACTTCTCTAAGACCTGTCGTCATATTCCTTATGGCATTTTGATACCTTTCCAACTCAGCTCTAATACGCTTCACTGTAAGCTGATCCCAGCTTCAAGAATAAATTAGCCGTACCGCTTGCAAAAAAGCGATCCAGCAGCTCTCAAAGCCTGTTCAATGAGCGAATGGAACACCTTCGCCAACATTGACACAATTGACATTCCATTTCAGATGTTTGACAATGCCTTAATTTAATTAAACCATCACAAAGACAGTTTTTCTGGGCAGGTAACATATTTTTTTTGGAGTTGAAGGAAGGCCACCGCATCTGCTTCTGTAGCAGGTAAATCTCAAAACTACAATGCCAAATGGTCATCTGCCATTAAACTGTTTTGGTCTAGAAAAAGTATCGGAAAGTGCTCGACTTGATTATTGCCGAATCATGATTTACATTACTCATTTAGTGAATTCTGACCCCTGACAACGAAAGTAGGGGCTTTTGAGAATTCGTTACAATTTTTACTAACTCACATCAATTACAATACATTTAAGCAAAAAAAAAAAAACAGTTCTAATATACTTTTCATCATTACAACTACAGAAACCTTCATATCATATGCGGTACAATAGTCAAGAGTAATGTCTATAGTAAGTGTAGCATACTTGTCGCTAATAATGTTCAACATGCTAGAGATGTTGGGGTAAGAGTGCACTTCAACATCTTAGTGTTTGAACAGTTTACAGGCCATAAGATCTATGAGTGGCCTTGTAAACAGAATACATATGTGCTGTTGGGGTAAGAGTGCCTTCAACATCTTAGTGTTTGAACATTTTACAGGCCATAAGATCTATGAGCGACCTTGTAAACAGAATATATATGTGCTTTAGCATAGAAACAGCGCCCTCGCATGGTGTGGATCAACAGACCATTTGTTTTATCTATCTATCTATCTATCTATCTATCTATCTATCTATCTATCTATCTATCTATCTATCTATCTATCTATCTATCTATCTATCTATCTATCTATCTATCTATCTATCTATCTATCTATCTATCTATCTATCTATCTATCTACCTATTTACCTACCTATCTATCTATTTATCTATCTATCTATCTATCTATCTATCTATCTATCTATCTATCTATCTATCTATCTATCTATCTATCTATCTATCTATCTATCTATCTATCTATCTATCTATCTATATATTTACCTACCTATTTACCTACCTACCTATCCTATCTATCTATCTATCTATCTATCTATCTATCTATCTATCTATCTATCTATCTATCTATCTATCTATCTATCTATCTATCTATCTATCTATCTATCTATCTATCTATCTATCTATCTATCAGCCTACCCACCTGTTTATATATCAGTCTATCCACCTGTCTGTGTGCCTGTCTATCTATCTATCTATCTATCTATCTATCTATCTATCTATCTATCTATCTATCTATCTATCTATCTATCTATCTATCTATCTATCAGTCTACCCACCTGTCTATATATTAGTCTATCCACCTGTCTGTCTGCCTATCTATCTATCTATCTATCTATCTATCTATCTATCTATCTATCTATCTATCTATCTATCTATCTATCTGTCTGTCTGTCTGTCTGTCTGTCTGTATGTCTGTCTATCTATCTATCTATCTATCTATCTATCTATTTATCTATCTATCTATCTATCTATCTATCTATCTATCTATCTATCTATCTATCTATCTATCTATCTATCTATCTATCTATCTATCTATCTATCTATCTATCTATCTATCTATCTATCTATCTATCATATGTACAACAGTAAGGATTTTGTAGTTTAATGCATTTCAAGCTAAACTATAACTTGGGTTTGAACCTAGGTGAAACTTCGTAATTTTTTAAATAAGTAAAGTATTTCCAATCAGGTCCATTTTTTTTCATTTCTAGTCTATAATCATATTAGTTAGCTGTCAAATTATTTATCTTTAAATGGATATCTAAATATTTTTCCTAAAGAGTAAAAGCAAAACACTAACCAATAATTTTTTTTTACTGGAGAAATGGTAGCTAGGTCTTTCTTCTGAAGTGGGGTTACTTAATACTGTCTGTTGTAATACTATCTATCTTTATATACCACTTAATTATCGATTTTAAGAAACTTAAAAGAAATTGTAAGACAGTTCAACTGCATGCTAAATTTTTTGCTCAAAGCAGATAATAGTAATTAGCCAATAGGGTTCTTTGACCAATCATAAGACTTGAGTGTCAATAATATTGACAATGCCATCATACTCTTAATACAAGTTAGTCTATAAATGCAGTAATATTTGTAACTACACTATTAATGTTGATACCCCTTTACGTCATTAAGATGCATATATAAACAGACTTCTTTATAGACTGAAATTAAGTTACTCAAGAAGTCATGTGAAATTTGAGCACTGGAAATGACCGATTCAGTTTTTGATCTAGGAATTCTTAACTCTCTATATTTACTACTCTACTACTATATTAGTCAAACAGATTCCAACCCTCTCCCTCCCCTTCCCAGTTACGGATCTATTTACAAATCTTCAACCAGACTGTACCATTTTCTGCACTAGCTTTATTTTCGTAGCTATATATTATATACACTTCCATTTTGAATTAAATATAATACTGCACAAGATCTTTTCTCCCTCAGGAATATGTATTTTAGCTTTTTATTTTAACATTTAATTGTTAAATTAAGAGATTATTTTTTAAAAATATGTGATTAGAAGATACTCTTGTTCTGTATAAAATTAATTACTCTAATTCAATTTAAAATAATTTTATTAATATTAAATTTTTACACAGCAGATGGTTGAAAAAAATATCAAAGAAACAAGATATCAGATTTCTATTGAGAAATTGGGATTTTAGATTCATAAGTTAATTTAATGGATCACATATTTAGAGTTAAATATATCAATGCAATTATATTAAAAGTATTGTGAAATAGATATGTGCCATAGTAAAACAGTGACAAAATTAGATAAATGCTGTAGAATTTTCAATATAAAGGCAAGCTTTTTAAAATGTTCATTGACCTCTCCAAAAGAGGCAGACTTTGGTCAGTTTTTAAAGTTATACATAGTCTCCTGGCTTATGGATGATTGTGATGTTTCTCAGTTTATTGTATGACCAGGATAGTTATCTATTTCTGGGTTAGTTACTTTGCTTTTCACAGATAAAGCCATGGTTTTGATTCTGAAGTTATTAAGGTGGTTTGCAAAGAAAGAAGTGATAAAAAGAAAAATAAAAGCTTGATTTATTGTGAAAAATAAATATGTAGTGAATCAGAGAGTGAATAGCATTCAAATAAGCTAAGAAGGATAACTATGATGTGATGATGTTTTGTTACAACATTTACATATATTCACATAACAACCAACGCTTAATAAACTTATATAATGTACAATCTGTTGTCAGGGCAACCTCTAAAGATAAAAGACTATTGATAATTTATTAGTTAAATTATTTATAATACAATATCTAAGAATTTAATATGACCAAACAAATTATCTTTTGTCATTTTATCTTCTTGCCAATACCTGGTTGATTATCATAGAATTCTGTTCTATGAGTTTGGTCATTATTCCACTGGCAGTATCAATCCTTACTAATTAATAGCAGAGCAACATCAACAAACAATACATCTTTCATGACTTCCTTCTGACCCCTTCTTAAAATAGCTGCTGACTTGAAACATCATAAGCAAGTTCTTGGATCTTTACCTGTAAATAAATGCACACAGAACTATAATATCAATCAAAACAATAATGTGAATTACGATATCATCCATCTTTCAACCTTTCTTCATCAAATATTAATGTTGAGCAAAATAAATACAGGCAAAGTTTTCCAAAATGGATGGAGTAAAAATCTATTCTTGCAATAAAGCATTAAATTTCATTATGAGCTTTAATACTGCTGGATAGAATTTTCTTAATTCATTCACATGTTGTTCATGAGTTCTGCAATGCTCAAGAATTTTGACTAAGATCTTTGGTGCTTTCTTTTAAATTCTTCAATAAAATGACTAACCATATAATTGTCAAATGTTATCGTCAGAAGTGGTACTAGACATAATCATGCAGGTGTTACTTTAAATACAAAACAACAACAAAAGGTATTTCTATCAATTAGACTACTAAGATCACTCAAGATGAAGAGAAAGAAGTCATCTTGCAAAGAAAAAAATAATTCAGAAAAAAAATATAAAAAAGAATTACGGAAGTATAAAGATCTTTGTGAATAGTACCGAATGCAATGTGTGATGTAGTGACATATAATTTCAATAATTTCAAGTATTCTAGAATGACATGAAGAAAAGGTTCTGATTTAACAGGAATCTGCATTTTAACAGACAATTAATGATTTTGATGATGATTTAAAAAAAAAAAAAAACAGTTTCTATCACCAGAAATTTTGATCCCAATGAGCAACCTTATCTAAGTACTGAAAAGTTAGTTGATGACATTTGCAGACAAAAGAATTCTATTAATCCTCTGATATATTTAATCTATGAGATATTGACTAAGTGCAAGAAATAAAAAAAATTATGCTGTTTACTGCATGATCCGATGAAACAAGCTATAACAAGAAGTGAGCAACGTTACTTAATCCAGGCTATTTCAAATCCCCATTGTATTGTAATTTATACAATTAAAAAATATAACAGATTCATGCATATAGAGTGCTCTCAAAAACAATAATTGTGTAATAATGATTAAAAATCAAGAGTATACATGTATATGTTTTATTTTTAAAAATAGATATTAAATTCTAGCATAAGGATAACAAAAACTGCAACATTACAATCACTATGCCTTGTGAAACTGCTGACTAAATGTCTTCTCCTATACTGTGAATGGAGCTTTTGAGATATTCTAAAATTTATAAAGCAATTTTAATATTTTAAAGCAGAATTTGATAGATTTATCAGAGATTCATATTTATTTGTTTGCATTTTACAGACAAATTTCAATCAAAGAAAATTTCACTCATTTTTTGAAATGATTTCCATAGACTGTTTTCTTATCTTTCTTGAATGATAAAAACATCTTTTGCTCTCTTTACAAACACATTTTTTCAATATTTGCAAAGTTCAAGTATGGTTTTTTAGAAAGTTTTCATCTGCAAACTTATAAGAGAGAAATCAACTGCAATTTATTGAGTTTTAGTATTGAACAGAGATTTTATAATAAAATCAAAAATTGAATATTGACAAAAACTGCCGCTAGGGACAGCAATAGACCTATCACAGAGTAGGATGATTAAGCTCAATGAAAATAATAATGATCTCACATTAGAAGCTGCACCATATTATTTCAGTTTCATTTTTTAAATTAATAGAAATGAATTTTTATCATAGAATTGCAATTATTATTATTTATTTTTTTTTGGTGAGAATCAGTATGTATTAACAGCATTTTTAATAAGGCATTGACATTTTTAAACTGTTTTTTTATCAATTCAATATTATCATTAATATATTCATGATGAAAATTAAAATCTTTTTTTTTTCTCAAAAGATGATTTATTAACATAATATTAATATTTGAATTTACATGTTATATGTAATACATTTAAAGATCAGCCTTTCAAGCTATTGTGCACGCACTTTTTACGAGTGTTAATAATAAATGCTTTCATTCCCAACACAAGATATAGCTTGAAAGGCTGATCTTTAAATGTATTACAATTATAAACATAGCACTATATAAAATAAATGCTTATTTACATATGTTATATGTAGTGATATACAAGATTCAAACTATGATTTACAATGCAGAACCCGATTTACTAAGTGAACAGAAAAATCTTAAATTGTATATGCATATATCTTGCCATTCATAGCTTCTCTCATAGTTTACTAAGTAACCTCTGGCCTTAATGGCAACTAGATAGATCACAGCTACCAAGAATCACATCATCCCCACCATCCAGAAGATGAGAAAGTGAAAACCTGTACTAATCCCCGCAGCACCCATGTTCCAGTCCCCCCGCTACGGACTAGGAACCAGGCCTTGGGGTATTTCCAAAACTCAGACTCTCTTATCCAATGCCCTTACTAATCCTCACATCACCCAGATCTCCTCCAAAACCCAGGCTTGTGAGACCTTCCAAGCACCAGACCCTACCATCCAGATGGCAGAGATGAGTGACACAGCAGTCCTGATTTGAAGTTTAAACCATAGTAGAACTCTCTGGCCTGAGTCACCCAAGCATGAGATTCTCTCATCTTCACAGCCAAGAAAAGCAATGCTGCAGCACTGATCAAAAATGTAAATCTCACATGTTTACATCATATGCCATCTACAGATTATCACATAGTCTAATAATCAACCTATAAATCACATAGAGAACAAAGAGATTAAAACCACAATGCATCACATCATCTTCACTGCCCTGAAAATGAGAAAGATGAAACCAGTACTAATTCCCATAGCACTCACATCCCAGCCCCTCCGCAAGAACCAGAGTTTAGGCCCCAGAAATCTTCCCAAGTTTCAGACTCTCTCATCTGAATTCCATACTAGAATCCAATACCTCCACATCCCAGCCCCACTCCAAGACCAGGAAGCAACCCCTGGGAGCTCTCCAAGCAATAGACTCAGTCCTCAAGACCGCAAAGATGAGTGACGCAATAGCCCCAATCCAATGTTCAAATCACAGTTGAACTCTTTGGGAACTTGAGTTGTGTCCATCATGTTTCAGCTTCCAGACAACTTATAAAAAACTAGAAGCCTTAATCCATGAGGTCCTTAACTATTGGTAAAAATCAAATGATAAAACTAGAAGCACAATCCATACGATGAGGTACATCTGTTAACAATCCAATGTCATAATAATTGCTAAATTTAAAATCCTAGTGCAAATTTCCAGGATTTCCAATGCCTTGCATCAAAAATTCATCATTACTTTCCAAAATCAAGAACTTTAATGTACATTTTTGCAAAGCTATGATTGGAGACTTAAAGGCGCTTGACCAATAGGATTTGAGTTCATACAATTCAGAAAAAATGGTTATCCAACGGAATTACTTAGACTATGGAATAATATTATTACATTGTATTATTTGTTTGCTGTCTGTAAAAATGTTTTGTAACTCTTATTACCTTATATTTAAAATATTTCAACATTAAGCATATACATATTGACAAGCGCGCACACACCCAACCACTTTTCAAATTGACAATATCGTATAAGTTCTCTTTTCTAATGCATTTTTATTATTATACTTTCTTTGAAGAAAGTAGTTAATGTATTTACAATCCTCATCATCTTTAAAAAGAGAACTTTTTAACCGTTTCGATTTTTGTAAATACGTTTTTACTTTTAATAAAGTAATAAGGTTTCAGTAACTCCGCAATACTTTTTAAGAAAATCAATTTTATTAAGAAAGCATTTAGCATTATATATTTTCTATGAAGCATAGAAGTTGGGTAATTTCTTAGAAACAAATAAAATAACTAAGTAATTTAGAAAAAGTGAGCGCCAGAAGATAAAAATAAAGTTTGTTTGCAAAATAATGTAGTTCACTTTAATATTATAAAGTAAAATTGCATTTAGCAGTATTCTTATTATCTTTTTCTACGATTCAGAGTAATAAGAAAAGTAAGCTATATGCCAGGATAGTAATAGTTTAACATTTTCCTTTCTGGTTTTTTACTCTGCGTAGAAATAATTAAATGGATATCCATTGGATCGAATATGACTAGCTATTAAAAAGAAAAATCACAAGCTTGCTTATAAATAAAAACCTTACAACCTGAATTTAAATTCGGATCAGATAAACTTTATTTTGGGTTCTAATCAGCCTAGAATTTTCCTTTCGGGAATTCTCTTTATCCTACTCCAGAGCCATCTAATGTAAACCTGTTTAATCAATGAACACCAGAATATAAACTTGCCATAAAAGGCTGACAAAGAGATACAATACTGGATTTTTTTTTCCATATAGATTCTTATAGTCAATCAAAAAAACAAACAACTATTCAATATTAGTTAGTATTTATGGATATCTAGTTATTTTTAGCTACGGTAAAGCAAGAATAAAAAACTGCTCAACCCTTCACTAACCAGGAATTGATAACCCTGGTAAGTAATGCCTTTCTTTTCTGGGAAGAACTGTTGGAAAGACCTTTGCTCCACAGTAACTATTTTGAAGTATATTTTATTTACTTCACATTTATGTGTAAATGTGCGTATGCACGGGCGTGTGTGTATGGATAATATATAGTACAAAATTAAAAATAATACAGTGCTATTATTTAGCAATAATATTCTTTGTCACAAAACTTTTTTGAGTTACCAGACAGTTAACTGACAAAATGTAAAACATTAGTCAAGCATTGATGGTCGAGAGGTCAGCGACAGCTGCTTTACAAGCAGTTGTCCCGGGTTAGCAGGTTCACTTCCCGGCTGATGCTATGACACATGAGAAAAAAAAAAGTAAAACATTAAAAAGAAAACAGCTGCACAACATATTAGGCCCATTGGCATTCTGAAAGAAACATTAAAAAATATAAAACAAAATAGAACAATGTGCATAATAATGTTTAAATGTTTTCTTATTGTTTAATTGAAATAGGCACTAATAAGAGACTAATTGAAATCATTAAATCAGTTTTACAAACACACCATATATACATAAGGCATTTGGTGAAATGTTTCTTTACTACTACAATACAACATCACTTGATTCTTTAGCTTTCTACAATGTATTATAAATAAAAGCAATTTTCTACTCTTATATGCTCTATCATAATCTTGAATGATTAGGGGTCACCAGATAGTTATGCATTTAAATCCCACAGCAGATAGGCTTATATCTTATATCAATGAGAACTTGTGAATCAAATCTAGAACTAATACAATTATGCATTTAGTAATCATCTTTAACTTCTAATTGCTATTAAGCTAAAAGTCTGAAATTAAAAAAAACAAACCCATAAGATTTTTACATTCAGTCAACAACCTTCCTGAATAATTATATAGATCATACCAGACAGTTGTATATTTTAGTAACTTCAGTTATTTTCTGGAAATCTTAGTAATTAAATTTTTTTAAGCATTTTTATATAAAATAACATTAATTTAATATATGTTATCTACAGAAAGTTTTTCCAAACTTTCAAATAGCAATATTTAATAAAAAAACAACTAGTGTCTGCAGGATGTATATTTCAATTGGTGTCATCAGCTATCTGGAAATTAAATGAGATTACATCAAATATAGAAATTAGTTTCTGTGATGCTGCTGACATCAGATATTGTCAAAAACATATATTCAGCAGAGAGTGATTGTATTTTAGTCAAACAATGCCATTTGAAAGTTTTTTTTAAAAAAATCTGTGGATTGTATAATTTAAATTACTGTTATTTTAACTTATTATAGATTTAAGGAGGTTTTAAAACTAGTTATTTGCATATTTAAATTTTATTTGAAAGTTAAATTATTTCAAAAATGAGTTCAACTAAAGATTTAACTAAATCATTACTAAAATTACACTCAAACATTAATATCAAATAGGATGTTGCAATTAAGGTTAAATAAAAATTTGATGGAATGTCAAGGAGTTTTCAGGCTGCTGATGATGTTGCTTATTGACAAAAACATAACAGAGAGTGGTTTATTATTTTATCAAACACTAACACTAGAAAGCTAATAAAAAATATGAATAGCTTTTCATGATAAATATAAATAATCATCTGTTTTCAGTTTGATCTTCATTTTTTCAGGTGTGGAAATTCCCATTTACATTCAATGTTTATATACTTATAACACAATTATAGGTGTATTTAAATTTCTTTGAATAAATAATTTCACTCTTTTTAGTTGCAATATTTAATATCTTATGATCATAAATGAAGATGAGTAGTCCCTTTTACTTAAAAGGAGGTTGCTTTGACATCATATTGAGATTCTTGATTGATATTGTATAGGCGTTGACCGATTTCTTATATATATATATATAATGTGTGTCAGATATTGTTTATGTACATATGGATTTGTACATGTTACATTGGTGCAGGTAAAAAGATTCATCCAACATTTATCTAAATCTTCTATAAAGGAATACCATCACCCAAAGCAACAGATTATAATGCAGTTATATACTTGAAGTTATAGTTACTGATAATGTAACAATGATTGGTGGGGAAGGGATGTGTTGAGCAAATCATATTCTAACAGATTGCCCGCTTTGATCTAAATTATTACAGATGTCATGCAATAAAAGCAACAGATTTTATGTAAAATATGGGATTGTATAAATAATAAACATCCATTTCAAACTTCAATACTAAAAAAAGGAGGGGGGGGGAACTACTCTAGAAAAAAGTTTTGTGATTATTATACAAACCAATCTGTGAAACACATATATGTTCACAAATGGATAATGAAAGCCTATTTATTGTCTTAATTTCTTCAGCAGAAAACTAATCAATAAAATAAATAAATAAATTTCTAATAAATAAATATTGATTTACTTAAGTAGCGCATTTGTATTGAAAAAAAAAACCTTGGAATTTACAATATCAAATGTTCTCACATTGTATCAATAGCACTTCGCAGATTGAATTTACCGACTATTTCTCAAATATTAACCTTTAATTCTATTGCCGTTAGCCTGTCTACAATAGCCTGACTCTATTACGCATATATAGTAAAACTCTCATTCATCATTTTCCAGGAATTGGAAATGTATCTATCAATCACGTAATCTCTGTCACAGTTGGAGTAGAAAACTCAGAAACTCCTAATGACTATGCCCTATCCTAAATTTAATTGACTAAGTAAAATTAAAAAAAAAAACAAACCAAAAGAAGCCGAGAGAGATAAAAAGAACACAATGAGGAGACAGAAAATACTATCGAAAATAGTCCCTAGTTCGGATAAACGGTCACGTCATTTAAAATCACGTCATTTAAGGCTACAAAAGATATAGTTATATGGACACTACTTACTGGTTATTTGCATTCAGCACACCACTTTTTATCATCAGTGGATATTATCAGTTTAATTTTCAATGTATCAATAATAATTCGAAGGTAATATATATAGAATATAAAACTTCAAAAGCCAATCTGTTTGTGGATAATAATTATTAGTCAATACTAAAAAAAAATATAGGGGGGAATGCCGTCAAAAGAAAATGAAAAAGATAGATTGGAAAAATAAATTGTGAAATATACGTTTTTTAAAAAAAGGTGAGAAAAGATTTCTTTATTAATTAAATATTACTTAGCTGTACAAAAAAAAAGGAATAGAGGAAGAAAGAAAGCAATAGGATTAACAATATATTTCCAATATTATTCCTAAAACCCGATGATTTATATTGCTGTACAATTATATTACAAATGCTTGTTTTTTAAGAGTTACAGTTATTGTTTATCAGTTAAGAAAGATATTTTAATAGCATCCCTCTAACATGATGATAAATTTGAGAATGTTGATTTAACTAAATGTAAATAAATAAAATATTTATAAACATGATACTTTTGATAATCTTCTATATAAAAATGGTTTTTTGAAGAAAAATTTTGTAATTACGGTCAGTATAGGGAATTTGAACTCAGACTTTCAAGCCTCGTCACTATCCATTCTATCTCATACTACTGATACACATGACCACACACCTGCAGAAAAGATATTTGCATGTGTGCGGTCATGTGTATCAGCAATATGAGATAGTGTGGATAGTGAAGGGGCTTGAAAGTCTGAGTTCAAATCCCCCATATTTACAAATCTTATTACAGTCACTAAGATTTTTTTAGTAAATAGAAAATAATGCTTTTTATACAAATTAATAAATTTTGCGCTCTTGAAAGCTTAGGAAAATAATTTAAAACGTTTTCATATATTAATGCCTTGTCTGATCAAATTCTCAATCTGGGTTCGAATCCAGATTGTAAATGGAGTTTTTATATATGATTAACTGAGGATTATCGAATAAATTAAATCACTTTTTCAGATCACTGGCCCCAAACATTAGTAAATAAATATCGTATTAGAAGGTTAAACAAAGTAGAAATTTCGTAAAATCTCAACATTCAATAAATGGCTAATCTTGGTATTGATATCTTTTCTCTGTTTCTTATACCAATTAGGCAACAAGATACTACAACCAAGTAATAAAGCATGGCCATAGTCAATAGTAGTTTATTTTCTTTAACATAATTTATACTCGTATCCCAATAATTAAAACAATAAAAGTTTGAAAAAAAATACAATTGTGACATTCAAATCCTTTTACAATCATTTATTAAGGGTAGCTACCCACATATTCGAGCAAGTACTTTTATATTGTTTTCACTATGGTGTACAAGATGCTCCTTCATGTACAACAATAATCCAAGAAGACATCCAAACACATTCTGGAACAAAATGGAACAGCTCCGCTTAAGGGATGAAAAAATTGTATCCCAAAAGATGTACACAGCCACTTGGTCAATATTACAACAGCGCTCAAAATTATAGAAAAAAAAAAGACTAATAAAAAACAGAACTAAGAGCTTTACAAGTGCACAAAACTAATTGGATGTATATATTTTAAAGAAAATAATGTAAACTCAAATTTGTAAACCACATGCATATCCTTTGTCTTTGTTAACCCCCCCCCCCCCAATTACAGTTTTCAACTTATTTATACTGACTTCAATTCATCTGCATGTGGTAAAATAGTTATAAATGTAACCTTTTCTTGTTATATTCAATAAAGTCCTTTTGAAAGAAAAAGTTAATAAAAATAATTTAAATTCTAATGTAGAAAATAAAACCTTTTATATTGTATATTTATTATTTTTTATTAAAAAAATTAAAGAATTTAAAATAAAAAAGTGTTAAAGATAAAGAAATTAAAAAAAAGAAATTAGAAAAATCAATTAGCATTGTTTTTAAATAAAAAGAAAAATAAACAAATAACTGTTTAATTCAATAAAAAGAAAAAAAACACATCGCATCAATGATTTTAAGAAGCTAATTTAAGACAATTTTATTATAATGATTAGGTTAGAATTTTAAAATAATTATTTTTTTTAAAAATGGCGAATTTCACTTTTTATTTAATAATATAAATTAAATATATTAGATTTATATTATCATCACCTGTCATCTTTCAAAACACTACTTCATTTCATCCTACGCTAACTTTTTCTTAAGGTGTTATATTTCTGCTCTTCTAAACTCATAGTTACATCTTTCTTTCTTTTATTTACATTTCTTTTGCTTCTGTATTTCCTTATAAAATTACTTTCCCTCTTAGTATATAAAGAATTCGAACTCAGACTTTCACACGACCCTCAACTCTCCATGTCATCTCATATTGCTGATCCATCTGATCACACACATGTTGAAAAGATAATTAATCACCAATATACGTATTTCATGCTAAACTAACAATCATCAGTTGGTCCAGGTTACCATCTCCACACATATATATAATCAGTGCTCAGCTTTATATTAAGATAGCCAATCTTCATACTTTAATGGACAGGCTTCAAACTACTCCAACCCACAACTTCAGCCGTCCATTTCATTGAAAATCTGGTAATGGAACGTTCAAAACCCATTCAAATGATAAATTTCCAAATATTTTTAATAAATAAATATAAAATTAGCAAAACTTAATATATATTTAATTAGGGAAGCAAAATATTCATCCACAGGTTTTGAATAAATAACATTGTATATTTAGCAAAGAACAAAAATATTTACGTAATCAATGTGCGTTTAATAAATTTACAAAGAAGAAAAAGAAAATGATTTTCCTATTTGTGGGCTCTATAGTACCACATTCAACATGTTCAAAAGCATATAGATGTCTTTATGTTTTTAAAATTTTAGCAGCATCTTAAACTTTTCTAATGCCTTTATATTGATTAATGGGATGTCCAAATCTCACTTCTATATGGTAAATTAAGTAAAATAACATCTCTCTATATAGATAACTTAGTAGCAATGATTATTATTTTGTGAAGAAATATTTTTTTAACTTGTTGAAAGCTGCAGCCGCCTACTGGATTTCATGCTGTACCTCAATGTATAAGTCTACTTTTCTATTAATAAGACCATCAAGACATTTAAATTAGTTTACATTCTAAGTTGACGACCATCCATATTAAAAGTTGCAGAGACTTTTTCTTCTGCCATAAAAAGACAATCAAATAGAAGGTGAAGTCATACTCATGGCCACATTACTCTTAGGTGAGATGGGACTAACTTCTTACAGACCAATAAGTACCACACTGCAATAAGTATATATAATATACAACAGCTATGCTGCAAAAAAAAAAAAATAACCAAACCAACATTAAAGTTGTCTTCCGTCTCCTAATACACCACTTTTATATAAGATGGAAACAATTACTTGTGGGAAAATAGATACCACACTGCTGTTAATATATGTAAAAAAATTAATGGAGTATTGCCTTTAAAGATAAAATGTTATTAGCTCAGCTTGCAAGTGGTGTCTTTATATGGCATTTCTCTCTAATGGTGCATTTTCCATTTGTATATTCAGGCTTCTGAGTGGCACATCTATTTACTTAATGATTGGACTATCCAATTTGTTACTCATCATATTTTTTTCTTTAGTTTAATTATTGATGTAGATGGGCAATACAATTAGCCATCCAAAGGTGGTCAGGAAATAGGTGTCTAACTAATTCTTTGTTGAGAGTAGTAGTTCCAGATAAGGATTTATTAGATAAACACCAATATATTGATTACAATATGATGCGGGAGGGGAGGGGCAGCATCACTTATAGAGGCACTGAACTCATATTTATTGTTATTTTTATTATAATCACAACTGGTAAATAATAGTTCAAATGATTGATAAGTTGGAGTATTATAGTTTGGGTACAGTTTACTAGCAGCATGTTATATCCGTTTTGAATACATTAACATGTAAATATGGGGAGAAAATAAAATAACCCAGTAGAATCAATAGGTATCATTTTCTCTATTACAAACTAAAATTGGCTATTTGGTTAAATATATTGGATTTCAATAAACAACAACATTTAGTCACAAATAGAAAGTGTAGTTCAATTTATGGTTTAGTAGTGTTCCATGAAACAGTAAGTTAAAGCAAACATATTATGTCCTCAAACAGAATTCATTAAAGTTTGTAAGGAATATTAAATAATAAAATGATAGAATAATTTACATCATTGTTGATCATTAATTATTTTATTCTAGAACCTACTCCAAGTTATCTTACCTGTTTTTAAGCAGTGAGTTTAGCATATATATATATATATGAATTTGTTAAGTATTTTGTCAAATCTGAACAGCTTCTAATCTCTTCCCCATACGACTACCATATGGGAGCTGCAAATGTTATTCATAATGACAGGAAATGTATATATATATATTTAAAAGTAGTAACAGATTCATGTGATTTTTAGTTTGTTATTATATGAATGTTATTCATAAACAAATTTATTTTTAAATGAGTTTCATTTTAGACCATTCACCATGAAACATGGCCATAATATTCTGATCCATCCACTTCAGAAATTCAACTATAAAGCTCAGTTGTGCCTGTGGACAATTATTATTTACAAGTTCGTTTTTATAATATAAATCGAGCTTTTGCGTTTGAGTCGTATAGCTCAGTTACATCAAGTGATGTGATACTAAATTGTGGTTTGATTTTAGCTTGTTTAATTTTATTAATGAACTCAAAAGATGAGTTAACAGAATAGGTGCCAAAACCTATTCATTCAAGCAGCCATTGATATATCATTTTAACGGTATTGACTTAATGCGATCCACTGAAGTCTACCATCAATCTTAACTGTGTATTCGGTTTATGTAATTTAATGTTAGAAAAGATTCTCATGGCTGTAGATGCTGATAGATATATAAGATAATATTGTGCTTTTGAGAAGACCTTGTTACAATGTATTCGAAGTAAAGAAGTAAAAAATTTCTCTTTATTTAATTTATCGTTAAAATTGGCTATCTCCTCAAATTTCAAATTGCTAATCTGATTATTAATTTTGTCTATATAATCTCCCCTGTATAGAATGAATCTATTCCCTTTGTTTTCTTTAATACAAGTGATATTATTGTCCACTAAAAACTTTTTCATGCTTTCAATTTTTATATTCCATTCATCTAAGTTTCAGGTCAGTGGTTTGTGTCGGATAGCCTTTGCAAGTTTATTGATGAACATATCTTTCTGGGTACTGTCCATAATAGTTGCTTCTATATCATCTACCAACTCCATCATAGGATATCACCATTGGCTGCCTACAAACCTTGGTCCAAGTTCCCATACGTTTCATACTTCTATAGGCGGAGTTTTGTTGGTGAAGTTGACATATGATTTTTGATTTCTTCTATGTTGATATTTTGTTTATTGGCAAGAAACGTGAACTTCCATTTAATTTTCTTAAATGATAATTTTTATTATTTTTAAATTTAATTTTAATAATAAATTTGTTAAAAATAATTTGGGTTTGACTAAAAACATTATTCAATCTGAAGGCCACGCACATGCCAAATTAAATTTTTCACATTTAACATCAATTGATTTATGGTATTTGGCCAAAAAAGAGTTAAAATCATGTCAAAAAATCATTTAACCAAATGTTAACTAAATATGTCAATTATAAAAAATTTCATACTTAAGATATTATTTTTTTATATATTACTTGCTGAAAGAAGAAGAAAAAACACCCATTAATCCATACCTATTTCATTTTCTGTATGTGAGAACATACTTAGATTTATTTTAACTGCAACAATATTTTAAAATAGTTTTTATGTGTTTATTTTACAATAATTGCGAGTATAACACAAAGCTTCAAATTTTAATTTGGGGCAACATTTTTCAATTATTATAAAAATAATAAATATTTCTGTGACTATCAATATCAATTGAGTAACAAAGTAGGTTGAAACAATTAGAAAATAGAATATTATGCCCACATGACAACTCTTCACCATCAGAAATAATTTGTCACTGTTGCCAATACTTTCTCATACTTTAGTGTTTGCCTACCAAAGAGCGCCAGAAACTAATCTTAAAATTTATGAAGATTATCACCTGGTGGTCATTTATTTCTCATTGCTTATAGGAATTGAGATCAATGAAAGAACATTCGGTGTTGATTTTTTTAGTTCTTTTTTTTTAAAATTTTATTTATTAAAAATAATATATATATAATTAATTTCTCTATTTTTTAAAAATAGCACTCTGAAATGAAAATAATTGGGAAAAGTTTCTAAATTATTCAAACTGATTGGCAGGTTTTTTTTATAAAAAATTTCGTATAATTTGTATATTTTAATTATCTAAATGACAACTATTGTATTTTTGTTTTCTTTCATTAATCAATATGCCATAATGGGTAGAAGACTTCCGAACAGTAATAACATTGGCACCTCTATTATGTCGCTGCCATTTCATTTTTGGTTTCTTCAATATTTTTTTTATAATGATTTCAATTTTTATAAAAGCATAGTTTCTCATCATTGTTATTTTGTGTAATTACGAGATAATTAAATAATTAAGTTTAGTTAGATTTAATTAATAAAGCTTTAGTTAACACAGATCCTAACATTAAAAAAATATATCTAAAAAAAAAAGATTGTAAACATTAAATCTCTGTGTGCGTGCACGTACATGTATATACAGATTTAAAACTGCAGGAAAAAGCCCAATCTCTCCTCGTGCAAGATTAGTGGAGGAGAAACTAATATTAGCAGAGTTGCCAAATTCTGGGTGTTACAGATTTGAGGATTATCTTATCGTCATTTTGCCTTCTAATAAAAATAGATATCTATTTACTGACCAATATTAGATGGTTATATAAATTTTGAGTATTGAGTCGGCTGCATGAAAAAAAACCCTCTAAACCATGAAAAAAAAATTGAGGTATATTTTTGGCTTGTATTTGAACTCAGATCATAAGCATATCAGGCATATTGTCTACTGTTTTATCACAAAGCCCTCAAATATTTACTATCTTATTTAAGTAATATTTACTAAGGCTGTAACCTTTAGGAATAAGCGTCTGAAAAATTCAAAGGTAGGGACCTCTACAGGTCTTAGCCACAAGCTTATGCTAGGAAGAAAAGAGGGAAACCCTTCTTTACTTCAACCTACTTTTATATATGAATAGGTGAAGCTGAAGTTGTTAGATCTCGAATTTTTCAGACGCTTATTCCTAAAGGTTACACCCTTAGTAAATATATCTTAATATAATAATCTGCGTTTAATAAAATTTATAATTATCTTATTTAGTAAATAAAAATGATACAATTATATAATTTTCAATAATAGATTTAAATTTTTTTTTTTTTTTTAAAAATTGGCTTTTAAAATAAGCTTTTATTTTAAAAAAGAATTTTATTTTAATTTTAAATTTGTTTTTAAACTTTTCATTCTGCAATAAATTTTATAACTACTGTAAATAATATTTGCATATTTAAAAATCATTGCTTTGCAACTTTCTCAGATACATTATTGATATATATCTGCATCACCCTGCACATGTTGCTAAAAGAGATGACAATGTTATAAAAGATCTAGAAGAAGATCATATATTAGATGGACCAATAATATAAGGAATTTTCTAGGGTCATATGAAGAGAAGCTGCAGAGTACAAAAATTGGCTTAAATTTTTTAAAATTAATTAAAGGAATGGATTTAATGCTCTAGAGATCATAAAAACTTCATGCAAAAGGAATGACAAAAATTGTGGACCTAAGCTTAGAATACTAAATTTTAACCACCAAACATCACATGATCATTTTTTCCTATACTTACACAAGTTGTTAAAACAGAGGCAAAATTCTCCGTATTGTAGTGTCATCCAGTGTAAGCTAGAATAATCAATGGATGCAAGAGGTTTTTTGCATAAGAAAGCCACAAGCTAAAAACTAGTCTGGGGATATTGTATGAGAAGGCACTAGATAGGGATTTTATGCAAAATACTTGCATCCATTGATTATTCTGGCTTGCACTGGGTGGCGCTACATTAAATTTTTTTCAAAGTGATTAACAATTACACATGTATTATACTATTTTGTATTTAATTGAAATTAATTATTAAATTAATATGGTGTAAAATCAAAAGGCAAGTGGTAATTATTGATAAGAATTTAGCTGATATATTTAAAAAAGAGCAGAAAAATTTCCTGGATAGATATTTGCTAGTTTTATTTTTTGGAGTATTTAATCATGGAAGATTCATGTGTTGTTGTTTTTTTTAATATAAATTCCTATAAGCTCCAATCTAATCAACAATTGAATGAAATAGTTTTGCCAAACAATTAAACATATAAACTATGCAGCAATCTTTTTCATACCTCTAGGCTGGTCCAATTTATTTGGGAATAAACCTAGGACCTTTAACTTACTACAAAGATAATATGTTTGTCTCTAAGAAGCACATTAAAAGACCATAGCAATAATTTAGAAAACAGTAGGATAAAATTTTTCAATTGTACATTTAAATTATTAATTTATTTACTTTATCAGGAAGAACCTATTCATCCATCTTTTATCATTTACAGCTTAATATATGCAAAAATATTCTTCATGATGTAATGGAGGACAGTAGACTCTGGAGCTCAAAGTCCAATGTCACCCAAAGTGATATTTTTAGTGCTCACATTTCAATGCTCTCCTAAATAATAACACTCTGATGCATTGCGGTGAAACTAGGCTTTCAATATCATTATTTCTGCAGACTTGTTTTGCCATTTCCAGAAAATGGATAATATAGGAGATAGTTTTGCATACATTTGCATATAATGACGTTAATAATCTAAGAGACTATGATTATGGAGTAACAAAACTATGAAAGCGTTTAGTCTGCAGAAATTATGATATTGAAAGCCTACAGAAATTATTATATAAACGAGTTTCACCGCAACGCATCAGCGTGTTATTAATTACAAAATAAAGGTGAAATAAAATAGTTATTACAGTATTACGGATAAGTTTATTAATGCTCTTCTAAGCAATTAATCATTTGATTATTAATATACAGTAATTATATCAATAGCATTAATGTATATTATAGGAAAAAAAACATTTTTTATATAAAATTTCCATATTGATTTATAAAAAAAGTCTTATGTAGATATTTAAAGAATAATTGAAAATTAAAGTAACAGTATTTATTGTGCTGTTAAATGACAGACAGCTGCCACACATTTTTTTTGCGCATGCGTACCCATAAACCATCAGAAATTCTAATAAACAATCAAATGGTTTATTGCTTGAAAGTTCATAAGAAGTTTAAGCATCACAAGAACTTTACATCCAATCCGCCAATCACTGCACTAAACTACACAGGCAGTAAGTCTAACTAAAATAATATACTATACAATCGAAATAAATTTACTTTTCATAAAACAATAATACAGATTGAGAGGGTTGAATGACATAGTCAACTTGGAAATTTTTTTAGGTCACAAACAAGTTTGGATAGAATTTTAATTGCAGTTAGTTGTAGCAAACCTAGCCAGCCATTTATTATTGGTCAGCAAATAGGTATCTGGATATTATTAGCTAGATAAGATAGGTCACAAGATAATCTGAGCTGGCCAGGTGAGCCCTTGTGTGCTGACTGTAAAATCAACCAACCAAAGGAACAGGAAAAATGATTGCAGTATATGATCTCCACCCACAAAGAGAGAAGCCATTCTCCTATTAGCATTAATCCAACAGTGGTCTTTTAAAAGGTAGTAAGTATTATTTATGGAAAAACATCACATGATCACTATTGACTTAAAACTAATCCTGCCTAATAGGATAATGGTGGCTATGGTTATTAAAGAACCAAAGACACCAAAATATATAGGTACCGAAGTGAGTTCAGACCTACATGACTATATAAGATAATGAGCTTGGATTGAAAATATTCTGGTCTTTTCAATTTAAGATTCTAGGTGCAGTGCTTTCAGATCCAAACCTCTTCACCGACAAAGGCCACAAGCCAGGAACTAGTCTGGGGATATTGGATGAGTAGGGATTAGATGGGGATTTTATGCACAAGCCTTCTGGCATCCATTGATTACTCTGGCTTGCACTGAGTGGCAATACTTATAGAGAGTTTTGCCTGTTTTAATATTATTTATGGAATGAATCATGTCTTAATATCATAAAAATCCGTATTTTTGAAATGTTTTTTATTTTTCAGTAATTGGCTGTAATAGGAAATTTAATACTCTTTAGAATGAGAGAGAGTGAGAAAGAGAGAGAGGGGAGAGAGAGAGGGCAGAGAGAGAGAGAGAGAGAAGGGAGAGGGGGCAGAGAGAGGGAAAGGGGAAAAGGAGGGAGAAGGGGGAGGGAAGGAGAGTGAGGGGAGCGATTTATATACTTTTATTCAAAACACTATTATTAAATTATATTTAGAAATTTTAAACTCAAAACCAACTGCGTATCTAATGTTTGTGAATCCGTCAAGAATATACACTCTTAGATAAAAGATATGTAGTAACCGAAATACACAATAATTTAATGGTTTATTGTTCAGCAGTTTATAAGAAGTTCGATGTCAAAAATGACGAAAGGGTGCATTATGCATGGATCTTCGAAATATGCCACTCTGTTACTGCATCGCATCATGCAAGATACATGGAACTGAAATGACTTGTAGTTAATTAAAATAAATACAAATTTTTCTCAGTTGTCTAAACTTCTAAATTTTTTAAAAAAAGATCTCGGAAAGCATTTGCTTATTTCTAATATGCCTTTAAAGAATTAATGGCAACAGATTCCCTAAAAATGTATTTTGCGATGAATTTGAGCGTTGTTTTCAATACACTGATATACCACACTGATAATGAAGAGACTCCAAAGCGATATAACCTTGATTGCGTTCGTTGGCAGGTTTTGGTTGAAGATAGAATATAGTAGAGACAAACAATTAGATAATATGTTGAAAACTTTCAGGGAAAAGAAGTTTTCTGCAGAAAAATTTAAGCGACAGTATCCTTAGATGTCAAATAAGTGAACTAAAGGGATAGTATTTGATATATGTAGACATAGAATTAAAGGGACGGTATATGGGCATATTTGCGTTTCACTGATTGGTTTGTTAAGTCATTTCTAAAATTCATATTTAAATTTTTACACTTTGTCTTTATTTTTGCTTACTTTTTCTGGAGATAGAAAGATCACATGACTTATCAATAGCGATAGCTGAGAAGCAAGTGAACGAGTAAAGCCTAGATAATACAGTTGTGCTTCTAATTCAAAATGAAAGTAGGTCGGTTAATGTTTTATAAAAACTTTTTCTCGAGTATGTTAGTTTCAGAATAAATATTAAGCTAATCTATACTCAAGTGAATACTTTTAAAAAGTTCCAATTTTTGAAATGCGAGATAATTGATTTTAAATCAGAGAATACTTTTCGTTGCACGGTCATTAAAATGCGTTTCGTAATAATTCGTCGCAATCTTCTAAATTGAAAATCTATGGATAGAATCTATTTTTTTTTTTAAGAAAAACTATTTCCTTTAAAAGAGTTTGTGGATCCTTTCACAACTACGTGAAATTTTCTTTACTTGACCTAACATAAAACAGTTATTGGAAATCCATATTAAATAATAATAAAATCCCTTTCTTTACAATCAGTTTAATTTCACTATCGTCCTACACAAATTTGTTAAAATTGATTGCGAGAATTTCTGCTTTAATATATCTGTGCTTCAGTAATTATATATAGTTTTATATAAAACATAATTACCAAAAAAGAAACATCATTAAATCAGGCATGCTTTAAAAAATCTATAAAGTCTTTTATTAGTCTATAAACGTAATATCTAATAAAATCATTTGCTTTGTTAAATATAAAATAAATTCATTACTGATAAGTATTATCCAATATTTCAAAACGTTGGGAACTTAGAAACTGACTCTAAAGGAAATGTTTCGGCGGATCCATAGTTTCAATTGATAGTTTTAATCAGTAATTAATAACCTGTAATAACAAAAAACCTTTTATTTTGAAAATATATACATTTTTAAATCCGAAAGTAACATTTATTTAATAATATAGCAATGTTATAATCGAATGGTTTATTGCTCGGGCTTCATAAAAAGTTTGAGCATCCTAAAAGTGTTAGACATTGTATTAGAACATTAAACCATGCAATTTTAAGTACTATAATTTGTCATTATATATATATATAAGGTGAAAGAAAAATCTCACTACAGGGCAGAAGTCTCTCCAAACGCCACAAGGCAGTTTACACCATTCTTGCCAATTGTCAGGTGGTCAGAATTTGAGGGGCTTTCCATTCTTGTTTTATACTTTAGCTAAGAATATCCATGTAGTGATTAATACTAAACCGTTTGCAGAATTGAGTACTAGCTAAAAGAAAAATTCTAGGCCTGAAAATCTGAAAATTTTGCAAGTTTATCTAGTCCTAATCCTAATCCGTGACATAGGACATGAAAGACAGATGCCTTATTGCTTAATCATGAATCTCTTATATTCATAACTTTTATATTTTAGTAAATTTTTTTGTAGCTGTGTTTTTTTGCCAGAATACTGGTAGTGTTATCACAAGTGAGAAAGCAATTGTTTGAAATGCTTTTTTTTTCATACGTTAATCCCGACTTTTATTTGATGGAAATTAAAGGTCCATGGATCAAATTTCGAAAACATTAGGAAGTGATTGTAAAATTAGAAAATTATTCAGACATAGTGTTTTTTTGTGGGTAATTGACACAGACAATATATTTCAGAGTGGCTTAATGAGAGTTCACTTCTCAAAGATGAAAAAATAAACTATTAAACATTGAAGAGGCAATCCCTGGCTTAGTGTAATCTTAAGAACCATTCCAGAAAGTATTCTGGTTATTAGAAGAGCTATCAAATAAAATATATGTCAGACTCATATTTAACAAGCCAAAAGAAAAAAAAAACGTAAAATCTTTAACAATATATACCATAATGTTAATAGATGATATTTAATTATGCTAGAGCAACAGATGAAACTAATTCATTAATTATCAAATGTTTTTGCTTGTTTGTAGAAAACTATTGCATTGTTATTTCATCTTTAAGTAAAATATATTTATCCACATAATATATATATATAATGTTTTCACGGTTGTATGATGTAGTATGTGGGTCAGTCTAATAGTCGAATAAAATATATTTATCCACATAATATATATCAGTTTTTACTTCCCATTTTTTAGAAATTGGTCACAAACCTGATTTTGACAATACAAAAATACTTGCTAATTTGGAAAGATATGATTTAAGAACCATGAGAGAGTCAATTGAAATATTAAAGAGACCTGCTGGTTTAAATAGGCCTGACAAAGCACAACATATTCCAGCTATGTGGAAACCTCTCATTTTATTTAATATTAACTTAAAATTAATAGGTGGAAAAACAGAGATAAATAAACATTTTGATAAGCCTCATATTGTGAATGCTGAACTACTTCAAGTTGAATCTCATTTCTCATCTCGCACTGAGCCACGTTAATGTTTAGATCTAATGATTTTTCTTTCAAAAGTTAACCTTGATAATGTTGGATGCTAGTCCATCGAAATATCAGTATTAAATGGAAAATAATACATGGTTCAGCACAAAAAACTATTTATTTACCTATATGTATATATATGTATTACATGACACTAGACTCACAATTGTAAAAAAAATGAATACAATGATAGATAAAGATGGTCCATTTCCTTAAAGGGAATAATGTACTTAATAAAGCATTTTATAATTTAAAAATCATTGCTTTATAATGCTGAAAAGGCAATGGCAAGCTAACAAATGATGATGATTTATTTTCTTGTGCTGGATCACAGTACTATCAGTGGTAGTGCATCAAACTCTGAAATGGGGGTGCTTGGATTGATTCCAATTTTGTCATTTCCGATGCGCAAACATCTTAAAACCTACCAGGAAATAATAAATCATAGATTTCTACCTTATGCTTATCAAAATTATAATAATAAAATTGTGCCAACATACATATAATGTAAAGATATATAAATGATAATTAACAAATTAAAAAGGCTTAGCACTTTTGAGAAAGTGTATTTCTCATAATCATAGCCTGTTATGACTCACTCATAGGAATCATTGTTATGTATAATATGCAAACTTTATGCAAATGAGTCAATTATCCCTATCTTTTGGATATAGCAAAACATAGTTCTTTCTGATTATTGGTGAAGGAGTCTTCTGCTATGAAGTAAGCTTCCTTTACCTTACATTTAACCTCAATCAATTTTGCAATGGTGGGTTTGAACCCATGTCCAGTTACTTTTTGATGATGTGTGAATATTGAACTCCATTCTGGGTTGGTATGTGACTTATTATACCTATACTTATGCTATGACAACCTAGTAACTTTAGATTAACAAAAATGATTTTCAGATCCGTTAACAAAGAATACTCGTATGTTTTGTTTGTTTGAATGTGTTTACATTATTATGAAAGAGATTCATCTAATCAAATGTAAATCAGGTAATGTTGCTACAATATAGTCATGAAAGGATCAGTTGGTGAAGCTGAAAGGGGTAGGCAGAGATCCAAAGTTAACTATACCCATTCCATGAAATTAACTTTCAGATGCTTTGAAATTCAAATGACATCAGATATCTGTAGGTCAAATCCCAATATGTTGTAAAGTTTATTGGATGTGTTTACATATAATTAGTGTCACAAACAGATAAATCATTCAACTTTCATTTAATACACATACGAATTCTTACATTTATCTTTTCATATGATGATAGTTCTAAGAAAGTTTTATTTATTTATTTATTCACTTTGCTAAAAGATGTCACTGGTGTCAATTTGTAAGAAGAAGTCACAGGGCATCACATCACATCATATCACATCAAGTTATTTATAAATGTAATGGAAAAGAAAGAGTCAAAAGAATTTATAAAAGAGTAGTTAAGAAAGAAGAAATTATTAGAATTGGGTATTTGAATATGCAAGGTGGTAGGAGACCAGAAAAGTGGCTGGAATTAAACAAAGCAATTAAAATGAAGGGCTTGAGTTATTAGCAGTAGGTGGAAACATATATAAGACAAGAAGAAAAAACTATTCTGGAAGACTTTGTATGGCAGGCTATAAATAAAAAAAAAATAAAAAAAGCGTGGTGGTATAGAAGATATGTTGAAAAAATATTTAAATACTGTTAAATGTCAAGAACATTTGTGGTTTGAGATAACATTAGGAAGAAAAGAATGGATGGTGGCTATAGTGTATATAGCCACTGGAGATAGTCAAATTATAATGGAGTGGAACATTAGCATATATAAATGCCTAGTTAAAGATATACAGAGTTTCAAAGAAAAGGGAAAGAGAATAATAGTGATAGGGGATATGAATGACATATTGAAAGAAATGATGATGTAGGTAATAAGAATGGAAAGCTTTTGAACAATTTTTGCCAGAGAGTGAATTTGAGCATTGGAAATTTGTCAAATATTTATAAGGGACAATACACATGATCTAGGAATAATATATTCCACACAATAGATTATGTAGAGGGAATGAATAAAGTACAAAAAATTAAGGTGTTTGATAATCAAGAGAGAATATGTAATAGTGATCATAACTTCTTTATAATGGAAATGGTTAATAAGGTGATGGAAAATAGTAATAAAAGTAGAAAGGCTAGTGAAAGATGTGGATGAAGAGTGAATTATAAGAATAAGTTAGAAGAGTATAAAATAAAAGTTGAAAAAACCATGGAAGAGTTGGTTGGGGGTGAGTATAAGGGTTTGTGTCGTAAAATAGAAAAGGTGGCAAATAGGGTTTTAGGTGAGAATATTCAGGAGAATAAAAGTAATAGAAAAGTGAGAGTTAGTAAAAGTGTAAAAAAGATGGGGAAAGCATACAGAGAATATAAGTATGCTGTTAAGAACAAAGAAAGTGAAAAAGATGTTAATGCTAAATGGGAAAAGTACTTAGAAAAATAGAAGGTTGGCTAAAATAAATAATTATATAGAGAGAATGAAATTGAATAGTAAATTGTTGGAGGATATTAATAAAAGGGCTAATTGTTTATTGCTCAGAAGTTTGTAAGAAAACTGAGTGCCAGAATTGATCGTGGGACCTCTGGATAACAAGTCAGGTGCACTACCAATTGCACCAAACTACTCAGGGCAGTAATTCAATAAATAATGATGAATTATTTTTAGCTAAAACAACATGTTTTTGTTCCCCACCTGTCTGAATGAAATATTCCTCTTTGTTTGATATCATAGAGTAAGTGCATGTTGCTTAAAAACATTCATTCTAAAAGTTGATAATCTGTTTGATCCTCATTTGCATATTTCCAAAGACTAATATGAGGGTTAAAATATATTGTGAAATACAGATGATTGAAGATATGGCTCATTTGTATTGGGAGATTTATAAATTTGCATACTTAAAAATTATCTATCTGAATCTTGATTTGCATTATCATTTGAATTATCTTCAATAAAAGTTGTTTTTGCTTTATAAGATGGTTTGAACCAAAAATAGCCATACCATGTTTATAAAGTATTTATTTTAAAAAACAAAACAAAATGATGAGTCTCCAGAAGTGTAATTTACATCAAACTTGTGCTAAATGATTAATTTGCAGCAGATCTTCATATTTTTGATATAGCCTCAATGCTAAGTTGCAATAATTTTATTATGTTTTTTAGATAAAGAAAAAAAGTAACTGCAGAGGATATATCTCACCCATAAGATGTTCCATGGTGGTCAACATCATATAGTTATTTTTCATTTCAAGAGCCTTAATATATTCATCTCTATAGTTCTGGTGCAGCTACCCCCCCCCCCCATAATGCTGCCAAAATTCATGTTTATATCTTTATTACATACTTTCATCAACAATGAATCTGATTCCATGTGGAAATAATTCATGCATTTTAATATAGGGTGTACCATGGGAAAATTGTCTTCAATCCACTCTCTCTAGCAATGCATCCCTCCATAGCAACATTTTCTTATTACATCAGAAATAGCTGTTTATTTGTTCATCAATCTATTTTTGTTTTAATGTTTTATTAATTCTTTCTTAGATTATGGTATGATTTATCAATCTTTCTATCGCTTACACATCCATGTCTCAGATTCATATGAATAGAGTAATAGTTCATACTTATTAAAAACCTATCTTTTCAGGAACACGAGTGTAATTTCTTTTAATATAAAATTTATTCTCTATTAAAATCATTTCATTTGAATTTAATTTTATGAATAATTTAATCCATTGTTTCCATTTGTATTGATAATTTGACTAAGAAATTTATGGTGATAACTTCTATTTCATTATAGTCATTTTTATATTCTTTTATGTTAAATGCAATCAACATTACTTTGATCTCTTTAATATTTATCTTCAGTATGAATTTCTTGCTTTTATTTGATAGCTCTTATAAATTTCCCAAGACTCTGAACACTCTAAATCACTCTGACTCAATTAATCTCTGTTTATTTTTACTTTCTCTGTAAACCATATAGTATAGTACTTCAAGTAAAACTATTAAAAACAGTTTTGAAGAGATGAAATTTTTCTGTCACATTCTTGTGTTAATTTTAATCTTCTTAATGTTACCATGGTATCCAATTATTGGTGTTGTATTTTGATAAATATCCAGAATTTGACAACATCCTACACCTATAACATAATGTTCCAAAGGATTAACTATGTTAAAAATAGGGACTACAGGTAATTTATACATTTAATGCAAAAGAGCAACTCAAATAATACTTGGATACAATCTATTGTGCTATAATACTTTTAAAACCAGCTTGTCATATTAATGTTGGGTTTGAATTCATTGTTTTCTATAGACAATATTAATGATCTTAATAAATCTTTTATGTAGAATGGATATTAATTTTTAGTACAGTGAAGTCTGCCATAATAAAGACTTTTGTTGTGAACAAATTGTACAAAAAACACTTTCACTAAATTATAAATTATACACTGGAGGCAAATGTGACAACAAAGATACCTTTGTCACATTTTGTAAGGCTAAAATTATCCATTTAGTTCACTTACCTATTCACTTATACCTTTAGAAATAAAACATATTATATTTATTATCTTTTAAAACTATTCTGCTGCATATATATATATATTGAAACAGACAGATTGGAGAACCGATCTTCGTTTCAGGTGTTTTTATGTACGGTAATTCAAACTACTGTTTGCCCGCAGTGAGATTTTGTCTATTTTAAGTTATAATATAAATTAGTTATATATTCTATAGTTTATAAATAAATATGTAAAGTTTCCGTATATAAATGTCACAAACCATGAAATAATATTCGTGTGTGCGTGGTTTGTGGATTTGTATCATTTAATTTAAAGTTTCAGTGTGGGCGTATTTGTTTTAAATTTTAGTTTTAAAATTGTATAAAGTCGTTTAAAAATACTGATCAAAAGTCACATTCCTTTGATCAGTGTTTTTAATTAAAATCTAATTGCACAAATGTACAGAGCAATTAAGTTGTATTCAAAATTAGTAAGGAATTTTTATATGTAATTACTATGTCAATTTAAAAATAGCATATTAAATTAAAAGATTGCTAAAAACAGATAATTGATTGTTGGTCAAGCTGCATCGCTAGAGGCTAGAGAAAGTAGGCGGAGCCTAAAACAAAAACAAGTCGGAAAGGTCAGCAGTGGCAAATTCTAGAAAAAACTTACATTCTAACTTTTGTCGTGTTTGAGAGAGGTAGTCTCGAGACAACACAGCAGTTGAGTATAATTCAAACATTTTTATTAAGAAGTTTACCAGTGAATCGCAATGTTGATGGGCTAAGTGCCAGGAGCTGGTCTCTGCCCCGCCAATATGGATCTTCGTGCCGCTGTTTGATCATGTTTCATATACTTCAGAATTTCCAACTTCCAATCTCAAAATTAGCTATGCCTTACAAATAACTTTCAAAAATGCGCGCCTACGTTCGTCACAAGCCAAGCTGGATGAAGAAAGAAGAGTAACTTTGTTACACGAACTTTAACTTTCTTCCGTGCTTAATGTTATCAATCAAGTAAATCATATGTAAGTTTTTATATCATTTATAATGCTATTATTTAACCTGTCAGTAAATTTTCTTTTCTTTTTTAATCCTCTGCTCTAGTCTTTAGAAATCATTTATAAAATTGTAATTAATAGTAATAATATTTCAACTGAATGCATTTATATTTTCTTATGTTGCTTATTTCATAAACAAACATTGCCAATAGTAATATTTCCAACTCTGTGTAAACTAGTGTGTAATAATGATCAATTTAATTTAAAAGTAATTTCATTTTCTGAATTAAATATTCTTTCACATTCCGAGTTGATAAATGTTAAGTCACTTTATTAGTCTATGTTAATTTGTCCTATAATTGCAATCTAAGGTTCGATCTTAAAATATATATATAATGGTTTCAAAGTGTTACATTAATGTTATGTATAATATGAGAAATAATTCACTGAATAATTTGATACTATCGCTACCGCCTGTCAACCTGAAGGGTTAGGGTTTCAGAGTAAAATTAACTAATTATTGTTTTCACCGTCAGTTTAAGTCCGCTACGTTTTATTGGGATAAGGATCTCAGCCTGTGGCGTAGAAACAGACAAATAGTTTCCAGGTTTTATATAATTTCTTTTAAAAAATCCGCTTCAAGTATTCGTCCTTCACGTCTGTGGCAATGCCTTCCCTTCGCTGAAGTTAGCGTCTCGCCATTCTACCATTGGGGAATGAAAGCAGTTTTCTTTCCCGGTAATCTCTTGGATCACCGGGGTTCGAAATGATCCCGGCTGGTTGTCGTGTCCCGGAGCTACTTGGGGGCATTAAGCCTTGTCAAAGTACAAGCCGCCCGGTATTCCGTTAATGCACCGCAATTGATTACTGTAGGGCTCTTGAATCCAGGCAACCACCAGTACATCTATCTCTTATGTCGTATTTATATAAAACCACCTCCAACTGTTCGTCTACGTTCCGGCTCGAGCCTATTCAAATAAAATAAGTAAACAAAAATCTTTAGATAAATATTTTTTCCAATGCTCTAATACTCTGATTCTTTTAACCACCCGTCAATCATTCAATCACACAGCTATTGGCATGAGTTTGTTCATTAAATAAAACGTTCACTAAAGACTAGTAGCCAAATACAAGAGGATTTATGAAGTCTTACCGTACTGTATAACACTATATTTATATGCTGTGTATTTTCATTTTGTAACACTATATTTATCTGCTTTCTATTTGTCTTATTTAACACTATATTTATATGCTTTATATTTTGCTTATTAAACACTTTATTTAATCTAAATTTTTGTGTCCTCCACCTTATTACTCTCTAAGTCTATTTAGCCACTTACTGTCTGTATTGGCAACTTAAATATATACGTTACATGAATGACCGTTCCAATATCTAGAGTCTAATAAATCTATATATCATTAACTGTAAGAATTTAGTCTATGTTCTGAGCTGAGCTAGAAAAGGGATAACCCCGTGCTGTTATAAAGTCATCATCGGTTAGTCATACCGGGGTTTGGGTTTGAATTCAGTTGGCGTTTTGGAATTTATTCTTAAACGTGGGCTGGGTTTGAACTCGGGTACTGTGTATGATTAAGCGTGGTGGATTTATACCGGTACAGTTATTATATTTTTTGGACGCCCTCCGTGGTGCTCGATGAAGAAATCTCCCACACCCTGCAGAGTGAACGAAAGTAAACAGTTAAATGATAAAAATATTCAATTTTTTTTTTGTCGTTTGTCATAATATTGATACGTATTTGGCGTATTAAAATGCGCAAGTGAAAACTATAGTAATAAAACAAATGTATAAAATTTTTTTTCCCTCACACAAAGGTTCAGTATAGTACTCCCAAATATTGTTAAGAAACAGAGTGAAGATTTTTTTTTTTGAAAAGAGAGCGGAAGCAATTCGTGCGTGTAATTAATTAAAATAAATGAGTTATTCCATAATGTTTTTGCGAGTTCATTCTTGTCGTTTAAATCATATGAAAAAATAAAGAAGTAGAATTAAGTCCAGTTCTAAAAAAATAAAAACGTGTGTGCATATATATGTTGTAATATAAAAAAAAACCTTACCGGAGTCAGTATTAAATTTTTTTTGCCTATATAAATCTTAAATCAAAAATTATTAGGTCATATAAAAGTATATATTTGGGGATCAGTAGATTAAATTATCTATTGGTCACATGTTGCTGGCTGGCGCCTATCAAATAAATTTGTCAGCAAACATGTTTGTCCATACAGCAGTGGCGAGTGTTGTTTTAAAAGAGAGTAGGGTGGCATATATAAAAAGAGAGAATTACTGACAGAAATACAAAAAAAAATACTATGTTATGTACCCATTATTAATATGTATGTATTATAGGACTGAGGAGAACAGTGCGAACTGGGTGAAATAAAGTTTTTTTTTCCCTGTATATTTTTAGTAATGATTTTAGACATGTCATATTATATTCCTAAATAAAGAAAAAAAGCGTAGATAACAAAAACCAGACTGAACGTAGGCGAAGGAAGAAAAGAGAGAAAGGAAGTAAGCCACACAAACAGTATCAGCAGCGGAGGAGGATTTGGCACAAGGAGCAGGGATCAGTAACCTTTTATGATATATACAAATCAAAGCGTTGTACGAATCAAAGTCTTATGCTAAAAACATTTCTAAGTAAAAACGAAGAAGAAATGACAGCAATAGAAGAAAGCGAGCATGTGTCCGCGACTGGTGCAGAGACGTCGGACACATCCAGCGACCACGAAGTCGTGTTAAAAAATTTTCAGGATAAAAAACAAAGTTTTAGACGACCGGAGAGGAACGTCAAACAGAGGGAGCGCGATCGCGATGCGAAATTTGACGCGATCCTCGAGGAGATGAGGGAGGACAGAAAGATCATGATGGCCATGATGGCGCGTATGTTACAGATTGAAGAATGGCGTATGGGGTTGAACGTTAAAACAAGTAGAGAAAGTAAAGCAATTATTAGTGCGAGGAGTGGAGCAGAGGACACAGAACCTCAACCAACTAAAATAAGGTTGGAACCTCATGAGATTAGATTAGTGAATACAAATGCCAACTCTACTCAACAAAAATGTAAAGAATTAGATGTGACAGAGATTACTCATAGTCAAAGTTTTACTCTAGCAGATTTAGCTAAGAATGAAGAAAGTACTGAGGAAATGGTGGTTTCAAATTTACTGCAAGCCAGCCCATCTCAAAGTGATTATATCAGTTTACCACCCTCTAATGGAGTGGCTGTAGCGATGATGAAAAATATCAATAGAACAATACATACTGTTATGGATGAATCTTCTGAAATCATAATTAATGAGAAGTTATATTTTCATAATAATTATAAAGATGTTCTGTGGAAAAGTGGATTAATGAAGACATCAAAGTTAAAGTTTAGAAATGATGCTGAATGGCCTCCTGATATGAAAATGAAGAAAGTGGACAGATCTTTAGTTGCGTACAATGCTGCCCATTTTAATAAAACCCATAATTATTTGTTTATGAAATATGATCAGAACAAAATTGATGAGGAGCTGAACTCATTAAACAGAAATAATAAACTTTGTTTTAAAGCATGGACATATGTTGAAAAAAATAGTTTCATAAAAAATGGAGAAAAACTTCTCAACTCTCAAAGTGAATATGTTATAATGGATGCCATTAGATCACAGAAAGTTAGAGAAATTCTTTTAAAGCAAGATACTTTTAATAATGAACAATATAATAATATACCAAAGCACAATATTGTGACCGCTTTTGCTATTTTAGTAAGAGATCTAAAAAGACATACCTATAACCCTTATATACCTCCCGACCCAGGGAGAAGGTAGAGATATACAATAAATGATAACCCGGAAAATGACCACTATGACATGCACATGATGATGAGAAAAGGAATTACGGTAATATACCCACCTTTATAAATGTTAAGTTCAAACCCTCACCCAGACTGTTCTCCAAGGTCAAATCAATAAAAAAAAAATCAATTATGTAAAAAAATGAATGAAAAAAATGTTAACCAGAAATTATGTATAATCATTTTTTTTTGTTGTTTTTTTTTATAAAGTGACAAGAAATGAAACAGACAGATCGGAGAACCGATCTTCGTTTCAGGTGTTTTTATGTACGGTAATTCAAACTACTGTTCGCCCGCAGTGAGATTTTGTCTATTTTAATTTATAATAAAAATTAGTTATATATTCTATAGTTTATAAATAAATATGTAAAGTTTCCGTATATAAATGTCACAAACCATGAAATAATATTCGTGTGTGCGTGGTTTGTGGATTTGTATCATTTAATTTAAAGTTTCAGTGCGGGCGTATTTGTTTTAAATTTTAGTTTTAAAATTGTATAAAGTCGTTTAAAAATACTGATCAAAAATCACATTCCTTTGATCAGTGTTTTTAATTAAAATCTAATTGCACAAATGTACAGAGCAATTAAGTTGTATTCAAAATTAGTAAGGAATTTTTATATGTAATTACTATGTCAATTTAAAAATGGCATATTAAATTAAAAGATTGCTAAAAACAGATAATTGATTGTTGGTCAAGCTGCATCGCTAGAGGCTAGAGAAAGTAGGCGGAGCCTAAAACAAAAACAAGTCGGAAAGGTCAGCAGTGGCTATTTTAGAGAAAAACTTACATTCTAACTTTTGTCGTGTTTGAGAGAGGTAGTCTCGAGACAACACAGCAGTTGAGTATAATTCAAACATTATTATTAAGAAGTTTACCAGTGAATCGCAATGTTGATGGGCTAAGTGCCAGGAGCTGGTCTCTGCCCCGCCAATATGGATCTTCGTGCCGCTGTTTGATCATGTTTCATATACTTCAGAATTTCCAACTTCCAATCTCAAAATTAGCTATGCCTTACAAATAACTTTCAAAAATGCGCGCCTACGTTCGTCACAAGCCAAGCTGGATGAAGAAAGAAGAGTAACTTTGTTACACGAACTTTAACTTTCTTCCGTGCTTAATGTTATCAATCAAGTAAATCATATGTAAGTTTTTATATCATTTATAATGCTATTGTTTAACCTGTCAGTAAATTTTCTTTTCTTTTTTTTTTAATCCTCTGCTCTAGTCTTTAGAAATCATTTATAAAATTGTAATTAATAGTAATAATATTTCAACTGAATGCATTTATATTTTCTTATGTTGCTTATTTCATAAACAAACATTGCCAATAGTAATATTTCCAACTCTGTGTAAACTAGTGTGTAATAATGATCAATTTAATTTAAAAGTAATTTCATTTTCTGAATTAAATATTCTTTCACATTCCGAGTTGATAAATGTTAAGTCACTTTATTAGTCTATGTTAATTTGTCCTATAATTGCAATCTAAGGTTCGATCTTAAAATATATATATAATGGTTTCAAAGTGTTCATTAATGTTATGTATAATATGAGAAATAATTCACTGAATAATTTGATACTATCGCTACCGCCTGTCAACCCGAAGGGTTAGGAGTTTCAGAGTAAAATTAACTAATTATTGTTTTCACCGTCAGTTTAAGTCCGCTACGTTTTATTGGGATAAGGATCTCAGCCTGTGGCGTAGAAACAGACAAATAGTTTCCAGGTTTTATATAATTTCTTTTAAAAAATCCGCTTCAAGTATTCGTCCTTCACGTCTGTGGCAATGCCTTCCCTTCGCTGAAGTTAGCGTCTCGCCATACTACCATTGGGGAATGAAAGCAGTTTTCTTTCCCGGTAATCTCTTGGATCACCGGGGTTCGAAATGATCCCGGCTGGTTGTCGTGTCCCGGAGCTACTTGGGGGCATTAAGCCTTGTCAAAGTACAAGCCGCCCGGTATTCCGTTAATGCACCGCAATTGATTACTGTAGGGCTCTTGAATCCAGGCAACCACCAGTACATCTATCTCTTATGTCGTATTTATATAAAACCACCTCCAACTGTTCGTCTACGTTCCGGCTCGAGCCTATTCAAATAAAATAAGTAAACAAAAATCTTTAGATAAATATTTTTTCCAATGCTCTAATACTCTGATTCTTTTAACCACCCGTCAATCCTTCAATCACACAGCTATTGGCATGAGTTTGTTCATTAAATAAAACGTTCACTAAAGACTAGTAGCCAAATACAAGAGGATTTATGGAAGTCTTACCGTACTGTATAACACTATATTTATATGCTGTCTATTTTTATTATATAACACTATATTTATATGCTTTCTATTTGTCTTATTTAACACTATATTTATATGCTTTATATTTTGCTTATTAAACACTTTATTTAATCTAAATTTTTGTGTCCTCCACCTTATTACTCTCTAAGTCTATTTAGCCACTTACTGTCTGTATTGGCAACTTAAATATATACGTTACATGAATGACCGTCCCAGTATCTAGAGTCTAATAAACCTATATATCATTAACTGTAAGAATTTAGTCTATGTTCTGAGCTGAGCTAGAAAAGGGATAACCCCGTGCTGTTATAAAGTCATCATCGGTTAGTCATACCGGGGTTTGGGTTTGAATTCAGTTGGCGTTTTGGAATTTATTCTTAAACGTGGACTGGGTTTGAACTCGGGTACTGTGTATGATTAAGCGTGGTGGATTTATACCGGTACAATATATATATAAATCAAAAAATTCCCCAAATTTAAAATTAAACCAACCAGCATAAAAAATTAAAAACACTTATTTACTCAAAAAAAATTTTCAATAAAAAATATAAAAAATACACAATATATATTATATTAAAAACTACCCACAAATCCATTCACTTCCCATCCACCCTTAATATTAAAAGAACTCTTAAATAAGTTAATTGCTTCAGAATAATAAATTTTCAATAATAAAGACTTTTAATCCTTCTTTTGATTTCATTTCTCTCAAAGAAGACAACCTTAGCTTCATCAAAATTAATAGTGTGGCCTGTATCTTTTTCATGGACATACAAAGCAGAACTAAGATATCTATTTTTAACTCTACTTTTATGAACTTTTATTCTTTCATTTAAACTCAAACTACTCTGACATATGTAAACCTTCTTACAAAATAAACAAGAGAATATTTTGTAAGAAGGTTTATAGGTCAGAGTATGTTTATTTGTAAGAAGGTTTACATATGTCAGAGTAGTTTGAGTTTAAATGAAAGAATAAAAGTTCATAAAAGTAGAGTTAAAAATAGATATCTTAGTTCTCTTTGTATGTCCATGAAAAAGACGGCCATATATTGATTTTGATGACAAGGTTGTTTTCTTTGAGGAAATGAAATCAAAGAGGATAAAAGCTTATTATTAATTTACTATTCAGAGCAATTAACTTATTTAAGTTCTTTAATAAAAAAGAAGTTATATTATAGTGTTTCAAAAGAACTAGTGTGTTTTAATTTCCTTTTTATATGACTAGTTTAGCTTTATGCTTGTAATGTTTATATATATATAATTTTAACCAAAAGCCAGAAAATATGAATTAGGAAGTTAAGCTGCTGTGAAAACATTCAAAATGAAATACTGTAAAACCATTGGTAAATTAAAATGCTACAATGAATATCATTGGTTGATACAGACCATATGTACAAAATGTTTTAAGCCTTTCTAAAAGCAGAGTTAGAAAGCAGATTTAAAAACTCCAAACAAGAAAAAAGAAGCAAAGTGATTTTTAGTTTGTTTTTATTTTTAGAAGATTGATTTTAATTTTTTACTATATGGCAAAAAAAAAAAATTAGAGAAGAGGGTGAAGAAAAAAAATTGCTAATCAAAAATCTGTAAAATTGTCAAGGGATAAAAATAATATGGTGACAGCCATTAAATGATATATGGCATGCATGAACATGATTTTTAAGACATTCCTAAAAAAGAGTTAGAATGCTGATTAATGCTATAAAAAATTTCCATGCAAAAAAAAAAAAAACAGAAGTGTTTTTTTAATTAGTGTAAATTTATTTTTGCTTTCAGAAATCTGATTTTAATTTTTGTTATGAGGCAAAAAAAAAAAAATTAAAATACAGCATCAAAAAAAATATTTCCAAGCAAGAAAGTAGAAGTTTTGTCTAAACCAATTATTTGTGATTTTTTTATCAGGATAAGTTTGCTTATTTATCTTTTTAAAAATATAATTTTAGCTTTCATTAAAATCAAAGTGGGTATTATGTGTGGCAATTAATTGTATATTTATATTTTAAATTTTTTACTATATTCTTTCTGTTTAAACAATTGTTTTAAATAGTAGATTTGCTCTAGGCTATGAACCTGGAATGGATTATCCCATACATGTATTTCAATATAAGTTGAAGCACAGAGATGATGCAAAAATGAGCTTTTTCAGCCAATTACATTTATTGCAACAGTTTGTACTGTATACTCTTTATATATACGAATATCATTATTGCATTGTTCCAGTTGTCTGAAATGATCTAATCATTAAGATTTTTGATTGCATTTAGTTTCCAAAAATGTTCTAATGTTGCCTAAGGTAAAGGTTTATTCAATCTCTTTATTTATTAACAATAGCTGAGCATGCTTACCAGCCACCTTATGAGTGCTATGAATCAAACAGAAAGTATGCTCAACTGCTGTTAATAAATAAAAAGACTGACTAAACCTTTTTGTTAGCCCATTTTAGGCAACTAAATACAAACAGGAAAAAAAAAAGGGTAGTCACGTATTTACCTTGCTATGACATCATGAGGGTCAACATTGTTTCTAGGCATTGAATTTTATAATTGAGCATGTATTGGCCTGTCCTCTGGACAGGCAAAAATATCAGAGCCAATTTTCAGTCAAAAATATCAGAGCCAATTTTCAGTCAAAAACTGAGACACATTGTAAACATAAAATTCAGTGCGTGAAAACAATGTTGATTGTCATGACGTCATAGCAAGGTAAATACGTAATTTAAAAGGATAACACTTAAAATAAAACTTTTGATGTATAGCTTCACAAACGATACACACATATATTTAATGAGGTATTTTAGGAATAAGTTTAAAAAAATTTTAAATCTACCATTAAAACGCTAGAATTTAAAGTTTATAAGTCTCAAGCATATTTAAAATATTTACAAAATAAAAAACTTAATATCTAACCCAATAAAATGTTAGATAAGAAATACATTTCAGAATATTTACATCATCCACTTAAATAGTTAAAAAAATTTAATAGTTCCTTCCTGTTACTACATCAAATCGAGTTTTTAAATATTTCAACTATTTTCCTAGTGGAAATAATTAAGAGTTGTTTAACAAAGGGAAACTTTTTTTTACCACCTGAAAAATTAAAGCTGGAGTTCCTTATTCATCACTAATGTTTTACATCAACAGTAACAAAAATTAATAACATAAAAAATAATCTTTTTTTTTTTCAACATGCATTCATACACACACATGTTTATACGAATATATAATAAATTTAATAATGTATTTTACTCAATGTAATTTTAAATTTGTAAATTTTTTGTGTATATGACGTAAAATGGCTTCCTTTAATCAATAGTCATATGCCATGAGATTGTTAGCTAAGTTAAACATTTCTGCTTCACTATCTTTATCATCATCAACCATTATGAATCCACTGCAGGATGGTCTCTCCAAGTTCATCTTTTCGTATCTTTAGCTTCTCTTCTCCACATCACCCCCCTGCACACTTTCTTATTTCATCCATCCATCTCACATGTGGTCTCTTTCTGGGTCTTTTACAATCTCTTGGAATCCCATTTACAATTAAAATTGTCCATCTATTATCATCTCTTCTAACAATATGTCCAGCCCAACTCCACTTCAGTCTTTTAATTTTTTAAATGAGGTCAGTAACACCTGTTTGTTTTCTTACCCATACATTGTGTTTTCGATCTCTTCTTGTTACTCCCAAAATGCATCTCTCCATACTTCTTTGATCCTTATATATCACAATAATATTCTCTACTTTTTATTCCTTACTACTTTTTTCAGATCTGATTCACTTCTCTTTTTCTGCTATCCCATTTTAATAAAAGATGTTTTGTTTCATCTATTATCCTATTTTCATATTACCCAATTTACATTTTTCCTATTCTTCATACAATTTATCTGGATCTTTTTTTCAACATCCTGCACTCATAAAATAAATGTTCACCACTCTGTCTCTAGCATCTTCAATACAAATTGCAAGAAAATCAAATCTTTACTTCATTGTTGCTTTATTTCCCTAGCACCTAAAGATTTTAAACTCCTTTTCATACTTTATGTAATTTTTATTTTATAGAACTCCAATTTATATTTTTATTCATTTTCTATAATTCTCCATTTTCTCTACTTAGCGTATCTATTCTCTTTTTCTATCCCTTACAAATTATGTGCCTGAAATACAATCACTACACATCTGTCCCATTTGTCTATCTATTAACTTTACTTATTGTAAAAATTTACTGCCCAATATGTTTGTTGACTCTCCATATAATTCAATTAAATATATTTTTACTAATTTATTATTCAATCAACTTCTTGAATATATAATTAAGGAGGAAAAAAATTTTTAATAGTATTTTCAAAAAGCCATTTATAAAACAGTTTGAAACATATCGAAGAAAAACGGATACAGATATAGTTTCAAAATATTGTAATAAATATAAAACTAGAATAAAAAATCGTTATAAATTATTCAATAATTTACTTATTGAATTTTAAAAAGCTCAAAAAAGCTCAAATTAAAAAGGAGAAAATAACTTAGTATATAGCAATATATATATAATACGATATAATCAAAAATTTTATTATGTATAATTAGTATATTATTGAAGTATAATTTGTTATTGCTATTAGCATATTTTTATAATGTTTAAAGTCAAAGGAAAATGTAAAAATATAATCTGTTACGGAAATTTTCTTCTACATAAAAGCGCAACTAAGACTTAGAAGAAGAATGACATTTAACCTTTGTGTAAATATATTTTGATCTGTATTTAATCTGTATAAATGAATAATGAATATAATGCAGCTGAATTTAATTAAATAGTTAATTTGTTATTTAGTGTGAATGTTTAAAATATATAATCTTTTTGTGTGTTCGTATGTGTTAGTGTGAACTTTCTCTTTTCATTTTTTAAAAATCTTACTATCTATATGTTAATGTAGGAATTAACGAGTATGAGCTTCTTCTCCCAACATATTCCTGCCCTAACTACCACAATGGACGTGTGCATATGCGCATGCGCAACATTTTTTACTTTCATTATTCTCAATTTTACCCTCTTCTTTATTATCAATTCATCAAATTATACTTTTCTCTTTCTCTCTTATCTTTTTTCCCTTCTGGAATTGGAATGACTATCTTTGTTTGCAAGTGTCTGTCAGTGATAATAATGAATCAAGGCTGGAGCGTTGTTCAATCATATGAGAAATGCTAAAGTAAATTAAACGGGAGTGAACTGCTGCAAAACTTTTTGATTGGGTTAATTTGAAATTCCAGACGAATTGGTTAAACGAAGGAATTTGAATACATTTCGATATACCTACACAAGCAACCCAATTAATAACTTACTAGATATACAATGCATTGAAGAATAGAATATATCTACAAATTTAGTAATTCACCCAACAATATTATGGAATTTCTATAATAATAATATAAAAAAACTGAACGTATGTGAGACAATAATAGATGAAATGAACTGGTATTTTAAAACAGAAATAAAAAGTTGAGTCAAAGAAATGCTTTAATTAAAAACTGAAAGGTGATTTAGATCCACCTAGTAATATATAATATGAAGATGTATAGACGATCTATCATTGGATATGAGTACTTCTAAAACAGTGTGTGGTTTAGCACACACCAAGAATCAAAAATATCTTAATCACTCCTTCAATTACTTCGATATCCAAACCTCACTTAACATGATGTGACCAATTTTAAGAATATCATTATTATTATTATTAATAAATAGTAATAGTCGTGGAGTCATTCCAAAACTCGTTTCTAGAGTATTTTTTTTCCCATCTTTTCTTTGCGAGTTAGCATGGCTATACTTGTTTATGAGTGGTTGTTTATTACATTAGGGGTCAGAATGACTTAACGTCAACATGGGCATGACCACAATATTGGAATCAACAAGGGATTTGGGCATTCCATCATCAGATTTTCAATGGCATGGATGACTGAGGAGTTAGAGGGTAGAGTAGATTGAAGCCTGTCCATTAAAGTTTGAAGATTTTCTATCTTTAATATAAACTAAGCACTGATTATATGTGTGTGGGGAGATGATGATCTGGACTAACTGATGAGTGCTGGTTCAGCACAAAAATACATATATTGGAGATCATTTATCTTTTTCGAATATGCATAGTCATCTATATTAGTTGTATGAGATAGAGTAGAGACTTAAAGGGAACTTGATAGTCTGTGTTCAAATCCCCTACAATTACATCTAAACTCCAAGTATATAAATTATACTGGTATTCAAATATTATTGTTATTATTATTAGTAGTAATAGTTGTAGTAGTAATAGTAGCAGCAATAGTAATTCATAAACACTTCTATAATTATAGTAAGATTATAACAAGATAAAAAATATATGAATGGTTTTCATTTAGGGCAGGTGGTAAATAAAATGAAATTATGAATGAAATATTAATAAAAATTAAAAGCACTCCTGAAGATTTGAAATAAAATTAAAAAAAGTAATGCAACTAGGAAGAGAAGTTGATGAGAACTGAGACAAAATGAAATAGAACTATGAAATAGCAACAACAATATCAAATGATTTTCTCAACTAATCCTATGCTTCCGAGATCATTTCTGCTCACTTTAATCTAGAGTCATCTATTGTAAGCTTGAGTAATCAATATAAATTACATGGTACAGTACTATAATATTTATACCTCCTGACAGATTTCTAATCTTTTCTTTCATCGATGAAGACTTAAGATTAAACCACTAAACATCACATGAACATCATTTCCTATAGAGAGTTGCATTAGATCCTAAGATCTAGATGCAGTGATCTCAGTTTCAAGGTTCCTCGCTGATGAAAGCTAGAAGCTAGAAACTGGTCTGAAGATATTGGATGAGTAGGCACTAGATAGGGATTTTATGCACATACCTTCTTGAATTCATTTATTATTCTGACTCACACTGGGTGGCGCTACTGTAAAGAAAGCTTTGCCTCTGTTAAGATTAAACTTTGAAGGCAAAAACTCTGTATCTGACAGCAATCTTTTACTCATTTATATTATTCAGGTTAATAGCCGGAACTAATAAAAAGTCTTGAGAAGTATAAAGGAGTTACATGTAACTGGTAGATGTGTAAGTTCTAATTTTAAATCCTAAATCTCATTGTAGACAAAATCCAGAAACTGTTTTAAAAGTGTAAATATTATTGTACTATCAAAATAAGAGTCATAGATCACATGACCCTATCTCTCAAGCTTGTAAGTTATAAACAGTGAGGATTGCCAATCCTCAACAAGCTTTGTGATAAATTCTTAGCCAGAGCCAGCACTGACAGAGATATTTTAAGTGCTGGCTCTGGCTAAGCATTTATCACAAAGCTTGTTGAGGATTGGCAGTCCTCACTGTTTATAACTTACAAGCTTGAGAGATAGGGTCATGTGATCTATGACTCTTATTTTGACTATTTATAGTCTCTGCCTTAAGTCTTATGCAATGTTATATTGCTAAGACTACTAATATATGGTATGGCTGAAGATCTATCAGCCCCATATAGATATTTGAGTTGGATAGCTGGGTTTGAAGACATGTAGATGTCTGAAAATTTCAGATTTTCCACTCAATAGATAACTTTTAGTTAAGTGCTTGGCTTTGGGTTGGTATTTTTAGATCTACTGTCTGAACCTACCCTGGCACCTCTCTGAGGAGTGCCAAAGCACGAAACCATGGTCAGGGGTTTGGGGGGGGGGGTTCCTGACAGAGATATTTTAAGTGCTGGCTCTGACTAAGCATTTATCACAAAGCTTGTTGAGGATTGGCAATCCTCACTGTTTATTATTGTACTATATCTGGCATCCACTGATTACTTGGTCTTATAGTAGATAGTTTTCAAAAGGCAACTGCTTGTAAAGATCTGGAAGTAAATATATTTAAGTAATATGTTATGCAGTTGATTTCATGAAAATCTAAATGACAGTACATCACCGAACAAGCTTTTATAAAGTTTATACCAAAGAACCAGTATATGATACATACAAATGTTGTTGTCTCTTTTCAGATTGGTGTGTATAGTCATCACAAAACTCTTTTTCCCTCTCTCTTACTTGCCACTCTTTTTTATAAAATGGCTGTATTGGTTGCTAATGAATGAGAAAAAAAGGAAAAGCAGTTTAAATTAATGACTGAAGAAATTTCAAATCAATTTTATTTTGAACTCAAACCATCTTGCTTCTATGGAGATTGTCATTAAATGAAAAAATAGTTTATTTTAATTTATACAACAAAAAGTATTCATAGCAATAGTATAATATAATGAGTTCATATTAGAACACATTAGCAATAAATGCCCTGATTAGTAGAGTTGTGGTTTCTGGAGTTCAAGATCTAAGGACCACGGCTCCATGTCTGTCATTTCAGGTGTTCAAACTTTTTATGAACTCTTAAGCAAGAAACCATTCAATTACTTTTAACAATAAACATCACATGATCACTATTTCTTATGCTTGCTTATAACTATTATTAAAACAGGCAAAACCCTCTTCACTGACGAAGGCCACAAGCCAGAAACTAATCTGGGGATATTGGATGAGTAGGCACTAGAGTGACAATATGTTTAGAGATTTTTGCCTGCTTTACTTTTAACAACTGAATTATTTTACTAATGTAGAATATAAATCCTGTAACATGATAATTAGTCTAATTATTAAACATATAAACATACAGGTACATAGTTTCATCCATACCAAACCAATCATGTCATTATATATTGTAACGGGCACATTCGCCATTACATTTTTTTTTTATTATTAAACATGAAAAAAATAAAAGTTCACAAATAAAAAATTCTTTTTTTAAGAATTAAAAATTGAAAATTAAAAAATCATCTAAACTCTAATATATAAAATCGCACAGATGAGAAATTAAAAAATTATTAAACAAAACTTTATTTAAAAAAAAGAAAAAGTTTTAAAACTAAATTTTCAACAAAAACTTAAAAAGATTTAGAGATAAAAATATATCTTTAAGTTTGGAAATCACATTAATTAATCATAAAATGGAAATGATTGTTTTAATTAGTTAAATGTAAACTAGCCCTTGGGCATTTAAAATATATAAGCAAAGGTCAGATAGGAGAGAAAATCAATGGGATCAGAAAAGCCAATAAAAGAAATCACTCATGGAATCGGACCTCAGTGAATAGACCATCACCATCATCATGACATAATGTCCACTGGATCTGAAAGTCTACTATAAAGAGTGAATGAAAAAAGAGCTGAGAGAGATGTGTGATAGCAGTGGTGATATGTGTCAGTGCGGAGTTGAAGGTGAAGGGATTGAAAAGACGCACTCTCCAATCTCTTCAGTTCTGCTAAAAAAAAAGAAAGAGAAATGACCAATCATTTTCTACATTGCTGACCAGCTAAAGTAAAAGACCTCCGGATGAATAAATAAAACAGCCAACAGAATACCAATCTTTTTAGGATGGCATGAGAATTCACGTTCAAATGGCAAGCAATGGATAAAGATGAACTTTTTAAAACCGTAAGAACTTTATGAACTCTAATAAGTTTTAACTATATTTCTAAAACTCCAGTATACTAAACAATAAGAACTTTAATTCTAAAACTTGTTCCATATTTAAAATAATTGCAATAGAATCCTATCTGACCAACTTAATTTATTAATAAGTAATTTTATTTGTATTTCTTTTGTAAAATCATTTCCATTTTTTTTGTTCTTTTAAGTTTTTATTATGATTTCTGTTTTTCGTTAAACTAAATTATATAAATGTTAAATTTAAGTCGGGCGTGAATGGCTATATAGAGTTGTGAAGTTTTGTTAGGGGAGGGTAGTCTTAGGTCATTCATTTCGTAGTTGAATTAGGTCAATGGATTGGATATATTGGTGTAATTAGTAGATGTAGTACGAGGTTCTCTACAGGCAGAATTGCTAGTATATGCCGCACCCTCCTGTTTTGCCTATGTAAGGGATAATAAGATGGAGAACGCTGTCCCTTCCTATGAAGTTTTTTTTTATTGCTCTTCTCATCAGATAGATGTAGTATTCCTATCTGGACGAGAGGCAATTTCTTCTCTTAACCTATATTTGTGCTGTCATATTCGTATTACATTGAATACATCGATATATCAGATGGATTGATGTTGGTTTAACTGCAAACTTTTGGCCTAAGATTAAATAAGGGATAAAATATTTTCTTTTCAAATGTAATCTATGTAGTCTATTCATACTCGACACTCTAAATGCATTAAATTTAAGTTGGGTATAGACACTTGCATGGATTCGTTATCGGTTAATTATGTTTTTGGTTTTCATATTTGATCAAAATATATAGACATTCGGTAAATAATGATACCTTATGGTGAGTATCTAAAATGTATTTATTCGGATGTCTTTTAAGTTATTGGTGTCAATGCGGCATCTTATGATGAATGCCATTGGGTTTCTTATAAATTTCCCTCTGCAATTCCATCAATGACTTTATATTTTGATCGTTTATGTTTATTTTGAAATGTTTTTGACCGTGTAATCTATGTAACTGATCTATACTCAACATTATAAAACAAACTTTTATAAATCCATCTGTGTGAACTTATAAAAATTAAAATGTAAATTAAAATTTAAAATCAAAGTTAAAAATGTAAGTTAAATTTTAAAATGTAAACATACTAAAATAATAATGCTAAATTTTATATATATGTGCGTAAATAAATGTTTGTGTGCTAATTACTGGCAGTGGCTTATTTTATTCTTTTTTTAATATTAAAAATAGTCTTAGATAAGAATTTATAAATATAAATCTCTGCTACTCTGCTGAGCTAGTGACAATGGGCTAACGGTCGGAATCAACCAATACAATTTTTTTTAACTTACGTATCTGCCTACTATATAAATTTTCTAGGTTCAAATGCCTAGTGGCGCCCTGTAGTGCAGATACATTAAGACTCTTATTTCCAATCGTTATAATATATATATAAATTCTAATGTTCTCATGGATAAATGATGAACTCATAGTATTATTTCCAGGAACTTCCATGTAATAAAAATATAATAGCTAAATAGCTGATATTTCAGTATAATAACAAGTACTTTCCTCAGAGCTTCTTTTGTCTCAATCATAAGAATGTGTGTGGTGAGATTGAAGATTATTTTTTCTTTTGTTATTTTCTCCTCATTCTCAATCAATAGAATTTGAGAATGAGATGAAAATAACAAAAAGACAAAAATAACAATTTTAAATCACACCACCCACATTCTTATAATTTGAGAAAGAAGCTCTGAGGAAAGTACTTATAATTGTACTGAAATGTCAGCTACTTAGCTATTATATTTTTATTACATGGAAGCTCCTGGATACAATATATATATATGTGTGTGTGTGTAATTAAAATGGAAGTGACTACCTGACTGAATTGTGTAAAATATCAACAACTATGAAAGATCTGTCATTTCATAATTGTTAACATTTTACATAATATCAATTACAGTTACTTCCATATTTCAATCACTTATATGTAAAGTTATGATTATTTATTATTATTTTATATATATTATCAGATATACCCAGCCTATGAAGGCCATGGTTTTTTTAATTGGTTGCTTTAACAATTTTTTTAAAGATTTAACCTTTTCAGTTGCACTTAATTTTATTGGCCAAGTGAGGTAAAACTCTAAACTTTTGATTGGTCAATTACAGAATCAGCAGTAAAATATATATTCATCTTTTAATATTATATTCATTTTAGGTTTGTTTGTAAAAAGTATATTAATAATTTGTCAGGTGATAAAAGTAAACGAAAGTTTTTTCAAAAATAAATTTTTATTTATAATTATAAAAATATTCGATAGTGATGAATCTGAAAAAAAAAACATTCATAACAAATTAAAAAGTGTTGCCGACCTCACTGATTTCTTTCTCAATTTTACATTGTGTAAAAATAAATAATTTTTACTAAAATCTTAACTATTTTTTTAAAATAATTTTATTTTTAGCATATTTTATCAAAATAATTTATAATAGGTCAAAAAATACTTTTAAAAATGGTCTAAAACATTCATTTATAATTTTCAAAATGAAACAAAGAAGTTGGAGTGGTAAAAATTATTGACAAGCAATCTTCTTTGTCCAATATGGTCAACAACCAATCAGCACCAAGCAAGGACTGCCTTCTTCCATTGTTAAAACTAAAATTTGAATATTATTGATTGTTTACTTGTAAAATAATTCGAGAGAGGGCAGCATCTTATGGTACTTTTTTAAGCTTTAAAATGACCATTAAAAATGATGGGATTCGAGCAACTTGAAGCCATGATTGTCTATGATTGGAGCACACTAGGAAAGGATTAATGTAAATTAAACAAAACATTTTAATATTATATAAATAAATGTAATAAATGTGGTTTTAATTTCTCCTTATTTGTAATAATAAAAATACTTAATTGTAATAAATGTACAAAAGCTGTAATTTTTGTATTATGGTTGATTAATGGTGGAATTACTTCCTAGCTAGCCTGAAAAGCCGTTGTTCCTGGTTTTCAGAAAGGGCATGTTTTTTTAATCAACTGCTTTAACATTATGGTTTAGTTAGGTATAGTTATTTATTTATAATTTTTTTTATTTTTTATTTTTCAATTGTGAATTTGACAGCATTACTTACAGTCAAACAAATAGTTTTTTTAATTGGTTTGGCACATGACTTCCTCATGAACACATCATATGATAGCCTTATGTACAAACATACATTCACCAATCAGACAACAAAGAAAATAGGAATTTTATATATAAAATAAATACTAGTAAATGATGTACATTAAAATAAGTGTATTAAAAATTTTGTTTAGATTATTTAGAAGTGAAAAATATTGATATAAGTTGGTACTTTGGAAATAGTTGATCGAACGAGCTTTATTATAAATTACATTACATCAGTTATGAATGATTTTTATTTTGAAAAAAATATTGTAGCAATATTTATTTTTGTTCATGCTTAATAAAAAAAATCCATAAATATTAGTATTTATCTTGCTAAAAACATTTCATCCATGTAAATACATTCTAAACATGTATAAACACGTATGAGAGAATGTTTTGTATAAACAATTATAAGTTAACATACATATATTTGTTTTTTAAATTAGATTATTGAAGATTGTAACTAATTAATGAATTCATTAGTAATAACAAAAGAGCATGCATGGTTATTTATTTTAGTTTAGCTTCTTAAAATTTTAAACTTTATTTTAATAGTTTTTATTTTTTATTTTTAGAAAAGATAGTACAATAATAACATTATTTAATGAGAGGAAAGAAAAAGAATATCTTATTTAAAAATATATTTTATTTGCTTGTAAAGTAATTTAATTTATTTTTTTAAAAAAATATTTTATTTTGTAATAAGATTTTAAAATAATTTTAGAACATTCCAAGGAGATGTAAAACATTTTTGAAAGTAGATTATGATTTTGGAAGACATTCGATGCTGATTATGGTTATTTCTTGATCTTATTATCCAAATAAGATATAAATTGAAAGCTATATATATACCCTCAATTTCTTGAAAATGTCTTTTTCCAATTCTATTTTTTATCCTATTAGTAAAATGAAGAACAATGAAGGGATGAAAAAATAAAATTTTGTTCGAAGAGGCTGACAGCCTCACAGTAACAGCCTCACTAACTATGTGTTTGTCAATTACCACCTGGATAATGGTCATCTAAAAGAAAATCAATTTGTTTCAAGAAATTTACAACTCTATTGTATTTCATTCCAATATCAGCCTTTCAAGCTAATTGAGCACGCACCTTTGAGAGTGTTAAATAAATGAATATTCTCCTCTTCAATCCAAGATATAGCATTTATGCAGGAATAAAAAGAATCCCTCTTATTCCTATGACTCAAATTCTTTTATATGAGCAAATCTGAAGAACTTCTGAAGAGAGCGTGAGTAGATTCTCACTTTAAATTACTATTTATGATGTTTTTTGACTGAATGACGTCGGTGTAATTACTTAGAATTTACTAGACATCATTCTTACTGAAACTTAATTATGAGTAAATAAGCAAATATTTTATCTAGCGCCGTGCTTGCAATGAAAGGCTGATATTGGAATGAAATATAATTACAAGCACGGCACTAGATAAAATATTTGCTTATTAACTCTATTGTAATAAAAAAATTGACCGTTTACTGATAGAAAACAAAAATTTAATATTAAAAACATTTTTTTTAAAAAAAAACATCATTAATTTGTTTATGAACATTTTCAGTTTTAAAAAATCTCTTGGATAAAGATAATGGCTATATTGAATAATAATACTGATGTTGGCTTAAATAATATTACTTTATCTAATCAGCTCAATAAAATCTGTTAACAAATTTCCCCCTTGATAAAAACCTATAATATAAAAAATCAACATCACTGGATGCAAATATGAAGAAGAAAAGGATTTTACTTTATTGTTTATTCTCATAAAAAATGTTTATTATACAATCTGTAAAAAAGAAAATAAGCTTTTCTTTCTATCAAATGTACAAATGAAGAACTCAAAGTAAACAGAGAATTATGATACTATTGACACATTTTTTTTACATACACCAACATTTTAATGTATATTTTATTATGTATGAAGGAATGTTTATTTAGTAACCTTGATTATCTTTAATATATATATAATCATATTTATTAATTTTAAAATACTATAACATGTTTAAAAGTTTTTGAGAGATTTATTTAGTCTACAGATGTTTATAGTTTAGTATATGCAACCTTTATATTTGTGGCTTTTCATTTGAGAAATATTGTGTTGATAAGGCAAAGATACCCTTAATATTTCCATGGTTATAAAGAAATATATTTTTATCTTACACCACTCACAAATAATGGATTATAGCAGAGGAGTGCTAGCATTATTTTAAGTTTCTCAGAGATAGAAATGTAGATAATTATTTAATTAGTTGTTTAATCTTATATTCAGTTATAAATTTGCATCCTCATATGTTAATGATTATTATCGATCCACTGCAAGATGAAAGCCTCTCTCCATCTTTTCAGATCTCCAGCCTATCTTCTCCATATCCCCCTTCCCCTTGACACATTTTTTCATTTCATCCATCCATCTCAAATGCGGTCTCTTTCTATGTCTTTTACAATCTTTGGAATAATAATTAAAAATGATGATGACGATATTAAAGATACTAAGACTGATACTTATTTATCTTAATAAACTTGAAAACATACTTTGTCATTCATATTCTAGTTAAATTGTTTTGTTTAATTAAATTTAAGCAAATGCATTCTTACATTAATTAAAGACAATCTGATTTATCATATTTTATTATGTTATGGCAATTTAATTTCTTTTCTAAGGTAAATAGAAATTGAAGAAAGTTTATTCAATTATATAAACTTATTAATTGTAAAATAAATAATAAAATATTTCATTTTTTTTAGAGATATAAACAAATTCGTTTAAATTTTATTTATTAAATTGGCTTCATATATATTTTTATTTAGTTAAAATTATATTTATTTACTTATCACGTATTTGTTTGGACACACACAGTCATATTCAGATCCCTCAAATATTGTTTAACTACAGATATCAAGTGGAGATACAATGAAAATGGAGGATGTTATTTAGCTATAGTGCCCAAATAAAATTCAGAATATATATCAACCATTCATATACATTAAAAAGTTATACATAATACTTATATAAAAGATTTATATAAATATTTAAAGAATATTTATATGACATATAGGATATATTTATTATTTATTATATAATATTATTATTTTGGCTAAATTCAAATTGAGTCATCACAAACATATTGACTATTTATTAAAATTAAATGTAGTTTGGATATAATAAATTGTACCCTTTGTCTAAATGTTACATCGATGTATATATTCGTCATTCTTTAATACATATAAAATGCCAAGTATAAAGATTGATGGTGTATCGGACAGAGTTGCAAGATTAGTTATACAACTTAATAGCACATACCAAATGCAGATAATTCAGGTTTATGCCCCAACAAGTTCTCATAGTGATGAAGTAGTAGAAGATTTTTATATGGATGTACAAAAGGCTTTTGATCAGAGTAAACAACATTTTAAAATTGTTATGGGAGACTTTAATGCTAGAATTGGTAGACAAATGAAAGATGAAATTGCTGTAGGTAATTTTGGTTATGGTAATAGAAATGAGAGAGGACATAGACTTGTGGAGTTTGCAGAAAAAGAAAAACTTTATATTATGAATTCATTATTTGAGAAAAATGTTAAAAGGAAATGGACATGGAAGCATCCAAATGAAGGTACAGCAGAATTGGATTATATTTTGACTAACAGGAAATACATATTTCAAGATTGTAATGTTCTTAATAAATTTAACACAGGAAGTGATCATCGATTAGTAAGGTGTAAGTTACGTGTTAATGTAAAACTAGAGAGACAAAAATTATTGAGAAAAACAATATTTACAGTTGATATTCCTAATCTTCAGAAACATTCTAATGAATTTAAATTAGAACTTACAAATAGGTTTCAAGTGTTAGGAGATTTTGAACAGGATTCAGATTTGAATGAAATTAATATGAAAATAACTGATACACTTTTAAAAACTGCAACAAAGATAGCTGGTAGAAAAAAGCAGCAATTGACTAATAAAATTTCTACTGAGACTAGAGAATTTATGAAGAAAAGAAGGAATATGAAGATATACAAAAATGATGTATTAAAAAGAATTGAATATCTCGAATTTTGTAAAATGGTACGGAAAAGAGTTGAAAATGATATAAGAAAGTATAACTGTGAAATAGCAAGGAAAGCTGTAGAAGAAAATAAAAGTCTCAAGAATGTTAAACAACATTTTGGTATTGGTAGGAAATTTATATCTGCAATAAGAAAAAAAGATGGAATTATTACTAAAAAGAGAGATGACATCATGAAATTTGTAGAAGATTTTTATCAAGAATTATATAGTAATAAAGAACAAGTACCTCCTATATCTATTACATCTTCCGAATTGCCCAGAATTTTAAATGAAGAAGTGAGACATGCAATTAAATGTATGAAGAAAGGAAAGGCTCCAGGAAATGATGGAATTATAATTGATATATTAAAAGAAGGAGGTGAAGAAATAGAAACAATTTTAGCAAAGTTATATACCAAATGTCTAAATGATAAAGATGTACTGGAAGATTGGAAGAATGCAGTAATAATATTAATATTTAAAAAAGGTGATAAAGAAGATATTAGAAATTACAGACCTATCAGCCTTTTATCAGTTTTATATAAAATTTTTACCAAGATAATTACAACTCGTCTACAGAGAACTTTGGATTTCCACCAACCAAGAGAACAAGCTGGATTTAAAAGTGGTTTTAGTACAATAGATCATATCCAGGTATTGAGAGAAGTCATAGAAAGGACAAATGAATATGAGTTGTCATTATGTTTTGGATTTGTAGATTATGAAAAGGCATTTGATTCTATACACATTTCTTCAGTGATTAAAGCATTGGATCATCAAGGTATAGATCCAGGATATTGTCATATTTTAAAGAATATTTATAAAAATGCAACAGCAACAATTAGATTACATAATGATACTGGAAAAATCAACATTGAGAAAGGTGTAAGGCAAGGTGACTCCATATCTCCAAAACTTTTTACAGCAGTGCTGCAAGAAGTATTTTGTGGATTAAAATGGGAAACTAAAGGAATGAAAGTAAATGGAGAGTATTTAAGTTATTTAGATTTTGCAGATGATGTAATCATTTTTGCAAATAATGCTTCAGAGCTGCAGGAAATGTTGCAGGAGTTAGCAGATGAAAGTAGAAAAGTAGGACTAAAGATAAATGTTAAAAAGACTAAAGTAATGTTTAATCGATTTGCTCAAAATATGAAAATAAAGATTGATTAAAGAAGAATTAGAAGAAGTTAACAGTTACAAATACCTAGGTCAGATTATTAATACAGATGGAAACATAATGGAGGAAATTAATCATAGAATTAAACTTGTTTGGAGTGCTTTTGGTAGAAATAACTTGATACTAAAAGGAAATATGCCTATGTGTTTGAAAAGAATGGTTTTTAACAAATGTGTTTTACCAGTTCTTACTTATGGATCTGAGACTTGGACACTTAATAGAAGAGCAATACAGAGACTTCAGACCACTCAAAGGAGTATGGAGAGATGTATGTTGGGAGTAACAAGAAGAGATCGAAAACACAATGTATGGGTAAGACAACAAACAGGTGTTACTGACCTTATTGAAAAAATTAAAAGATTGAAATGGAGTTGGGCTGGACATATTGCTAGAAGAAATGATAATAGATGGACAATTGAAATTTTAAACTGGATTCCAAGAGATTGTAAAAGACCCAGAAAGAGACCACATGTGAGATGGATGGATGAAATAAGAAAATGTGCAGGGGTGTTGTGGAAAAGAGAAGCTAAAGATAGGAGAAGATGGATTAAACTTGGAGAGACCTTCATCCTGCAGTGGATTGATAATGGTTGATGATGATGATGATGATAAAGCATATCAACTATCTTGTAATCTTTATTGTTTGACTTACCGTCACAGTTGAGTAGTTTCATCCACTATATATATATATATAATCAAATTAACTGTATAGAAAGTGTTAGTGAAATAAAGATGGTATATTTAAATTCAGATATAAAATGTTCGTTTAAGGATGTGACTTGATTGTCCATTGAAATGACAGTTTTTTTGATTACTGATACTCTTTTTAAGTAGAATAATCCAAAATTGTTGATAAAAAAATTCATTTTAGTTGCATATTAAATAGGATTACATTCAGAAAAGAGAGTACACTAGTCATTAGATTTCTGATAAACAGAGGTGATATATTTAAATTTAGGTTGAGAGTAGATGTTGTTGATCTATTCAAAATTTGAAAATATCTTTGTAAATGTGATTCTGTTATAAGAATTGAAATGATGCATTCTTAATTAATTTCATTTTTTATGTAGTTCAAAACTGTGGGAAAAACTTAGTTACTATCAAAAAAAAATATAACTGCATTAAGATGTTTAGTGAGAGGAGTAAAATACACTGTCCATTATTGCTTACTTCTTTTGTGTCCATCTGTAAAGTACAATTTCTTATGTATCGATCTTTCACAATCAAATGACTGATAATTGATATAAACACAATTAAATCATTATTATTTCATTTTTGAATTTTAAGAGTATGACGTAATCTTTACAAAAAATTTAATAACTGATGAAGTCCTTGAGATTATAAGTTTTTTTGATGCCGAAGGGAAGCAAAAAATCACAGAAACTTTTCATCAAATGCATATCTTTTATTTTAGCTTTTGTGCAATCAGATTACCACAAATATTGGCATTTATATTTATAGATGAGAACCATTTGAGACTTGTGTGAATTTGTCCATATTCAAAGGCATATTGACATTATCATTAGTCCTATTAATAATCTTTTTTTTTTTTTTTGCAAAAGTACTAGAAAAAAAACTTTTTATTTTATACAGGTTATTACTTTTTATTTTCTTAAAAATTATATATTTTAAAACATTAGAAGAGACTTCAACGAGACTTTCAAGCTCTCTCTATAGCTATCCACTCCGTCTTATACAACTGATACACATCACCACAAACAAGCGAAAAAGGTAAATGATCTCCAAATATACTTATCAGTTGTATAAGATGGAGTGGATAGCTGTCGGGAGCTTGAAAGTCTGAGTTCAAGTCCCTTCTCATTACATTACGTTTAGCACAAACAATATACAGGTATTTAAATATTACATATTTAAAAAAAATATTAGGAGAAATTTGATAACTTGAAAGACTTTTGATGTTATGAATTGTATTTCAAAATAGTGATCTAGTTTTTATGATTTCTTTATTTCTCTCTCTTTTCACATTTTTTTTTCTATTTAGAATATTAAAGATGTTATTGATTTCTAAGTGAATTCATAAAATATAGGATTATGCAGTTGGCATGTAAATTAACTCAACTCTGAAAAATTGCTGCCAGTTAGTCAGAAACCCTTCACTGCTAGAGGGCAAAATAGCAATAACTTCAAAATTTAGTGATCTTACTTGCAACATTAATCTTTGACCTTTTGAAAAAAAGGATAAAATTTGATTTTCTAGATAAATAACTCACCTAGCAATCTCATCTTTGGTTGGTAAATGGATATCTAGAAAGAAAAAAAGATAAACTCTACTTATCTTTTCTTTTTTCTTTATAGAGAAATAAAAAGTTTTTGTATTTCACTAACCAAACAATAAAAATTAAAACAAATATATAATCAAGGTGAATATAAGAGAGAGAATAAAAACAAAACATTGTAAATGGTAGAGTTAAATTATTAAATACAATCTGATTTATATTTATAAGATCCAAAGAATTCATGCAAAGTTTTTGAAAAAAAGCATTGATGAAAAGCAAGCTTGCACCTAAACAATGAAGATAAATAAGAACTCTGGTCTACAAGAGCTTGGAGAGCCAAAATGATTTATATCTGTCAAATTATTATTTCTTAATAGTTAAAAAGGGTAAATGACTTATAGCTCACACCAAGACAAAGGACTGTCCATTACGCCTCCATGAATTGAAAAGTTGAATTTAAAATATTACCCACTTAATCAACTACAATTTGAGGAATGTTTTTAATGTTTTCACTTTTTTATTTTCCTAATTAAAAATACCTATATATCCATTTATTGACCAATAACAAGATGACTAATTGGGTTTCTCTAAAAAAAATTCTATACTTGCTTGGAAATTTCCATGTTTAACCCACAGTCTGATCCCAAATCATGTAATGACAAACATTAAACACTATTTTAATGGAATGCAGTATGTGGAATATATATATGTCACATAGTCATCATTTATACATCAGTACAAAAATGTATATATGTAAAGAGATATGTGAATATGTACATTTTATTTATAATTGACACACACTGATACAGCCATTTGTACTGGAAATAAAGTTATTAAATATTTTATACAGCATAAAGATCTTGAACTCAGTTCTCAATGATTAAGGCAATGATGATCAAAACATGTATTCTCATATTGTAAACATTTCCTGATCATAACTAACTATATGATGGTCAGACTATGATCACATCATCTAGTAGCTTCATTTAAAATCAGGATATACTAGAAAAAGTTCATGAATGCCACTTCCACTATGGAAACAATCAATAATGAATTAATATCTTCATGTCAGAATATCTTAATTTCTTCCCCATTAACGTTCCAACATATTCATATCTTAGAGCATACGTAGTGAAAATGGTATGATATATAAATAAAAATAACACAAACATTTAATTTTAAATAATGAAAACAAAACATATGGATATATTCATGCACAGACATAATATATCCTAAGCTGATATATATCAAAAATATACCAGCACTCTTTTTTTAAGTAAAAAGAAGAAGAAAACACTAATAATCCGGCATATCTTGCATAAACGTACAATTTTTTAAACACTATTATTATTTTATATATATGTGATAAAAATATATTCTCCAATATCTCCAAAGTTTTTTGCAAAAAGTATTCTGTGGATTAAAACAAGTAAATGGAGATTATTTAGTCAACTAGATTTTGCAGATGATGTAGTTGTTTTTGCAAATAATGCTTTAAAGCTTCAGGAAGTATTGCAAAAATTATCAGATGAAAGTAAAAAAAAAATAGGACTAAAGATAAATGTTAAAAAGACTAATAATGTTCAAAGGAATTTCTCAAAAAATAGAAATAAAAATTGCTAATGATGAGTTAGAAGAAGTTAACAACGACAAATACCTTGATCATATTAAATACTACAGATGGAATTATAATGGATAAAATTAATCATAAAATTAAACTTTTTTGGAGTACTTTTGGTAGAAATAACTTAATATTAAAAGGAAATATGTATATGTGCTTGAAAAGGAAGGTTTTAATAAATGTCTTTTACCAATTCTTACTTATGGATGTGAGACATGGACACTTAACAAAAGAGCAATACAGAGATTTCATACTACTCAAAGAAATACAGAAATATACATGTTGGGAGTAACAAGAGGATATTGAAAACAAAATACATAGATGAGAAAACAAACAGATATTATTGATATCATTTAAAGAATTAAGAGACTTAAATAGAGTTGGGTTGAACTTATTATCATAAGAGATGATAATAGATAGACAATTGAAATCTTAAACTGGATTCCAAAAAATTGCAAAAGACCTAGAAAGAGACCACATGTGAGATAGATGAATGAAATAAAAAATGTGCTGGATAGATATGGAGAAGAGAGACTAGAGATTGGAAAAAATCGATTGAACTCGGAATTTCATCCTATGGTTGATCAATAATAGTTCAAAATGATGATAATTATATATATAAAATAATAAAAAACCAGAATTGGAGAATTAATCTCAACGTATTACATAATATTAACTTCTGGGAAGTTCGTATATATATATTCTAACATTTGTAAGCCAGTACAATAAACCATAGTTTATTGAATCTATTGATAAACAACTAGGTCCCAAAACATATGATAATTCACAAGCCAGATGCCTAAAAATCATTTTAAAATTTGCAAATCTCTTTTTGTATCAGCAGCAATCTATTTGTTATATATATACATTTTTCACAGTAATTCAGAACAGCATAATATAATTCCATAAATAAAGGCAACCACTGTGTTTGAACCACAATGAAAAACTAAAAAATCAAATACAAATTTCAATAAATAAAATAATCGTATATGAATAATTTTTTTAAAATATATATTTTACAAATACAATGAAAAAAAAAATAGTTTAGACTGCTTGAAACTTCTTATCACAGATTTAATAAATTACTAAGTTTAATACCCCAATACTTTTCTAAAACTATAGATGTGACTTCATCATAGTAATGTTGAAACATTTCTTTACATCATTATTTGGTTACTTTATCAAACATGTATGGGATTAATCTCTAATTTTGGGTCTTTAGATTGCTTGAGGGATATACTGCTTCACTCAACAAGCCAGGTAAACTTTTGAGCAGCAGGATCAGGTTAGGCACCTTTTACCTCATCATCATCTTCTGGATATTAACTGTGAGACATGGCATAGCCATCACTGTTAAGAAATTGTGTTTTGGAAGTGTGGATAATAGACTTCAGCATGCATTTGTCACATACTGTTGAAAGTCATTTCATTGCAGAACTTACCCGTCATAGCCAGAACAAAATCAGCATTAAAAGTACCTTCCAACTGCACAATTTTTTTTTATATTGGCAGTTATTACTAAGTCATAGGAGGTATTTGAATTTATACTGTTTCTCTTCTTATCTAATTCTGACTTTGCACTGTGCTATGTTATACTCAGCTATTAATGGATGATGAAGAATGACTGTGAATGACTTGTTATATCAACCTAATTTTTTATATATAACTTTCCTGATGACTGGTAACAATATGTTTTTCAAACCCTCATTCTTACTCTTGAAAAGCCATTTTTTAATACTAAATCCAGGTTGTTTTCTGCTTTCTTAGAGTTCATTAATTATAAAACTTTAATTTATCATTATCATTTTCAATCATTGTCAATCCACTACAAGTTGAAGATCTCTCCAAGTTTTTGATCTCTAGCCTCTCTTATCTATATCACTCCTGTATTCTTTATTTTATCCATCCATCTCACATGTGGTCTCTTTCTAGATCTTTCACAATCTTTTGGAATCCAATTTAAGATTTCAACTGTCCATCTATTATCATCTCTTCTAGAAATATGTCCAGTCCAACTCCATTTCAGTTTCTTAATTCTTTCAATGATGCCAAAAACACCTGTTTGCTCTCTCTCCAATGTAATTAAACCTTAGTTATGAAACTTTTATTAAAAAATCTTAAATGTAATTAATTAAGTATAGTTTTTTTTAAAACTGACATATATTTTTCTTTATTTAATTCTACATAGAATAAACTTTTCATAATAGCTTCTCCAATTCTTGGTTTTTAAAAAAACTCAAGCCAAAAGCGTTGGTGGCCTAGCGGTTAGCATAGCTGCCTTCCAAGCAGCTGGCCCGAATTCGCTTCCCGGTCAGCGCATTTGACTTATGAAAAAAAAAAAAGTTCAATATTTGCTTATAATTTTTTGAATTTTATTACTAATTTATCTTTTTGTTTTATCGTAAAATATAAAATATTTAAATCTAATGTTACCCCAGCTTAATAAATTAAAAATACACCAATATGGAATTCACTATGATTTTAATAAAGTAAACAATATTATACTCTTTTTTTCTCATGTGTCACAGCATCGGCCGGAAAGCGAACCCGCTAACACGGGACAATTGCTTGTAATGTCGCTCTGCTGACCACTCGACCACCAACGCTTGACAGTATTATACACTTTTAATATTTAAATACAAGTATAGTATGTATAATTAATCTAGACGTAATTAAAGATTTGAACCCAGACTTTCATGCTCTCTTCATTCATTCATTCTATCTAAGGTGTAACAGCTGTATTAGATAGAGTGGATGGCTAAAGGAAGCTTGAAAGTCTGGGTTCAAATCCCCTTTAATTATACTCTTATTTATTAATTGTATAGGCAGGTGTAATAATCATCAGTAGAATAATATCAAATTTGATTTTAATTTCTCAGTTACTTTTATTTCGTTATCTATTTTTTAAATTACTTACTTTGAACTCCATTAAGCTCTTTTATGATTTTGAATGAATTCATCATTAACTGAATTTATATTGTCACACTATGTATGGTTCTTTATTTCTTACTCAATAAATTTTATTTAAATTATCTATCGCATTTTATATATTGCTTTTATAATTTACTAGTTCACATTACTATTTCCTAGACTCATAATTTGGAATTCAAATCTGGATTGAGTGAATTTTAAAATTTTTTCAGGTTGCAAACAAGTTTAGAATTAGATAGTTCAAAATCAAATTAACTAGCCATCTAACCGCGGTTGGTAAATGGGTATCTAATTATTCTTATCTAAGAAATAATGCCCAGATTAAACACAGCTAATCAAATGAATGTCAATGTGGTGATTAAAAATAGGAAATGTGATTATAATATAAATAATGAGAATCGGATCGTGTGGTCTATGACTCTTATTTTGAGTGATTATAATATGATTTGGTCCCCACTGCTGATGAGGAAACAATAATGGGCACAGAACCCATAGTCATCTATTATTTGTCAGTTCTTAGTTTATACCTACATGCAAACTACGAATTGATAAATGCTATCAAAAAAGCATTTAACCCCCCCCCCAAAAAAAAAAGTATTCAATTTTCCCATAACTACTAATCTTCGATTTTAATAATGAATTAAATCTCTAAGCATTTTTTAAATTAAACGGGTTTTTTTTCCATTCTTAACAATAACTACAATCTACGATTTCTAGTTAATTTGTTATAATTCAAAAGAAAGAGTATTATATTTTATTAAAATCTTTTTTTTTTTTTTCAAAGTTTATATTATTATAAAATTTTCATTTCATTCGGAATTTTTATAATGAATGTTTAACTTTTTTTTTATTTTAATAGCAAAACAAAGAGAAAATTATTATTTTTTTCTAAATGACTATGTCTGTAAAGCAATGTTATTAAAAATACGCCAAAAATATTAAAAATTTAATTATTTTATACATCTTTGTTTTAAATTTAATTTTAATTAAATTCTAAAGCTATTAGAGAGATTACATAAATAACTTGCTGACGTCAATTATAAGTTATGAGTATCATATAAATAAATTACCGACATCATATGAAATAAATGTTGATACACACACACACAATATTCACTATCAACGTAGATACATATGCACAAACAAATATTCACGTGTATGGGTGGGTAGTTAGTATATCTAATTACTATTAACAATCCGATTTCATATCCAGATAAAGTTTTTTTTTTTTTTCATATAGATGAGAAACTTCAAGCAAGCTTACATTTGTTTTACTATTATTATTAGATAATTATCTCATAATAAATCTACTTAACCGTCTAATTACTGATTGGTAAATTGAATATTAGCTATTTATAAGAGAATAAACATGAAAGGAAAGTCATACGGACTCTCAACAAATGTTAGCTATCTAGCTTCCACTGTGAATAAATTATGAAAAATACTTTCTCTTGTCAAGCGTTGGTGGCCTAGCGGTTAGCATAGCTGCCTTCCAGGCAGATGGCCCAGGTTCGCTTGCCGGCAACGCTTTGATATATATAAACTTTTTTCTACAATGAACTATGTAAGACAGCTTTAATTATATATATGAATTATATAAAAGTTTTACTCATATATATATGCACACACCCACTAACTTAAATGTGAATATTAATAATAAAATTAAATTTGTAGGAGTTATCATAGTAGCAATAAAAATATATAATATATATTTAAAAAGGAAGTATTTTTAATAGATGATTTTTACTAGTTATGGGCTTGAAGACCTTATGGAAGAGCAATGCACAGACTTCACAGTACATAGTGGAATATAGAAGCATGCGCATTGGAAATAATAAGGGGAGATAAACAATAACATGGCTGTGAAAATAAGCAGGTGTCATTATCACTGTTGAAAGAATAGAGGTTGAAATAGAGGTTGAATTGCAGCTAAGTTAGACTTATTGCTAGAAGACATAGCAACATATTATAACGATCGAAATGAAAGTGAAGATCGAATCTAACCGCAAAAACAATATCTGCACTACAAGGGCGCCATCTAGGCATTTGAGCCTAGAAAAATTTATAAAGTAGGCAGATACGCGCTGTTAAGATTCCACTTTATTTAAATATTCCGATCGTTAGCCCAAGTCACTAGCTCAGCGGAGACGCAGAGATAAAAATCTATAAATTTTATATCTTAAATATAAAAGAATAAAAGCCACTGCCAGAAATTAACACATAAAAATATTTATTTACGCACATATAAAATAATATTTAAATTTTGAGGAATAAATTTAACGTTTATAATTTTATATTGATCTTTAATTCTAAATTTAAGTAGATTGCAAATAATGAGTTTACTATTTATTTAGAGGGTCGAGTATGAATGGACTACATAGGTCTGCATTTGAAAGGAAAATATTCTTCCCTGATTTAACCTTAGGCAACAAATTTCGCAATCAACTGGCGCCAATCCATCTGATACATTCATGTATTCAATGTAGCATGATATGACAACACAAAATACTATATTGTCAGGAATGTACATCTGAACAATAAGTAGAAATAGAGAAGACATTGACTCTCCACCAACAGGAATGTGACATCTGTTGGCAAGTAGATCAATAAACAAAAAACTCCATAGGAATGGACTGCGGTCTTCTGCCGACTTACAAACCCATCCATAGGCAAACAGAGGGTGTGTGGCGTATATCTATAATCCTGCCCGTAGCGGACCTCATACTACATCTACTAATTACACAAATATATCCAATCCATTGAACCAATTCAACTACGAAATGAATAACCTAAGATTACCCTCCCTTAATACAACTTTACAAAACTATATAGCCATTCACGCCCGACTTAATTTTAACATTTAAATACGTTCGCACAGATTTGTTTAAAAATGTTGGGTATAGATCGATTATATAGATTCCACAGTCAAAAACATTTCAAAATAAACATAAACAATCAAAATACAAAATTATTGATACCGACAATCACAGAGGGAAACTTATAAGTAACCCAATAGTATTCACCATAAGATACTTGCGTTGTCACCAATAACTTAAAAGACATCCGAATAAATACATTTTAGATACTCACCGTAAGGTATCATTATTTATCGAATGTCTATATATTTTGATCAAATATGAAAACCAAAATATAATTAGCCGCAAACGAATCCATGCAAGCGTCTATAAACAACTTAAATTTCATACATTTAAATAATCTTTACAATAAGAAAAAAAAAAAAAATGGAAATGATGTTTATCAATCGGGAAACATATAAAATTAAACATTATTAATTTGATTTAAAAACTTACAAAAGTCAGATAAGAGTCCGTTTTAACATTTCAGTTGGCTTGTTTATCAATTTGTAAAACTTGACGAAAGTTCTAGATTGATTTTAACAATCGTTCATTTCATATAGCTTATGGTATAAGAGTCCAGGCCTCTGCTTTCAATTCCCGCGACGCCTCCGTTGGAAGGTAATGTTCTGGAGATGGCAATAGCTGGTTCAAGGTATCACAGTCTTTTCATTTTTTTTTTTATAGAGAGTGTGGTATGTGCGTCATACCACATCTCTCAAACACACAACGCTGGAACTGTCAGAAAAAACTGTATTTCCCTTTTTATATTATCCACAAGGATTCAATGAACAAAACGTCACTAATCTATCACTTTCGTTAGGGTCCGAGCCAAGGCTTAGTGCTTCCATTGGTCAAGCTAATTTCTCTTTCTTCTCTTATCTAACTTTTCATCTGACTTTTTAATTAAACAGCTTTTAGATAATTAATAAACAATCATTTCCATTTACAGATTACAGGAATTAATTAATACCTGTTTTTATTTTAACTTACGTTATTTTTTTATTAAAATATTTTTATATTTCAATCTTGTATTTTTTTATTTAAAAAAATACGTTCAAATACTTTTTTTTCTTGTTTATGAAAAAAAATATTTTTAAAGTTTAGCATCTGTGCGAATGTATATACGTATAACAAACATTTTAATTTTAGCGTTTAGTTTTTTACTTTTATTTGCGAACTTTTAAGTTTTTATTTTAAATTAATGTAACGACATATTTATATATCGTTACATATCAGTAAACTTCCTCAAAAAACAAAAAAACATTAAAAAAAAAAAAAAAGAATTTACTTAGTGTTAGTAATTACGTTACACAAATTTGTTATATATGAAATTTCAAAAGGACAAAACTTTTTTTTTTTTTTTTTAAAAGACACAACAGTAATTACAAATATAATGATAAAAAAAAAAAAGTTGACTGATGATTCCTTACTACCAGCTAAATTTCTGCCCCCTCCCTTCCAAGTTTCATTTCTCCTACCTTTAAGTATTATTTAGGCAAGTTAAACGATTAGATTTTAAACAAGACTTTTTAAAAAAAAATTATGATTTATATTTATTAATTACGTTTTATTTATTACTTTTTATTCCTCGAATTTATCTCTACATATGCGCAATTTTTTGACTGGCAGTACCTTTAAGACAAAATTTCAAAGTGTAACTCCACGTCAATACAACAAATCTATTTATACTATTTCAGAAAAAAAATTTACGGGCATGATTCACTTTTAAAATTCTCAGGGCATTCGTGTTTATTAAAGATCGGCCCAAGTTGGGTAGCCAGTTTGTACCAAGCACATAAATATTTTATGTGTTTGTACAATATAAAAGGCTATATTCTTAAGCTGGATTTCAATAGATACTAAAAGACTCAGAAAGTGAAATGGATAAAATAAAGAAACTTGTTGGAGTGATGAACAGAAGAAAAGATACCAGATGGAGAAACTTGATTAAACTTGACGAGGCATTTATTTTGCAGTGAATTGATAATGATTATAAATAATAATGATATGTCTATATATATATATGCGTATGCCATCTGATTATCGATAGTCAATTTTTTCTGTGCTCAAAAATTTCTTTAATTTCACAGTCTGCAACTTGAAATCTTTTTAAGAAAAAAAATTAATATATTTTATTTTGTTAATATCTCACAAAAATTGAATGAATAAAATCATACCACTGCCTAGTCATTATTAACCTTTTCAGAGTCCAACTTAAATTTCTGTCATCCCCTTAAACCACATCTTTAATTACATAAATTATCTATTGTGGCTCCAATGATTTTACAAATTTCTGATCAACAACTATTTACATGTTAAATTACAAAAAAAAAAAAAAAATCAAGTCAGATGTCACATGATCTAATTTAATAAGCTTGTATTTACAAATGTTATATATAGAGTAGCAGAAACCGGTCTGATGTTAAATTAATATTGAGAAATTGTAATTCTTCTATGCACTCTTCACAATGCTTTATTTAGTTTTTTAATTTTACAGTTTCAATTTCTAACAGCATTCTTCACAGCTATTAAATATCTTCTTCTAGTTTACTGTTCTCTAATCAAAAAATCATAATTATATATTTCATTTTTTTAAAATATGTGTTAATCAAGTTTGTTTACAACTTGTCAATATTTAAACTTAAGCCCTGAAAACATTTAAAATCTAAATTCATTTTATTAACAATAATCTTAATCGTTTATTCATTTTTTTACGGTTGTTTTATACAATTATAAATAGAAATCAGTAACTTTGTAATTTTCCCCCACTTCTTTATGATTTCTATTTTTAACTATCAAAGGACTTACACATCACTTTGTATTCCTTTATACCTACCCTATTCATGGAACAATTAAGTCCAAAAACAGTACTATGATAATTCACAAGCCATATCCCAAAGAATCATTTACACTACAATGTGGTTTTATAATGTAAATGCTACAACCAGTATGTAATACCTCTACTAAAAAAGTATTATTTTATAATATAATTATGGTTTGAAATTTGATTTTTTTTATAAGCTATATTTCTTATAAATATTATAATATAAATTTTTCAAAAATATAAGCTAAAATGTGCAAAAAATGGAGAAATAAAAACTTTTCATTTAGAATAGCTTCTAACTGAAATTAGTTGATTGCTTTTTTAATATCAATTATTATAACAAAATAAATGTGATTTTATTTATTATATGCATAAAAAGTAGAAAATAGATCACAAAAAATGAAACTTCTACCTGGGATCAGTTGATTGTTTTCTTTTAGGAAAAATAATCTGTTATTATAATACATATATTAGATTTTTATTATTGTAAGCATTATTTACAATAAATATTACAGTATTTGTGTAAAAATAATAATCATAGAATGCAAAAAAAAAATAGAAAACTAAGATTACTTGCATTTAGAAGGTTTGTAAAGATGGTATACAAAAACTCCTCACAGCAGGCTAACACAGAAAAGTAACAAAAAATCCAATACTGAGCACAGAAACAAAGTTACAAGCATTACTGAGAAAGCATCACAGGTATAACATCATATTTTAGCAAATTTCCTAATCTTTATAATGTATCTAAAATCCATAAAGATCATGTTCCATTATGATCTATTGTGAATTCTAGAAATTCATCTTGCCAAAATTTGATTTCTTCTAAAAGTTCTTAGTTGTTTGGCATATAAGACCAAATCCTTTGTCAAGGACTCTAGAAACTTTGTAGAATTAATCAAGAATATGAACATTGAAAGAACTAATATACTAGTAAGCTTTGATGTGGAAAGTTTATTCACAAATGTATTATGGAAGAAGCATTGTCTATTGTAAGAAAAAGATTGATGATAATAGCTTACAAACTAGAACATCTCTTTCTATTGATGGTATAACGGAACTATTAACATTCTGCATAACAACAATCTACTTTCAGTACAATATAAAATTTTTCCAACAAAATCAAGGAATAGCTATGGGTTCACCATTGTCATCTCTGATTAGCAATATATACATGGAAGAAGTTGAAACCACAGCCATAAAGACTATGTCATATCCACTTAAAGTTTGGCTTTACTGTGTGGATGATAAATTTGTTATATGACCACATGGTGAAACATTGCCACAAACTTTCTGGAAACACATCAATAACATATTCTCTTCAATTACATTCATAATAGAGTCGGAATAAGAACAAAAATTAGCATTCTTAGATGTTCTTGTGACAAGACTCCCTCATGGAAAAATCAAAACTTTGATTTATAGAAAACCCACAGGTACAGAAAAATACTTAGCATATACATCAATCACACCAGAAACACAAAACATACAGTTAAACTGTCTCTAACTCTTATCAAAAATGGTTATCCATCAGTTGTTACTAAAAAAAAAATTTTTTAATAATAAAAAATAAAAACACCAAAAGAAAAAACAAGCATTGCTCTATAGTGTATTCATACATACCAAAAATAACAGACAAATTAAAGAAAATTTGAAATTAGTATACCATCAGAACAGCTTTACAGAGCCATACTATGCTACATGAATTCTAAGGTCTACAAAGCCAAATGCTGAAAAGCAAAAACTGCATCTATAAAATACCATGTAAATGTGGAAGAAGGTGAATTGGTGAGACCAATCATCCCATTGAAAATGATTGTGAGAACACAAACTTATGATTAGAAGAGAGAAAACAAAGATAGCTAAGATAGAAGACCATGTATATACCAATGAATATGTTTAATTAGAAAAATACATAAATATTAAATAGAAAGGGAAAGATACAAAGAGGAAAATTTAAAGAAGCTGCTCACATGACAATGGTGAATAATCCTATTGTCAACCTAGTGTGCTTATACATAATTTATGGAAACCATTAAAAGTGGAGAAATAAAGACAAATCTCATAGGTAATTATATGAAATGTGTATTGTCTGTTACATTTGGCATAATGGCTCAGTTAGTTGGAGTGTTACTTTAAAATTCAATATTCAAGAATCTAAAGATCCATGTTTGATTCCTATGCTAGTATAGTCAATGGCCAGGCCAGTAATACTTGAAAAAGAGAAGTGAATAATACCGTTCAAAATGTTGTGCATATACTAACCTGTGTGCTATTACTAACATTAATATGTAATTGGAAAATTTAAATAAAATTAAATTTTTCTAAAGACATTCAATACTTAATATTAGATGCTGGAAATAATCTAATATAAATACAATTTCTAATCTGAGATCAGTTGATTGCTTTCCTTTAGGAATAAGCATTATTTAAAATAAGTAATATAATATTTGTATAAAACTGTAAAAAAAAAAATCTTAAATCACAAAACATGGAGAAATAAAATTACTCATATTTAGACTACAAATGGTATGAGATACTGCTAAATTCAAAAAAGTAGTGTAAAACTTACACTATAGAGCAAAATGTAAACTATCATATTACTTCAAATTTAAGCCATACTTTTTATTTAAATTTTGAGGATATAAAATTAAGATATGGCTTAAATTCAAATTGAATATTTTAATCTTATTCCTGCCAATTTCCCAACAGCCATGTCTTTGCATTATGCTTTATGATGTACATAATATTGATAGCAGTTTGTTGAGGAGTTCCCCATTTGAATTTCATCATGAGAAATGGGACAGAATGGCACCAAAAAGAAATAAAATGTTACTTTGATTTCCAATACCTATAATATAGTCCATTTTTATATATTTTTTTACAATTTTAAAATCCTATTATGTGTACAGTATTACGAACGTTAATAGCAGTTTATTCGGGAGTTCCTGTTCACATTTTTTTAAAGTTCCTGTTTAAGTAAATAAAAATGTTTATTATTTTTCAATACGTATTATAAAATAATTTTTATATTTTTTTCCAATTTTAAAATCCTACTGAGAGTAGCTTAAATTCGAAGTAATATGGTAATTTGATTTTTGTAAAATATAACACACCTAGAAAGGTTAAAAAATTCTATAAAAGTAAGGCATATGAAGACTTCTTTTGGCATCATATGTTGGTTGTAGCCATTGAAAATTAAATAAATTGAGAAATAACAACCATCTTTTCTTATATCAATGCCAATATATTTATAAGATAAACGGTTGATTAGTTTATATAATTAAATAATATAAAATTAAATAAAACTTTATTTTATTTTGATGTATAGATATATTCATAATCTAATTTAACTTATAATACATTTATATTAATTGTATGTAGAGCTGCATGGCTTAGGTCATTTCAGTCTTGGGGTACGTCATATAATAGGCTTGCTAGAGGGATGAATAGTAATTATTTTGCATAATTTAACTTTGTCTTCTATAAACTAATTGTTATCACGTGTCTTTGCTAATAAAAACTATTTCAATCTCCAAACCATATTTGGTTAAATCATTTTATAACACCTGATTTAAAAACAAGGAAGTCTGTTAACATCCAGATAGAGACTTATATGATTATGGTGAAAATGAGGGCTATTAATATACTATCAAATAGTTTACGGAAAGAGAAAATAAGATGTAAAGTGTCCTACTTTAAAGTTTAATAGATATTTGATGTGTCTACATTTTTTTATTTAAAGGGGTTTATTTCCAAACAGAAAAGCACCTTTTTTTTTTCATGTGTCATAGCATCGGCCGGGAAGTGAACCCCCTAACCCAGGACAACTGCTTGTAAGGCAGCTGTGCTGACTGATTTTCCTGAAAGTAAACATAATTTCTTTTGTTTAGTTAACAAACTTGTCTTCAAGATGAAAACTTAAGATACACATATACATAGAACCAGTGCAGGATTATATAAAGCTCTGAGATCCCTACTATTTTAAATTACACCAGTTAATCCCAGAAAAACTTTATAAAATATATACACCTTTTAAATATATGGATAAGGGAAATCTATTATTATGACTTATGTTAATAAAAAGTGGATGTTGAAGTATATCAAGATGATTATTTTATTCAATTTAAATAGGCTACAACAAGTTAAATTAAATAAAAAACCTGACATAATATACCTAAAATAATATTAATAAAATTAGAAAATTTCTGGGCGGAAAAAATGTTTAAATAATTGCATTTGTGAAAAAAATAGGAATTTTTTGAGGCCCCTGCAAATTGTGAGGCCCTAAGCTGTAGATAGTTTGTACCTAAATCCGGCACTGCATAAAACCATATCAAGAATTGGGGTTCTTTTATCTAAAATATCAATTTCGGTTTGAAAAGCTTGGAATGTCTGATATTTTAAAAGAAATAATAACACCAAGACAAGCGTTGTTAGCCGAGAGGTCATCGCAACCGCCTTGCAAGCAAGTAGTTGGTTGCAGACGGTTGTGGGTTCGCCTACCGGCCGATGCTATGACATATGAAAAAAAAAAAAACAATACCAAGATGACTAGGAACATAACAACGACTTAATTAAAAGACGTAAGCAGAAAAGATAACTTTTTTTTTTTTTGGAAATATCATGTTTTATAGTTTCATAATGACAAAGTTTGTAAAACAGAGAGCAGCATTATAGGATAAGACTACAGTCTATGTATAATTTTTAGCTTTGTAATATTTTTGGTCAGTAGGCAATAAAGGATTACTATTGCTAAAATTGAACAATATAAAATACTCCATTAGTGTAGAAAACAACGAAGAAAATTATAACCGCAGTAAACTCCCCCTCCCAACCCCCCATGGCGTGTTTGACAATTTCTCATTTCCTAGAGAAAATTCTAATCCGCAGTTAAAAAAAAAAAACAACGTTAAAGGATTATTTCAAGTTTTATGGAGTAGTTTTAAAACCAAAATTAGAATTTTTTTTTTTTTTACAAAAACTTAGGGCAAATATTTAGTCAACTTGAATAAATAAATCGGCGTCTTTGAAATAATGTAAATAAATATTTTAGATTTTTATTTTATGAAAGGCTTAATTTTTATAAAATAATCAAATGAAAACAAACAAACGAAAAAAATTTAGAATGAATTAAATTTAAATATCACACAATTTTTATTTTAAAAAGCGACTAAACAAAGATATAGATATTGTATAATATAGTCAAAATATTTTAGAATAAATACTAAAAAATTCCATATAGAACTTTATATTATACAAAAGACAATATTAATGTATTCGCCCACTATGATTTACAAATTAGGTTCAAATGTAGGTGGAATAAGTTTGAACATTTTTTTCAACAATTAATTTTTTTTTAGGTAGATTACTACAATCAGCTAAACCATCCATTATTGGTTGGTAAATGGGTTTTTAACTATTCTTAGCTAGAGAATGGAGAAAGCTCACTCATTCATTATCCTGAAATTTTTAAATCTTGTGAATGCCTTTCAATCATGATTTCTTTATATGAATGGCAAACTTTTATTCTAAAAGGATCTATTAAATTTTTTTTGTACTACTTTTACCTACAACAAACATCTGAGCACATTCTCATGTAAATATACTATGCTAACTGAAAGCAGGCAAATATTATAACTGAATAGTATTAATTACCAAATCTTAAAACAATATATTTTAACAGCTCAAACTTTAATGAGTCCATGTAACATTAAGTTGTACACACACATATATAAAAGTTTTCTAACATGAATATCAAATTAGCATATGTTATAAATTGTTATTCGTGTACTTAACATGATTTCTTTCTTTTCAATCATTAAAAATATTTTTTTTAAAATATTTGTAATGACATGACAAACTTTGTTGTGTTTAGTTTCTTAGCAATTATTATATTATTGTATTTTTAAGATTAACATTTTCTTAAATTTAAACTACAAATATATAAACTAGATTATTTAAAAAAAATTTTTTTTGTAGTTATATCACAAATGTATGACGAAAAGATAATTTAAATAAAGTTAGTAAAAAAAAAGTTTAAATTCGTATTATAATTTACTAACTGTAAGAAAAATTAAACAAATGATAATCAACCGTTACATATGCGCTATATTGTCATATTTTGTTGAATATGAGGAAACTTGGTCAAAGCCACATGATAGAGACTTTAAAAAGATAAATACCTCAGCAATTATATAAGTCTGAAGCATGTGAATTTTACAGTAAACATTATATTTGTTTAAAAAGTTAATTAAACAACTTCTGCAATATTTTTCAGGACAGTAAAACGAGTAGATAAAATGAGTAGATAAATATTTCTAGTCAAAATAATGTTTTAAATCACTAAACATCACATGATCAGCATTTCTTATGCTTACACAAGCTGTTTACACAGAGTTGTGATGTGATATACTGTAGCTTCTCCTTTAACGGAGTCAAGAATCTCTCAACAATTATGCCCAGAGAAACCTGTTAGCTACTTTATTTTCCATTCCCCAATCTAAGTTTTCCCATATTCTGCTCCATCCCATTTCCACAACATAATCTTTGTCAACTCTATGGCCTTTATATCTAAATCCCCCTTATCTTTTCCCAAACCCAGCATAAAAACCTCACTTTTTTCATATTTATTCTTCCATAACTTCATTATATGTGCCCTTTCTGTTTTCAAGCATTTACATTCAATTAACAGATGCCTAATATTTTCTATTCCTTCCTTACATAATTTACAGACTAAATCACCCATATTTTCCCACTTACATGTATATTCTCTTGTTGCTAAAGATCCCATTCGAGTCTTAAACAATAAACTACTTTCCTTACTATTATCATATATTAACTCGCACCTAATATTCTGTTTATTTTTATATATATTTAAACTCTTTTTACTCTCCATACTAGTTCTCCATCTCTCTAACTCTTTATTTTTTATTAATAAATCTATTCTTTTATCCCATTCCTTACCACTATAACACTCAACAATCCTCCTAACACAATCATCCCATCTTTTGTACAAATATACTGATATAAATTCTTTATCCAAATCTTTTGCATGCCGTATTACCTTTCTTACCCATCTTGTTTCCTGTCCTTTACTCATAACCCAATTAAATACTATTTTGGCTATTCTTTTATTATCCATAAACTCTTTATACAGTAGCACCATCAGTGCAAGCCAGAGTAAATGGATGCAAGAAGGTTTTTGCATAAAATCCCTATCTAGTGCCTATTCATCCAATAGCTGAGCATAGCACCTAGATCTTAAGATCAAATGCAACCCTCCAGCAGGCACCCTTTTACCATATTAGCTAATTATACAAGCTAATGAGCTTAAATTAAAAACATTATTGTTTTTGTTTTGGATTCAAAGCTTTATAGTTAGCTAATAAGGCAAAAGGTGACTGCTGAAGGGTTGCATTGGATCCTAAGATCTAGGTGCAGTGCTCTCAGATCCAAGGCTCCTCACTGATGAAAACCACAAGCTGGAAACTAGTTTGGGGATATTGGATGAGTAGGCATTAGATAGGGATTTTATACACAAACCCTTCTTGCGTCCATTGATTACTCTGGCTTGCATTGATGGCGCTGCTGTATGGAGAGTTTAGCCTTTGTGAAAATAATGTTTTTTAAACATATTTAAAATAATAATAATAAAAAAGATAGTTTTTTAACAAATAAAAGCAAAAAAATTGTTTTAAATATGTTTATTGTTTTTTATAACTATATAAATAATAAATATGTAAAAAAAAACAATAATGTAAATAATTACTATTTAAAGGTGCTTAATAAGTTGATTACCATGGTTAGTATCTTTATAATATAAGGTTTCTTTTGGATGCCAATAATATACAGTATATATAATCATCAATATATATTACATATCACTTTTATTGCTATTATGAATATATTAAAGAAGCAAAATTGTTACCAATTATGTTAATAATAATAAAAAATCAGCTTTATATTAGAAAGCTTAATATTTACTTAGAGATCTATAGCAGCTAGAATTGGTAATGTCAAGTATAGCATTTCCTAAAAAAAGTATATAAAATAGTATACAAAGAAGTTTGCTCACTATTCCACAATATTTGACAATAAAAAATATAAAGCACTAAAAAACATAACAAAGAATGGTTTAATTTGTATCTTTACTCGCTCAAATTTTTACCCGGAAACATGATCAAAACATAGCAATCAACAATCTACTTCAGTTGTGCTCTCTTATAACTTAACATTACTGTTGAAAATAAATTTACAGATTCTCTTTCCATTTACTTATCATAATTGTGTAATTCTAGAACATGTCACTCTTCAATTTTGGAGAATACTTAATTAAGAGATTATTTTGTCATACCCTTGCCTGTGAAACATTCATTTATTTTATTGTAAATACATTAATATTTGTATATAGTTTGTTATTAGTAAAGGTTTTTAACAAAAAAAAATATTCAAGTGAGGTTAAATAAATAACTGAGCAGTTTATTATTTGGAAGTTCAGAAGTTCAATGACCAAAAGTGACATGCTGTAACCACAGGCCTAGAATTCTAGGGTTTTCCATCCTTCCACTGCATTAAATTCAAATAAAGAATTTTTCATTAGCATAAATGAAATGATTTATTAACCTTTTAAAGGTCATCACCAGAGCTAATCAATGTTTTCTTTGTTTTATTTCTTAATGAAATAAAATTTATTATTGATTACCTCTATATTTTTTAATATTTTACCAAAAACTTAAGCTTAAAAAGTGAAAGTTATCTGAAATCTAAAATATAAGTTTTGAAAATTAAAAACAAATAATGAACAACAGGTAAAAGGTAAGATTTTAAAACAACAGGAAAAGTTCCAACAAGAGGCACATTTGATTGAAGTCATGTAAACATTCATTTTGAGTAATTTCTAGCTAAAAAGCTACTATGCTTTAAATAAAAATATAATGTAAACATTTAATATACTTAGAGAAATAGATAACAAAATTTTCTTTTAAAAAAACAAGTGTATAAAATTATGCATAAATTCATTTATCATTTAATCAAAGGATGCATTAGATGTGTACAGTTGTGACTTGAGTCCATTAATGATTGTCTATTTTCTGATAACACTGGATGTGGTGTGATGTGATGTATTGTGGCTTCTTAAACGAAGTCAAGAATATCTCAGCAATTATGCCCAGATAAACCTGCTAGCCACTTTATTTTCCATTCCCCACTCTAAATTTTCCCATAATCTGCTCTATTCCATTTCCACAACATAATCTTTGTCAACTCTATAACCTTTATATCTAAATGCCCCTTATCTTTCCCCAAACCCAGCATAAAAACCAATAATTCACTTTCTATATAATCACTTTTTTCATATTTATTCTTCCATAAATTCATTATATGTACCTTTCTGTTTTCAAGCATTTACATTCAATTAACAAATGCCTAATATTTTCTATTCCTTCCTTACATAATTTACAAAATAAATCACCCATATTTTTCATTTACATGTATATTCTCTTGTAGCTAAAGATCCTTTTTCAAGCCTTAAACAATAAACTACTTTCCTTACTATTATTATTATGACTGGAGGTTAACATTCAAAACTCTGCCCTCTGTTGATTAAAATTATAATTAAAATTGAAAATACTTTTAAACTTTCAAAATAATTTATAGTATCTTTTTTTAATTCCTTTTTTTTTTTTGTCATTAGTAAATATAATGGGAAGAAATCTTTTACTGGAAATGGAGAGCCTTATTTATACTTGTCATTCACTTAATAAATGAATTGGAGAATACATATGCACAATATTATGTCTTTATTAAGTAAAAAAAATCACAAGCATTGTAAATAAAAAGAAACAGACTTAAAATAATTAAGTGCTACATTTATCAATCACATTAAAACAAGAAAATGTGCATAAAGCAGATGTGCTATATCAAGCATGAGTTAATTCTAAGCAAAAGTAGCACTCACTTATTTTTAGTTCATTTCCTATTATTTATCATCTTTTCTAGATATTTTGTAGATAAAATTTGCATATGTGAATGCATAATTAATTGATTTATTATTAATATAATAAAAATAATTACATTTTCCATAGTTAGACTAGTTTAAAATTGTATGTACAGCATTATTCCTGCTTTCTCCTGTAATAAAACAACAAGGTTCTTTTACAAATATTTTCTGTATTTATTAATTTTGATGAGAATATATAAAAATAAAATCTAAATAATACAATTGTAAATAGAACAATAATGACAATTTGAAGATAATGATAAGTAGTAAAACATTATTTAATTAAAAGAAAGTTATTGAGTGCTGACATAATGCAACATTTGTAAACAAAATGTTCATATAATAACTGACAAGGTAATGTATAAACCCACAAAAGAAATATGAAAATTATTAAAAAGGGTGCTTAAAAATGAATAAAATAGTAGTGATATAAGAAGATATAACTGTGAATTAGCGTGGAAAGCTATAGAACAGAATAAATAAGTTACAAAACAATAAAACAACATATTGATAATTTTTATTTGTCATTCATTAGACTGGAGATTATTCACTTTTCTGTAATGTTATTTTACTACACCACTCTCATGCAAAGTGGGGACTGATTTCTATCACATATATTCAAAGACATGTTATCCCCAAGAATCACTTTTGTGCTAAACCAGCTTCATCAGTTGTCCCAAACCACAATTTCTTACACATATCTTTATTATTGTTCAATGTATATAGATCACAAATTATTACAGTTTAAATGATATGTCAAACTAACTGCCTTCATAACTTTGACACAAACTACTTAATGAAAGTATATTTATAATTTTTATTAGTCATTCATTAGATTAGAGATTATTCACTTAATAAATAACATTTCTGTAGTGTAACTTTCATTACACCACTCTCATGCAAGGTGGAGACTGGTTTTTATCTGATTTCAACACCTTGTGAAGGGGTGTAATCATAAACATATGACCAAAGACATATAAAAAAGATGTATGATTCCCAAAATGCACATTTTATGGTGAACCAGCACCCATCAGTTGGCCCAGATCACATTCTCTTATACATATCTTTACCATTGTTTTTGTATATATTGATAGCCAATTAAAAATGATAAATATATGTGTACAAGAACATGATCTGGGCCAACTGATGATCTTTTTCACATACCTTTGGTCATATGTTTTTGATTGCACACCTCCACAAGATGTTAAAAATGGATCAAACCCAGCCCCTATCCAATGTGAGAGTGGTGTAGTGAAAATTACAATACAGAAACATTATTCATGAATAAAACATCTTGATATTGAGAAAAAGGTCTTAAAGCAATAAGTAGAAAAAATGGAATTATTATAAAAGGACTGGATGATATAATGAAATGTGTGAAATAATTCTACAAGAAAACAACATAGTATCCCTATAATTATTACATCTGCTCCAAAGAACAGCAACCTACTCACTACAAGAATATTACATCTTCTATCCTAGTTGGACACAACTGGTAGAGAATCCAACTTGGGATTGGGATGTTCCAGGATCGATTCTGACATTTACAGTTCTGGTGCTCAAACTGCTTATGAACTCTGAGCAATAAAGCCATATGTGTTTTTTTATTACATCTTCTGAACTGCCAAGCACTTTAAATGAAGAAGTGACACATGCAATTAAATATATAAAGAAGGGAAAAGCTCCATGAAATATTGGAATTATTTATAAATATCTTTAAAAATCAAATGAAGAAGTTGGTAAATTGTTGACTAAACTATATACCGAATGATAAAAATGTAGCATATTCACAACTTTGTGTTTTTACTGTCCTGCAGTTTTCTTCAGAGCCACTTTTACTTTAATCTTTTAGAAGTAAAATTATTGAAAGAATGTGTTACTAATATTGATTTTAAAACAGTTAATATAGAACATATTAAAAATTACAGACACCAGTTTTTTTTATCAATTCTATACAAAATCTTTACCATCCATAGTAAACTTTGGATTTAAATCAATCAAAAAAATAAGCTAGATTTTAAAAGTTGTCTTAGCATAAATGGATAATATCCAAGTGTTGAGAAATGTTATAGAAAAAAACCAATGGATAAGAGTTGTTATTATGGTTTAGATTTGTAGATCATGAAAAGGCATTTAATGCAACTATGAATGAATATTTGCTAAAAAAAAATACACATTTATAGAATAAACTTAAGAAGGCAATTATGATTATTTAAAATGCTTTTATATATTTTTTGACTTGTTGAATGATTTTTAAAATATTCCAAAAATAAAAAAGTAAAATTTAACTTTTAAACTGAGTTTAACGTTTATATTTGCATTAGAAATGTTATGATAATTTCTAGTCTAACAAATGATTGGTGATAATCATTAATATATTTGTGTAAAGTAAATGATCGCAAAGATGTGAGACCAGAAAGTTTGACATTTGCAAATCAAATTATAGTAATCGTTTATATATGAATTATCAAACACTACATGTACATAATTTATTTATGAAGAATTTAATAAACATATATAAAAAAGCCATGAGAAGTATTGTATGATTTTGGTGAGAGAAACCAAAAAGGGGACCTGAAAAAGAGCCAAGAACTTGAATAACCTGGAAAAGAAGAGACATTTACAATTGTTTTAGAAACCATTATAAGTAGTCTGAAAAGTCAGTAACAAATTTACTCCTGAAGATATAAAATAAAATATATTTCTCAAATAAATTACTTCCATGTGAATAAAATGCAATTGATGCAAAAATGACCAGACATATCCTAAAAAATTAACAGTTTTAAGAAAGAAGTATTTTTATAAGCACAACTAATCAGTGAGTATTGGATTATAGATTCAAATAAATTTACATGAAGTTTTTATGATTTTTTTTTCCTGGTGGAAAATAATATTTATGCATTATGATTACCTAGCAATTATTTTATGTCATTTAAGAAAATAGTTTGACATTTTCAAACATCTAAGATTTTGAACCCGATAATTTATATATACGTATAACTAGAAGGGACTTGAACTCAGATCCTACAGCTGTCCACTCCATCTTATATAACCGATACACATGATCACATAATGTGAAAATGATAAACAATCTCCAATATATGTATTTCTTGCTGAACCAGAATTGAGTTGGAGGGTGGAGAAGATTGAAGCTTGTCCATTAAAATTTTGAAGATTTGCTATCTTAATATAAACTGAGCACTGATTGTATGTATGTGTCAGAGATGGTGATCTGGACCAACTGATGAGTTCTGGTTTAGCATGAAATGCATATATTGGAGATCATTTATCTTTTTCGCATGCAAATGGTCATGTGTGTTGGTTGTATTCAAGTTCCTTCTAATTACAATAAGTTTAGTATAGACAATATATATGCATTTAAATATTATATATATATAACTATAGAATCTAATACTATGTTAGTGACTATATATTTTAATGATCATAGTTATAAAATAATCTGAAGCATCTTTAACTTTTTTTTAAATCAAAAGAATGAAATATATCAAAGAAAAGCACTCATGATTTCTCTAAATTAGCCATCTTCACTCCTAGAATAATAAAAGATGATAAACCACTCTCAACTGAAAACAAGATACCATTGCTGATGATAAATTCAGATATTAAATAAAAATTAGGGTGTTTATATGATCTCTTGTTTTGTTGGAAAATACACTTCTAATAGTGTCAAGACACAATTCAGTAAGAAGTGAGAAATGTTTGGAAGTTGAGACAGCCATCCTAAATACTTCCAAAATGTTTTCTTCTTCATTGGTATGTGATTTACAAGTCATCCATTCTACAGAAATGAGTAGCAATTTTTGCCACTACAAGTCACTGCAGGCCATATTTTCTAAGGGAATATACACATAAATGGAAAAATATGGGTGATTTAGTCTGCAAGTTGTATAAGGAAGGCATAGAAAATATTAGGCATCTGTTGCTTCAATGTAAATGCTAGGAAGTAGAAAGGGTACCAATAATGAAGTTATGGAAGATTAAATATGAACAAAGTGATTATACAGAAAGTGAGTTATTGGTTTTTATGCTAGGTTTGGGGAAAGATAAGGGGGATTTAGATATGAAGGTCATGGAGTTGACAAAGATTATGTTGTGGAAATGGGATGGAGCAGATTATGGGAAAACTTAGGGTGGACAATGGAAAGGGAAGGTAAAGTGGCTAACAGCTTTCTCTGGGCATAGCTGCTGAGAGATTCCTGACTCCGTTTAAGGAGAAGTCACAGTGCACCACATCCTCCGTTTTCTTGGAGTTACATATTGTTCTCATTTCAGTTTAATTGCGGTTGTTCTTAGAATAACATTTCAAAAGCTTACTTGAATTGAAATTTATTCACTTGTCTTTTAAACCATATGTTATTCCCAACAAATATTACTTTCATATTATTTTATTTATTTTTGTTAGTGCTTGCAAAACACTTTTTAAAGAATAATATGAACAAGTGAACGTTCAGATAGATTAGATCTGAACATTCATTTAAAAACAAATAAATACCCATGATAAAAGTTTCTTATTTTGGTCACAGTATAAAATAAAATCATCAAAATCATTACGGAAGTGCATAATGGTCATAAAGATTGAAAGTGAAAGGAGAAAATTAGCAGTCATTCAGATGAGTGAATTCCTTTATTATAATAATGAATGTAATTATAAGGACTTGAACTCAGACGTTCAAGCTCCCTACAGTTATGCACTCCAGCTTTCATAACTGATATAAGTAACCACATACGTGTAAAAAAGATAAACGATCTCCAATATACGTATTTCGTATATAATGAATGCAGATAGTTTTTGTTAGTTTATGATCTTTTTTACTATTTTAAAATTATAAGACAAAAATATAAAATGAAATAAAAGACGTTAGATTAAAAGAAAAACATTATCACCATTAAGTTATTTAAAACTACGGCAGTATTAAAACACAGAAACATTCTTTTTTTTTCTTTTTACATCTCCTTATCAAATAATTCTTATCTGAGTTATACGCGCGCGCACACACATTACGGTAATGGATTTGGAATGTAAAGAAGAAATAAAAATATGAAATAATATTGACTAATTTAATTTCAAAACATAAAGTCAAATCAAGTAAGATAAATATATTTAAATTGTGATCTAATAAATCATTTCAATAAAAATAAATAGACGGCATAAAATGTGCTATGAATCCAACTAATAATTGGAGTTGTTTTAATTTTGATTTATTGCATTTGAAATTGTTTTTTATTTTTTATTATATCATTTATTTAATGATTTGGCTGGATGACATCACAACGCTCCAAAGTGCTTATCTGATGTAATTAGATTTTTGTATTTTATTTTGAGTTATTACATTTCAGTCTTACCACTACAGTCATTAATGTCACAACACATCAATTGGTGATATATATATAATGATCACTAAGAATTAACTAAAAACAATATCAAACTATCATTGATGAAAGTTCCTTGTGTGATTTAAGACAATGGCACAGTGGAAAACTCAAAAACTAGACAATCATGGATAAATTTATTATTATAAAGCGCAGAAAATTTTGAAATTATTAAAGCGGAAGTCAACCTCCGATAATGCGCTATTTCTTAAAGATTATAAATCTCTGTGAACTTGCCCACTAGTAAGAGTTAAAAGTTTTTTAAACGCGAGTGAGTGTGCGGAGATTTATAATATTTAAGAAATAGCGCATTATCGGAGGTTGACTTCCTCATTAATACATTCCTGGATAGTACCTTGACTCCACCATTTCCAGTTCGATATGATCCTCTATCTTTTTTTTTTTTTATTGATGTCAGTATAATGCTATTTGTCTCTTAACTACATAGTTCCCCTAAAGATACTTAGAATTAAGAAATCTGCTTTCTACTATATAAGTTAAATGTACATATACACAATCACCAAAGTATCTTGTCTTTACTCATCCACTCATTGTGAACTAATACGATCGTAGAACCTTATTTCCTTTAGATTTACAAAGATTCACTAATTCTAAACAGACGGTCATCAACCGCTAAACATATGCTGTGCTGTCATGTTAAACCGACGTTTTTCTTGATAGATTCATTATATAACTATTTCGCAATAAGTAAGCTCACATACACGTACCTAAAATCGTGTAAATAATTTAATGATAATTTTTAATCAAAATAAAAATTATGGTAACTAATAAGCATTCCAGATTTTAATATTTGTGCATTTATTTATTGTCAAACGTATTATGGACCAGCTATGACATTTTTGATGCTCGAATTACTTTCCAATCAATAAGTTATTTGATTATTATTTAACAATAGCAATGGTGTATATTTTTTCCACAATAAAATCAATTACGGTATTTCATTTTTTTTTACTACAGAAATAGAGCAAAAAGATGTAACCACACATTGGACAGCTATTTACATAACATAGTTAAGATTTATGCAATAAAGAAAATTATTACTATTTAATTATATTTATTACGTAAAGGATAGTTGCAAAAATACTACATTTCTAAATACCTTTTGGTATATTTATTTATGTATACCATTTCCTAAATTCAGGTTAAAGTCACTGTATATGTAATGGAAAGTAAAAAAAATGCACTGGACTATCTTGTAGACAATCTTTTTTTTTCACAGTAATTGATCATCCCTTACTTATTACTGTTACCAATACTTTATTTTATTAAACTTAATCAACCTCACAGTTTCAACTAACCAGCAGTCATTTTCAGATTAACCTTATTACCTCAATCTCCAATGCATAAATGATAAGTTGATAATACTTCATAAAGAAGATGGAATATACTAAAGGTGAAGATAATAAGGAAGATAGTACTGAACAAGATTTCTGGTTAATGGAAACTGTAAGGTTGATTAATGAAGCATTATCAACTTATCCTCCTTTATGCATTGAGGATTGAGATAACAAGGAAAATAGCTCTGAAGAAGAATGCTGATCAATCAAAACTGTAAGATTGATTAATTTTAATAAAATAAGTATTGTAACAGCAATGAGAAAGGTGGATTTGTTTAATTTTTTAATAATTTTATCAATGCATAAAGAAGGATAAGTTGAAATTCTTCGTAAACTGGTCATTTCTTAATATTAATTTACATAATATAGAATGCTGATGATAAAACCATATATCTCTCTTTTGCAAATATCATACAGAATATATCTAAAAATATGTAGGACATACTTCCTGATCATTAACAATTTAAAACCATCCATATGAAAATCATTCTAAGAATTACATCATTGGATATATACTTATAATCAGGATATAGTGAGTAGATCCCTTGAGCACCATTTCCTTAGGCAATACTATCTCTGATGAAATAATTCTTTAACACAATAACATCATGATCTCTTCCTATTTCAATATTTTATCCTAGAGCACAATAATTCACAATTTTGAATGAACTATCTAAACCTATAGTAGGAATTGACAGATGGAAGAATCGCACCGACATTAAATTTAATTTTATGTAACAAAAATAATTTATTTAAAGGATTTGATTAATTAAACTTATTTATGGTTCTATGCACCACATACAGATATATATATATAATCATCCCTGACCTGGCATATTACAAAGGAATTATCCAGCTTTTTTAGACTAAAGAAAGAGAGAAAACAACATTTATTCAGGACTGCAATTTTCAGTCTTCACTAAACAAGATTAAGATATTGTAGATTTCTAATACATGCAATTACTCTTTATAAATTAACATTACGAATATATATAGATTCAGTAATTCAAAGGAGGTTAGCACTCATCTAGAAACCCCCTAAATGAATGACAATCACAGCCTTTGGATCATAGTAAAGTTAATTAAACAAAAAAACAACTTGAATACAATTTAAAGTTGCTAATATTCATACATAATAATAAAATAGATATTTTTTTTATTAAGTTTAAGCCCAATTATAGTTACACTTATATATATATATATATATATATCAAAAGGCTTACAGAGGATTTAATAAATACATGCTTATGGATTCAAATTATATATCTTTTACTTCTGCATAGTAATCTCTGAAGATTTTTCAAAAACATCCTTTAACTTTTCATCTGTTGTAATCTATTAATATCAAACTCTGGAATCTTGTAATTCTTTTATCGGTGTGTTTCTGCACATCAGCGAGCCTTTGAACAACAAGAACATACTTTGATCAAGAACAGGTAGGAAACTACATTTTTTTATAAAATCATCATCATCAGATTGTAAAGAGATATGGAATGGTATCTATTCACTATTGAAAGGGTACATGAGAATAGCATTGAATGATGCACTGCTGGAAGATAATTGGAAGATGATGTTGAAGATCATTATTATAAAGGAGTTTTACATTTCAGCTGGAATATGATTAGCAGTGGAGAATACTGTACTGCTGTGACAGTTTTGAATGAGTAGTTATTACTAATCTGTTGTTTCCACCTTGAACTGTCACATTTACAATCGGATTTTTTTCTCTTTAGTGGTATCAAGTTAATCTAACTCTGGCTCTATGATAATCTCAGCTTTAATACCATTCAGACATTTTCCTGCATTATCATTCAACTTTATATATCTATTTATGAAAAACTATGGCAATAGTTCTTTCTCTGTTTCAAATCATTTATACAAACTAACTGATCCTTGACAAAAACATGTTCACCCAAACTCAAAACTCACACCACTGTTTTTGCTAAGTTCTGATTTTTTGAATTCTTCAAATTTAATTTTTGTACATTTCCATTTAGTTTTAAAGCATACTTCGTTGCAAGTAAAAGTTTATATTATATGATACATATTTAAATGTTCTATGCAGAGATAAGAACATTACATTGTGTGTTTGCGTGTCCTAAAGAGAAGATTTAAGAAAAATACAATCCAACCAAAGTATTGATTATTAATATGAATTTACATGAAGAACATTATACATGGGCTAATATATAATATAAAGAGGTTTTTTAAAGGTCTAATAATTACAGTGGTGCAGGTAGCTTGATTAAACTTATGTAGCTGAGAAGATATTAGGTAGCGTAAGTGCTAGATCTCTGTTCATTATTTTAGCTAGTTTGTTATGGAAAAGTGGACTGAAGTTTTCAGATGTCACATTAAGATAAAAGTGACTTTTTAGAAACTATAGGATGAAAAATATAAATGCAGTTATTTGTACATTAGGGAAAAGCCTTTGAACTTAAACTGTTAACCGCTAATTATATTATTGGTTGTATGAGGTAAAAATCAAATCTTTTAATTGGCCAACTCACAAACTGAAGACAAAGCCTATTGTTAAAACATATTCGCCTATAATATTAAATTCAACTCAGATACGTTTATAAAAAGTATATTACTAATTTTTCAGGTTATGAAGAGAACGAAAGTTCTTTCAAAAATAAATTGCTATTTATTTATTCTAAAATATTCAATTTCAGCAACATAAAAGCTATAATATAAACAAAAAGGTCGACTTTTACGTTATAGAAAAGTAAATATTTCTTTTTATTAGATCTTTAATATTTTTACTAAAATCTTCAATATTTTTCAAAAATAATTTTGTTTTTTTAGTATATTTTTTAAAAAACTAGTTTAATTTCTGAAATTATATTTTTTTAATACTTAAAATTGCATTCGAAATGAAAATCTCAGCGTTTTTTTTTATTTTCTTTGATCAGGCGGTTTCTTTGTTCTTTCCAGCCAATCAGAATGTCTTTTTCGGCTGAGAGCTCACTAACAACCAATTACAAATGATGTTCTTTCTTTGTTTAGGTTTAAATGCGTTTTTTTTTATTTTTTACTTGTAAAATAATTCGGAAGAGGGCACCATCTTACAGAACTTTTAAAAACCTATTCAAAACCTATCAAACGAATTTTTTAGCATAAGAACTGGCAGAGTTAGAGTGACGTCAGATGTCGACGAGGAGCTTCGTAAGAGGCGGGAAAAGGGTTAAATAATAAGGAGATTTAAGCTTTAGTAATTGAAAGTATTATGTTTTGGAATGTTGTAATGCAGAATAATTGTTAGGGAAGAGCTCAATAATTTTTTCTTGCTTATGACATAGAGAATGTATTGAATCTATACTTGCAAAACATCTTTTTTTTTGGCTAGAAAGATACCGGTACAAAGAGCCTTATTGTTAATTTTAATTTTAAAAAAATTCAAATATTTCAACTTCAGATCCCAAAATTTAAATCTTTGAATGATCTGTTTATTAGTAAACTTAAGTTTAGATTACGTTACATATGCATCCTAGAATTAAATCTTTGTTGCAAATAAATTTTTGATCTGGAGTAGTGTATTACTTAGCTAAGTTATTACTTATAAGGAAATGGTTTTTAATTAGTGGTAGTGCATTCGATGGATTAATTAATATAGAGCTTACCATTATTTGATTTACAAAAAGATATAGAATTTTTTATTTTCAGTACATTCCCTTGTTAAGAAATAAAGCCAAAATGGAAACTATTTGAAATACACATACTTAATAAGCCATGATTTTAATTATATGTTTGTCATTTCTTCAGTTTATTTGGAATATAATTGATCAGATAACCCCCTTTACCTTACCCTTCTTAATCTTAATGAGTTAAAGAATTCACCTTAATTTTGATAATTAACATTCACAAAAACTTGTCATCAACTATATAAAATCATTTCATTTTTTTGCAAAACCCCGTATAATTGTGGTAAAACAGATCAATAAGATAGCATCTAAAGTAGGCCCTGAATTACATTATTAAAATCACTTTCTTTACTTTCATAAGCAAACATATGACCAATCAAATCATTCCAGTAACTTTTATTAATCTTCACTTTCCCAATTATTTTATTTACTTATTTTTTAATATTTAATGTAAAGTTTATAATTAATGTTTCCTTACATAACACAAAAATAGAGACATCCTTTTGTGATTTAAAGTCAACCTGTCATCGAATGAGTTCGTATTATCACAATACATATATACTGCTTATGTAATTCACTGCAGGGGAAGAGTGGTAATCAAAAGTTAAAGATTCCATAATTGATTCCTAGTTCGGCCTCTAACTTTTGTACTCTAATATCATATGGCCTCCTGAGCAACTAGCTATTTGATTACATTTTTATCTATATACAATATGTACATGCAAAATTTAACATAAAAAGTTGTTGACTTTATAAAAATGGAAAAGAAAAATACTGCTAGTAATTACTTAAACAAAATTAATAATTTTAATTTTTACCTCCAAATTAAATAGTTAATTAGAGGTTTTTAAAAAAAATTATAACCAACAAGTAATTTTTTTATTTAGAACATTGTCTATTTCTTTATATATAATATTTAATAATAAAGAAAAGTAGGTTTAGTGCACTGTAAAAATGTCAAGATATTGTAAAAGACCCAGAAAGAAACCACATGTGAGATGGATGGATGAAATAAGTAAGTGTGCAGGGTAATGTGAAGAAGAGAGCTAGAGGTCAGAGAATATGGATTATACTTGAAATACCTTGATAATGGATGATGGTGATAATGATATAAAAGTAGATATGCATTCTTAATTACTATCAGTATTATATCCCGAAGAACTGTGAAAACCATTTATCAAAAATTCTTTCATTGATCTAGGTTTATAAAACCAATTATTTATGATAATTAATGAAGACCATCTCATAATTATCATGAAGATGAAAGCGCACACATATATGTCAACATTAATATAATTACTTACACATACGCATATATAAAAATTAAATACTGCCTAATGCTATACTGGGAATTATAAATAAAATGGAAATAAATAAAATAGAATTTTAATATATTTTGTTTTTTGGCTAGTGTTAATGTTGTATGAATTACTATTTTATTCTACATGCGCATATATATATCTCCACTATAAATATACAATTAATATTTATTCAGTTACAGAGTTATACAATTTCCATGCAACCTAACACACTTTAAGCAGTTGCATGTCATAGGCATGGCTAATGCACAACCCATCTGATGATTAGGGTACATTAATATATTTGAATTCCAGTGCATGTTGAGTTCACATCTTTTGAATTTGTGTTTCAAAAATTGTAATGGTATTCGTGTAACATATTATGTTTTTATATTCAAGCACTGAAAGAATAGTAGTTTGCATGAAATTATAAAATAAAGATTCTACAATTGAATACTATATATATATATATATATATATATATATATATATATATATATATATATATATATATATATCCATTCATAGAACAGACAAGTCTGAATATATTAAAAAGATTATCCACAAGCAAGATTCCTATTATTTAACCGAACTTGCAGACAATGCTCACCTTTTGTTATATCAGTGCCAATCTACATGGTCAGATAAATGATTTACATACTCATTAAAATTATTAGAATGTATAAAAAACACACACATTAACATTAATAGTAGTTCCAGATCATTAACATTCTCATACAAGCTGATGATATTATTTGCAGAGCCTTTTCGAATGAAAACACAACATACATATATTCTCAAACACATTTAATAAATTACTCATAATATAAGTTTATCCTTCACCTACTTTTACATTAAAAGAAGTTATCTTAAGATTGATAGCTTCAGAATTACACTTGTTGATTAAAAAGTATTTTTAACTCTTCTTTTCATTTAATTTTTCTCGAAGAAGATAATCATTACCTGATCAAACAATATTTCATAATCTATATCATAGACACAAATAGACTATTATATATATATATTCTTACGTATGGAGCTGAGATGTGGACACTTAACAGAAGAGCAATTCATAGACTTCAGACCACTTAAAGAAGTGTGGAGAAATGCATGTTGAAAATAATAAAAAGAGATCAGAAACAAAATACATGGGTAAGATAACAAACAGTTATTACTGACATCATTGAAAGAATTAAGATACTGACATGGAGTTGGGCTGGGTATATTACTAAAAGTGATGATTATAGATGGACAGTTGAAATCTTAAACTAGATTTCAAGAGATTTGTGGATAAAATAAGAAAGTGTGCTGGGAAGTGCTGTGGAGAAGACAGGCTAGAGATCAGAAAAGATGGATTGAACTTGGTAAGACCTTTCTCCTGCAGTAGATTGATTATGGTTGAATGTGATAATGATGATGCTGCTGATTTATATACCAATATTTTACTAGTATTTTTTTAAGTTTTTATAAGTGGTATTCAGCTATGCTATAATTTAACTAAAGGCTTAAGAGAGTCTAATTGAATTGTGGGGGCATTTGAGAAATTGTGATAACTGTATCTTTCATGAATGTGAAGTATAAAGGTTATCTCTATGATTCTTATAAAATACTTTAGTAAACTAAAAACAGATTCATTTTTGGTTATTAACAATTCAGATAAACTCACAAATGGCATGTTTTCAATTTATAATACCTTTTTTAATTTGTACTTTGTTTAATTACACCAAATGACAGAAATGCCATTAAAATACTATATTTAAATCTAAATGCCTATGAAAATCTTCTAAGTAGTATTTATATTTTTTTACCACAATGTCTTTTTTGATTGTGCTTGATGTTTGCAAAGTTGTGTTGTTTCCAAGTTTCACACACCTTATATATTAATTTCTTTTATAGACTTTATAAATACTTAAGTATAAAAACATATTAGATTTATAATAATTCACACCAACACATTAGATGGTATATTTTCTACTGATAATGCCTCTTTTTAATTTGTACTATCCTTAAATTAAGTCATTTACCAAAACAATATTAATATTTAAATCTAAGAGCTTATGAAAATCTTCTCTTTAATATACATAAGTTCAGAAATTTAAATAGAAATCACTGTATATTTTTTACAAATTATTTTCCAGCTATGAGGAAATAAAACAAAATACCACTTCAAAAAAGTATTGTAAGTTGAAATTATCATCATCTAGAAAATGTATTTGCCTGAATACTTTAAGATGAAAGTGAACTCTACTTAACCCCCTTGCACTATGGTAGCATTCTGACAGATTTCTTTGTTTTCCCTAGGTTTAAGCTTTCAATTTTCATTTTAATATTAAATCATTATTATTTATCAGAATATAATAAATTTGACCTCATTTGATAAATATTTTTTAGAATTTAAAAATCACATTTGATTTTCATAATTATTTTTAAAATTAAATTTTAATCCAAAGTGCTGTCACATCATCAAATTTCAGGTGGAGCAAATTCAGTTTGCAAAATGAATGAAATCTTCTTTGGATGTTGTTTTAAAATCTGAACAAATTGTTTTTAATATCTAGTAAATCTATCAATTTATGCTTTAAAAGTTTAAAATTTTTTCATAATTTTTATGACATCACTAAATTTTATAACAGACTGTTGAGTGACATCCTTTCTAGACACTTGTACTTCCTGTGACCATATTCTCTATGGTAACATTGACCATATTCTCTATGGTAACATTACACAGAAAAATATATTCTTTTATATTTAAAAATAAAACATTCCTGTAAAAAAATAAATATGTAATAATATATATTTTGATTTCTAATAATTATTACACAATTATAATACAAAAATAATCATAAACTTTCTAAAAGGTCAAGTTTTTAGACCATCATAATATTTTCTTGAAGTAATCAATCAATGTTCAAGATCATCTAACATACAAAGACTAGGTATCAATGTATAGCTTCAGATACTTTGAAATTCCTGCTTATTCGATTATCCTGACATCTTTTGAATTTTTTTGAAATTTAAATATTAGAAAAAAATTATACATAAATTTTAAAGCTGTAAAAAAAAAAAATGATAGCAAAATTTCTCAAATAGAGCGCAAAAATGAAAATTTAATATTTAAAATTCTGAGACTGGGTCTATCAAATGAGTAAATGGATTGGTTAACTTATCCAAATTTAAGATTGTAAATCAGACAATAGTTGTTACTTATCTGACTAATCATGATTGTCTTTAGAAATGTTATATCACAGTTAAGAATAGAGAGACATCTATTAACTGACCAATATTGAATAGTTACCTGTGTTGATCATGAGATAGATATATAAAAAAATTATGAATTTGCTTGACAAATTCTTGGATATCTGAAAAAAATTGTACTCTATCCAGATTTAAGTCTATACCATGGGCATGGAATATATTACTTAATCATTGCCAACTTATGATGTCCTTCTTTATTTTTTAAAGATTGTATATTTCAATAATCAGATCCAATGTTTAGAATTTCATAGTAAAATAATAAAATTCTAACTCTCTTGTTTAAAATATTACATAGCTAATTTGCAAATATTACATGTCCATTCATCTCTAAATATAGTGAAACCACGATATCCATTCTGTTTTGTTCCTAGCTTTCCTTATTTACATCATACAACACATATAATAATTAACATTTTTGATAAATTTTAAATTCCAATAAAATATATATACTTTACTTAACAGTAAGTTTATGAATCTTTTCACATGTACATATATATAATACAGATTTTTTTTTGAGTGTATCATTTGTGCATATAAATTAAAAATTATTGTATAAACAAAATTAAGAAAAATATTAATGTAGTTATAAATAATAAATTCAGGGAGTATATATACTTATATACTTATTATTATTCATTCACATTCAGCTTAAAAAATAAGTCTTTATTTTTTAAATAAAAGTAAGCAAAGTGTTAGATTTTTATTGTAATTAAACATGCTCTGGACAATATCCCATTTTTAAAATAATCTTTTTTATCCCCTCTAAAAATGCTATAGTAATCTTATTAATAGCAAACTACATCCTTTTTCATTGTTTTGATGTTTTTAAGTTCATATTAGCTTCAGAATCTATACAGTTACCCCCATTTGTGTTTAATCATTTTAAATTCTCTGTTATACTCTTCAAACTTTAAGGTTTCTGATGCAATTTAAAAAGATTTTCTAATTCTTTTTCCTGTCACTACTAAATGCTAGTTTTCATTTCATCACTGGACAAAAATATTTTAAAAATGTTCTGGTACCAAGCTCCAGGGGACCTATGGAATTTATAAATGTTGCAATACTTATCAAGTCAAAGTTGATGTAAGTGAACTTTTTGGTGATCAAGATTTAAGAGATGTAAAAGTTAAAGTTTGATTTATACTGTACAAGGTGAATTAACCAATCAAGATAGATAGATTGGTAGGTAGGTGAGTAGGTAGGTAGATAGGTGGGCAGATGATGAGTGGGTGGATGGGCAGGCAGACAGGTAGGTAGGTACACAGACAGATGGACAGACAGATGGATAGATAGATAGATAGATAGATAGATAGATAGATAGGCAGATAGATAAATAGATATAGATAGATAGATAGATAGATAAAGATAGATAGATAGATAGATAGATAGATAAAGATAGATAGTTAACAGACATATAGGCAGACATACAGATAGACACATAGGCAAACAGACAGATAGCCAAAAAGACAGATATACAGATAGATAGACAGAAAGACAGACAGATGAATAGATTAGATAAAAATATCACCAATCTTTTTTGTCAATGAAAAAGATGACTCAGTGTGAGTTAGCACAATGAAAGAATGTTGGACTTGAAAATGAAAGATTTCTGGGATGAGAATCCAAATCTATTACTTTTAATGTACAATCAACACATGACGTCCAATGTGATTTTTATTTTTAAAACATCTTTACTATTAGTAATTTACATAAAATTCAAAATGTGTGTTCTTTATGTAAATAATTAAGTACTAATATAACATAATGTTTACTATCACACTACATTTGAACATACTAATTCATTAAACTTTAGCAATATTATATTCATTTAGTACTTCAATGAGGGTCTGCCTAGAAGTCCTGAGTGTAGTCACCAGTCAATTTTAAAGAACTGGACTCACTATGTAGTATATAATATAATCAAGTGGACTGTCATTTGGGAGATCATATGACATTTGAACATTGTGTGACAAATTATGTTGCAATCGATAGATTTTTAGCTTTTCATACTAAACCATGAAATGTAATGCATGGTGATTAAGTCAGGAAAAACGTTGACATTTTTATCCTATGTGTCATAGGAACAAAGAATTGATGAACTAAAAGTTGATTCTTAGCTGAAAAACTAAAAAAAAATCTAGCAGTGGAGACCTAAATGAGTGATAAATTCTGGATAAACTGTAAGTAATCATATAAACATAACATAAAATCATATATATATCAATACATTTTATTAGTTTTGATTTGTAATTATAAAATATTAAATTGAAATTTTAAACCAAAAAGATACTGCTTGGAATAATGAAGATAAGTGGAAAAATATTGGAGTAAATTACAAGCTAAGAGAGTATTGCTGTTATCATAGAAATAAAGTAACTTAAATGAAAATGATTGCTTTATTATTAAGAAGTAAGGATTCTAAATTCTAAAATAGAATGAAGGTTACAAATGATACAAGAGAGCTGGAAATGTATGTTAAGAATAACAAGAAAGAGTAAAACAAGAAATATCATAAAGGGTCTTGCTGAGGGAGGATCTACATAGGTAGGTAGGAATGAGTTGATGTCACTGCCATATTGGACATGCCTAATGATTATATATGACAACTGGTCCCCATTTTTATGGGAGGGGAATCCAGTATATTGAGAAGAACAGCTCAGGAGATAACCATCTGACAGGTGGTCATAATTATCAAAGTTAAAGAACTTAAAGTGAGCAAAAAAAAGAGATGACAACCAATGAATGTAACCATTGACTGGATATCTAAAAGTAAAAAGTATTCTTTGAAAGAAAAACACATATGCGATAGGATTATTGAATCTTTATAATATGAAAGTCTTGTTTCGGGCTCTTTGGAAAGAACGATACAGTGAAGTTGGAGAGCTTGTAATAAAACGGGATGTTTAATTAATTAAAGGACAAGAGTTAATTTGATAACTCAATAGCTCTTTATTCTACCCCCATCATTATTTTTTAGTTATTTGCTGCAGCTACTAGTAATTTTAAAAACTCTTGATATTAAAAAATGTGTTTAATATACACATATCAAGATCTTAATTTGGAGGGAGGAGAGAAAATTGTTCTTCTGTATTGTGAGGTATCAAAAATCATGATCTGGAATTCAAATCTAACTGGGCGAAGCTTGAAGTATGTTCAAATTCTAAGCAAACTTAAGATTTTTCTTTTAGGTGACCTACTCACAAATTAACTGGCCAGTTATGCGCTATTGGTCGTAGGGACAGGAGAATAACGATGTGTTGCTTGTTAAAAACAAACTAACAAATTAAATAATACAGTTCACTATTGGTAGTAGTGGTAGGACCGTATTGGGCAGAGGAATTCCATGCTTTATCTTTAAAAAAAAAAAAAAATCTTTATCGTGATGGCAAATCTTCATAATACCTCAATTCATTTTATTTCATGTTCTGCATGGGTTAGTATCAGATTCTGGAGTGTACAGTATTCAGTTGACTTCACTTCCGGTACTTCCAGCGCTCGAACTCTCTATGAACTCCCCATCGATAAGCCATTTGATTCTTTCATTTATAAAATAAGTATAATAGAATGATCCAATCACGTAAAAAGAATTAAGCATAAATAAGCAAAGGAAAAACAAATTCTATGAAGATTAATATATATAATCAGATTTTTTTTTTAAAAAAAAGTGCTCTTAAAAAAATGACGATGAATATTTCCTGGCAATGACAATATATATACGCGTAAGATAAAACTAATCTTATTGGATTAAATGTCGTCACTCCTTTAGAGTTTATAAGCAGTTCACCGACTGATCATTTTACATGTCTCTTGGGTTTATAAATAAAAGGATTACAAATCACTAATGGAGTCTTTTAAAACTCAATCACGTTTAAATTAGCAACAACTGAAGGATCTGAAGTTAATTAAAAGTCATGTCTTGAACATTAGAGAACAATATTTATAATTAAAATATACTGAAGCAAGCACTTTTCATATACATTGTACTAAAATAGAATTCAAATTGAAATTTTATACAATCGATTAGGAAGTAAATTATATATATTAAATAGGAATGCAATTCTATGAACAAAATAAATAATCCATTACTTATTTCGTTCATCATCATAATATTAGCCAACTTTAGGATGAAAGTTTCTCCACATTTAATCCAGCTTCTCCGAATAATAACCTTTTCTCTTCAGATATGCCACTTTCAATCATCCATCTGCCACAGTCACTTTTTGGATCATTTACAATTTTCTGGGATTCAGTTTAATACTTCATTCATTAATCTATTAACACCACCCTTATCAATATGTTTAGTCCACTTCATTTCAATTCCTTAATTCTTTTAATAATATCAATGATATCTGTTTGTTCTTTAACATATTCTTACCCACATATTTCATATTTGATCCTGACATACTGCACTTAATATATCTTTTTGCATTCTTCATTGAGTACTCTGAAGTCTCTGCATTGTTCTCCTGTTGAATGTCCAAGCTTCAGATTCATAGATAAAGCTTGATAAAAACATATCTATTAAAAATTTTCCTTTTCAAACTCATAGGCATATTTCCTTTTAATATTATTTCTATCATAAGCTTCCAACCTGAGGTTAATTTTTGATTAACTTCACCATTATGTTTCCATCTATCCTAATAGCTTGACTAGCCAAGCTTGTAATAGAAAGAGAAGTTAATTAAATATCCATAATTATCTTCAATGTTTTCTGTGTAGTTATTTTATCCTTCTTTATTCCTTATAAAGTAAAAGCTATCACCTTTTAGCAGTTGTTTGGTGTCTAGTTCTACATTTTATTTTAATAATGATTAACTCGTTTGCAGATGTAATTTTCATTATTCCCCTGGTGACACTTTTTGTAATCATTTAACATTTGATTTCAGAATTTAACTGTTATTCTATATTAGAAGTCAATAAAATCAATTTGATTTGTTATAAATGTACATTTACTAATGAAAAATATTCTAAAAAATCACATCTGAACTTTGTTAGTATTAAAAAAAAAATCAGTTCATAATGAGAACAAAGAATGTTTTCATTATTCAATGGACAGCACAGAAATGGTCTAAGTCAGTTAGTACCATTTAATTGAGAAGTGCCAAATGTGCTGCTGCCCTCCAACTTTGTCACAAATCATTTAATAAAAGTATATTAATAATTTTTAGTAGTCATTCATTAGACTAGGATTTATCCAATAATGAATAATATTTCTGTAGTGTAATTTTCACTATGCCACTAGCAAGAAAAGTGTTAAAAGCAGATAGAAAATAGTTCCTACCTAGCTTGAGAGTGGTGTAATGAAAATTACATTACATAAATATTATTCATTACAGTGTGAGTGATTTTAGAAAATCAATGAAATCTTTTTTGATTGAAATTTATTTTTAAAACACGAAAGAATAACTGTTAATTTCTGATAAAGCTATCAAATTCTGCTTTAAAATATTAAAATTGTTTATAATTTTCAAAATATCTCAAAGGATCCTAACACATGATGGCAAGATCAGGTAATGATATTGCACAATCAGTTTCACAATGCATGATAATCATAATAGTAGTAGTTTTCTTTGTTAATGCTACACTAGAATATATTAACTTCTATTTTTAAATATACATATACATATTATAAGGGAATTAAACTCAGACTTTCAAACTCTTTATGTCTACCCAATCCATCTTATATTACAGGTACACATGATCACATACATGTGAAAAAAATATAAATGATTTCCAATATACATATTTCATGCTGTACCAGCACTCATCAGTTGGTCCAGATCAGCATTTATTAGTGCTCGGTTTATATTAAGATAGCAAATGTTCAAACTTTAATGGACAAGCTTCAATATTCTCCACTCTCCAACTCTTCATCCATCCATTTCATTGAAAACCTGAGGATAGAATACTCAATGCCCTTGTTGATAATAATATTATATATCCATGTTGATCTTAAGTCAATCCGATCACTCACATATCGGACTTTAATATGTCCATTTAATTATACAGAAGAGGGATGGTCAGAATATAGGCTGTATATATATATATATTAGCTATACTAAACTTAATGTAATTATAAGGAATTTGAACTCAGACTTTCAAGCTCTTTATGATTATCCAATCCATCTTATATAACCGATACACATGACTACATACATGTATATGAAAAATATAAATGATCTCCAATATATGTATTTTGTTCAGCATGAAATACATATATTGGAGATCAATTATATTTTTCACATGTATGCGGTCATGGGTATTGGTTTATAAGATGGATTGGATAGATGTAAGGAGCTTGAAAGCCTGAGCTTAAATCCCTCCTAATTACATTAAATTTAGTATAGATAATATACATATATTTAAATATTATTTATATATATATAAGTATGATCATATATTTTTTTATTTTTAATAATTATTATACAATTATTGTATAAAAATAATCATGAATCTTAATAAACTTTGCAAAAAAAAAATATCAAGTTTTTGGTTATTTCAAATATTTTCTCTAACTGATCACCAAAATATAATTAATAATCTTTGTTAGTCATACATTAGACTAGAGACTATCCATTTATTAAATAATATTTCTGTAATTTAATTTTCACTACTTATCTCTCACACAAGGTAGGAACTGGTTTCTATGTGTTTTTAACATCTTGTGGAGGGGTGTAATTATAAACAGATGACCAAAGACATGTAAAAAAGATGTACAATTCCCAATATTCACATTTCAGGCTGAACCAGCATTTTTTAGTTGGCTCAGATCACATTCTCTTACATATATCTTTATTATTGTTCTGTATATATATAGCTAAATACAACAGTTTAAATGATAAGTGTCAAATTTTCTGCCCTCACAACTTTGCCATAAAGTGCTTGATGGAGGTATCCGTTAGGTATTAAAAGTGGATAGAAATCAGTCCCTACCTTGCATGAGAGATGTGAAGTGAAAATTAAATTACAGAAATATTAAATACCCAAGTAGCCTCAAAATGGATTACAAAAAACTAAATTCCTCAAACATATGAAGGCAGAACTAAAATATTTTAATCATATCAACTATTCAATTGACTTTCAGTTAAAGAATTAACATATTACTATATCCAGATATAAAATAATAATAGAGGGATTTAATCAAAGGATTTTCAGTATATATTCATCCTTCACTCCATCTCAAAACAACTGATACACATGCCCACACACATGTGAAAAAGATAAATGATCCCTAATATATGTATTTTGTGCAGAGCCAGCATTCATCAGTTAGACCAGATTATAATCTCTCATGCATATATACAACTAGTGTTTGGCTTATATCAAGATAATAATTCCTTAAACTTTAGTGAAGAGGCTTTAATCTCCTCAACTTTCCAACAATTCAGTCATCCATTTCATTGAAAAACCAATGATGAAATGATCAAATGGTTTGATAATATGAAGGGTTAGGTTGACATAATGTTTACATGGGTATGACTACAATATCAAATCCATCAAGGACTTTGAGCATTCCACCATTGGTTTTTCAATGAAATGGATGGTTGAATTGTTGGAAAGTTGAGAAGATTGAAGCCTGTTCATTAACGTTTAAAGAATTCCTATCTTGATATAAGCTAAGCACTGATTGTATGCATGTGTGGAAGATTTTGATCTGGCCCAATTAATGAGTGCTGGCTCATGAAATATGTATATGGAGATCATTTATCTTTTTCACATGTGTGTAGTCATATGCATCGTTTGGAGTGGAGGATGTATATAGATTGAAAATCCTAAGTTCAAATCCGTCTATTTACTATAATAAACAGTCAGTATACTGAATGCATAGGTTAATAATAATAAGGAAGTCAATAAATAGTGTGTTTTTATTTTTAAATATCTGCTATTCACTCTACAATAATTTTCTTCAAGTTTGATCAACATTTATTGTTTAACGTGACATCGAACAATAAACGTTAAAATTAAAGGAATTTATTTTCAAATCCATTTAGACAACAACCTAACCGACTATTAACTGCCTATTGAATCTCGTGAAAAGAAAAAAAGAACATGACAGAAAATTTATTACATCATTAAAACTTTTAATAAGTAAGCACTTTTAACTTGTCTAATATTAGGTCGAAGGAATTGCAGATTTAACTATATTTTTAAGATTAGTATATCATTCATGCCGTTGCATAAATTATAAACTTCAACTTTATCAATAAAGATACTAAATGGAAAAAAGCAATAATTTTTCTAACTGTAAGAGATGAAGTCTGAAAGTTCAATACTTGAGTAACTCTAAACTTAAAGGCAATGTCAAATTATCTTAGATGATGATCACGTGATCATATGGCCTAGTGATTCCATTCTACTTGATAATGGAAAACTTGATGTATATGTTACAACACTTTATAATCAGCAGACCACAGTTAAGAAATAAAATCTTATTATACAATAAAATAAAAAAACAATAAACCATAAGCACACATAGCTACTTGATTACCATATGGAAATCAAATCATTCTAAACAATGTTTAAAATTAACCAATAGAATATCAAAAATCTGTTATAATGACAACACTAATTAACCAATAGAATGCCAGCAATGTGTGGCCATGGCAACATTAATTAAGCAATAGAACTTCAGCATTAGGCACCAACCAATAAAAAATCAGCAATCTGTTGTCAAGGCAACACTGAATACTACCAAGACAATAGATTTCTGATATGTGAAAAGTAACAAGCAGGAGTTTAAAACAAAATGTTGCCCATGTGTGAATAAACAGATTTTTTTGATAACACTGAATTAATTTTTGAACTAGAGCTAAACTAGGCATATCATTAGAAGAGATAGTAGATAGACAATTGAAATCTTAAACTGGATCTCAAAAGTTACAAAAGACTCAGAAAGTGATCACATGTCAGATAGATGGATGATATAAGGAAGTTTGTTCAAGTGATATGGAAGAAGAAAAGCTATGGATCAGAAAATTGGTATTAGCACTATGTGATTAGTCATGTAGTAAACAAACATGGATTGGTTGCTCAACAACAAGCATCAGTCAGCAAGATTCCCATACTTTCTTCTTCTTACTCTCAGTTTTCCTCTTAACACAATTTAAACTACATAAATGAAATATAAAAAAGAAAATAAGCAGGAATTAAAAACAAAATCATTGACATAAAAAGAAATTGAAATGGAACTGGCTGGACATATGTCTAGAAGAAACAGAAATAGATAGACAATTGAAGTTTTGAATTGAATCTGAGAAATTTTAAAAAAAAAAAACAACCTAGAAAGAGACCAAATAAGAGGTGGATGAATAAGATAAAAAAATTGTCTCAATGATGTGAAAGAAGAGATGACATAGATCAGAGAAACTGGATTACCCATGAGAAGCCTTCATCTTACAGTAGCTAAATGGTAGCTCAAATGATGATGATGACTGCAAGACCCACTAATTATAAGTCTCATTAAAATTTTGTAATTATTGAAATTATAATTAAGCAAGAAAAACTGGTAACATTTTATACAGAAATGCCTAGCAATGAATCAGATAATTATTAATAGTTAAGATCTGAATCAGGGCCAGCGGTCAAATATAGAATCAATGACTGTTGGACCCAAATGTAAATGTCAGTACAGAGAAGAGGTATAATCAGAAGGTGAAAAAAATATACTTAGTTAAGGTATGTTAGCTTTTGCAAAACAATATTCCTAAGTTGTATGCCCAATCTGTAAATTAATTATTTATATAAAATAATCTATATCATACCTCACAATGGTAAAACTAAAATATACTTATGTTTACTAAAGTTTTACTACATTAAGTGCAGTGAGTCATTATTTATTAATTCTTACATGTAAATAGGGGGCTTGAACTCAGAATTTTTCAGTCTGTTTATCATTCATTCTACTTCAAGCAACCTGATACACATGACCACACATGTGAAAAAGATACAATCCCCAATATATATATGTTAAAACGAAGATTTGCACGGGTTAAATATATAAAATACATATTTTGCGGGTTCATCCATGTTAAAAACTTTTAATATTAATATACTGACATTTCGACTTGGTCACACAAGCCATCCACAGAGTTATAAAAGGTAGAAAGACAGTTGTAGAGGCGCTACAATCACTGATTTGAATAAAATGTTAAAATTCCACCAATAGCAAAAATGTTAAATTTAGGAATGTTTTTTAAAAAAATCTTTCCAAATAGGAGGAAGTTTGCATGTATCATCTCGCTTATTGATACAATCTGGCCTTTTAAGTATCTCAATGGCTTCTCTAATTTTGCATTGGTAGAGATTATCACATCTGGATATGATCCTGGTATTAGAAAAATCAATTTTATGACCTGAATCTATAGTATGGAGTGAGAGTGCTGATAATGATGAGTGTTGTTTAACTGCATTAGCATGCTCATCTCTCCTAACATAGGTATGAGTAATCGTCGCATCAGTCTTAGGAGAGATGAGCATGCTAATGCAGTTAAACAACACTCATCATCATCAGCACTCTCACTCCATACTATAGATTCAGGTCATAAAATTGATTTTTCTAGTACCAGGATCATATCCAGATGTGATAATCTCTACCAATGCAAAATTAGAGAAGCCATTGAGATACTTAAAAGGCCAGATTGTATCAATAAGCGAGATGATACATGCAAACTTCCTCCTATTTGGAAAGATTTTTTTAAAAAACATTCCTACATTTAACATTTTTGCTATTGGTGGAATTTTAACATTTTATTCAAATCAGTGATTGTAGCGCCTCCACAACTGTCTTTCTACCTTTTATAACTCTGTGGATGGCTTGTGTGACCAAGTTGAAACGTCAGTATATTAATATTAAAAGTTTTTTAAATAACACGGATGAATTCGCAAAATATGTATTTTATATATATATTTCATGTAGAACTAAGCACTCATCAGTTGGACTAGAACATAATCTACTGGAGATCGTGTATCTTTTTTGACACATGTGTGGTCATTTGTATTGGCTTCTTGAAATAGAATGGAAGATGAATAGACTGCAAAATCCTGAGTTCACATTCCTCTATTTACATATATAAAAAGAGTTAGTATAAACAAATTACATACTGCCTTAGAATTGCATAATCTTTACATGACAAAAGTCATTTCCTGAATTATTTCATGCATAATAATCACAGTCTATTTCAATTCAAGTATTAAACTTCTCACTTTAAGAATGTTTTTTAAGAATATGTAACTATTGCAGTTATTTAATCATCATTCCCTTATGATCCTTGTTATCATATGATTAATCCACATCTATTTTTGGTTTGGTGAAGAAGTAGAAGATTTGGAGCTCAAGATTTATGGATCATTGTCACTTACAGTATTCAACTCCTTATAAACTGAAATCGACAAACCAATCAAGTATGAAATCTTCCTGGATTGCTGTAGTAGTAGAATGGAGACTGAATTTGCGATTTGTGACTTACAGACCAGCTCTGCCATTTCAAATGCTCAAACTTCTTACAAACTCCTAATTAATAAACCACTCAATTATTTATTAAATTTACTTAATTTTTAATAAGCAATCATTTTAATCGTGTTAATGTAAGGAGAATGGTTTAAAAAGATTTGCGCTTGTCTCTGAATTTAGCTTCTGAGATATTATCTGAGAAGTTATTTTACATCACATTACCACAAACATGTTAGAAATTTACTTAGTATGCATTCCAACCATTATTCTGAATATATAGACTAAAGAAGAACTGAAGATGTATTATGTCCACGCCTTTGAAACATAATGTAAAATCAAAACAATACATTTTGAAACTTCGTTGGGAAATAGAATAATTTGATTGATTTAATATTAAGTAATGATATTCTGATTAAGTATGAATGATATGAGATGCCATTTTCAATTATAAGGACATGATTACCTAAAGAAAAAAGGTAAATGATAAATAATCATCCAATACAATTCTTATTAGTTCCAAATCAACATTTCCTCATAATTTCAAAAAGTTTTAAAACTCTGGATTGGATTCTTAAATATCCCAAATTGTAAAATGTTAATAAACAGTAATATGGAATAATAACTTTTGTTATTATTGCAATAAAAAAGATAAAATGAAAAAATAAATCCTGAGTTCAGGGCATTAACAATGAAGGAAGCAATGTATTGAAATCATACTTTTGTTTTATAGACATTATGGTATTCATATAACCAAGTTTGATTATTTTAAAACAGTTGTCCTCTAGTTTAGAATATCTAGATACCTATTTACCACCCAACTAAAAATGGCTAAGTAGTTTGGCTATGAACCAGTATCTAAACATTTTTTAAGGGTTTCTTAAGGCAACATCAACTACCTGAAATTTACTTTGATTAGAATCCAAACTTCTCATATGTAAATAACTCACTGTGAATGGATGTGTTAATTAAACTTTTGTGAAAATGCAAATTAATTAAACAAATGTTAAAGTAAAAACTACTGGCAGATTTAAAGTTCATTTATATATAAATACATGATTTGGAATTTAAATCTGAGCAAAACTTTGAAATGTTTTCAAGGTTCAAACATTTTTCTGTCAGGTAACAGTTAATCTGTTAAACTATCTAATCATTGATTGGTTAATGGATATTTAACGATGCATAGATAGCTAGACTCCCATTTGTAAATTTTTATTACAAGGCATTTGCATAGCCTGGTATTATTTTTTCCTTAGAGGGATGCTGGAAAGAATTTTGTTTAACATTATTATTTATAAGCTGTTGTATATTTTCTATTATATATATATATATGTGTGTGTGTGTATTAAATCATAAATACCAATATTTAACCGATTATCACATGTAAATTATATATCCACAGTCATCATCCTTAACAAATCAATAGAATATTAACAAAATTCTATTAAGATAACACTGCAATTAGCATCTAATTAAGCAACACGTGGAATCTTTACTGCTTAATTGTAGTGTTGCCTTGGCAACAGATTATTGATGCTCTATAAGTTTATTTAAGTATAAGAGTTGTAGTGTTGTGTACATACAGTGTAGCTGAGATTATGCCATATCTAACTAAACAATTTCAATTATATACTATTAAAAAAAATGTAATCAAACAAACAAAAATGTAAATAATCAAACAAAAAACCTCATTAAAATTTACAAATTTTATAATATTTGAGCAGCCATTTTTCATTATATGGTCACATTTAAAAAAGAAAAAAAAATGTAAATATATTTTATAAAATGCCAGTAGCAATTTTACTATCTCAGAGTACCATACACAATTATGTTTATTTATAAAATTTCTTTGGTTTATGTCAAAATTACATATATTTTATTCTTACTTTAATACTTGTTCCAAATTCAATGTGCAATATTTTGCATAATAAAATACTTTTTATAAAAATTATTAAAAAAAATTATTCAGAGCATATTCTAATCAATGTTTATTATTCAGAGCATATTCTAATCAATGTTTATCAACAAAATGTGAGCTAATATATGCTAAATGTACATTTGTACATGAGGGGAGCTTAGAATAAAATATAGTTTAGTTCTTGGCTCTACTGATAGAGATAGAGAGGGAAAGGATGGGAGAGACAGGGAGGAGAAAGAGGGGAGAGAGAGAGGAAGAAGAGGGAAGAGAGGCATGAGAGAGAGGGAGTGAAAGTGCAACAGAATACAGAAAGAGCAAGAGAGAGAGAGATTGATTTAATGCAAAATTTGGATTTAACAACATTAAACATAGACAAAACTTAGTAATCTTTGAAAAATTCCTCTTCAAATCTAAGATTCAGATTAAAAAACATTAAAAAAAAAAATCTAAGATCAATTAATTCTTTGTGAATGCAGCATGTTTTATTTGAAATTGAGTTTTAACTCAGTAAACAAGCATATAACAACTTAGGCTAATAGGTGAAGCTAATCCATGACATAGTGCTAATATATTTGGCTATCATGCCTGTAAACAGAGTTTGAATCTAGTCTAGATAAAAAATTAAGTTTATTCAAGATTTAAATCAGGTCTATGTTGTTTTTTTCAAATGGCTGTGTTGTTGCCAGTCTAGCTAACCATTCAATAATGGTTGGTAAATGGGTATCTATAAATTTTAATATATAACATAAAATAAGGATGAAAGTTACTTGATCCCTCATTAATCATCAATCGAAAAGGCAGATGAGCAATGCCTTTTCCTTCAATGTTTTTCTATAGAAGGAGAGAGGGGGTCTTGAATTAGACATTTACCAGCAAATCTTATCTATTATAGTCTTACCAGGCCTGAGCTCAGTGAGAATTCTTAAATTTTTTTTTTTTTTAAAAAAAAAAGAAACATATTCTTAGACCATAAGATGAGGCTTGATCCAATAGTCATTGGAGTTTGGTAGGATCTGAATTGATTACTATTTTTTTTTACATTTATGAATGTTTTCTAATACTTAATTGCTGAATTTTGTTCAATGGTTATCAAATATATTCCTTTCTATTTATAACAGTCAGTTTTTTTATAGGTAAACTAATTTTCTATTTATTATATATTTATGTGCATGCATGTGAGAGAGAGTGTGTGCATGCAGAGTTTAAGTACAATTACAAAGAAATCAAGTCATATGTCAAATGACCTAATTTAATTTATAATAATAAGAGTTTAAGTCATTAGTTAAAAACAATATGATGAATAATCATCATCAGTAAAAATAATTTAGCACCATATCAGGCTCTTGAAAATGGAGCAATTTTAGTGTGAGAAGATTGACAAGTTGGTAGACTGAGTTTAAAACCTTAAGACAGTTCTCTATTTCAGGTTCCTAATTTGGCAATAATAACCTGCTTTTAAAATGTATCATTCCAAAATGATAGCCAACTAACCAGAAACTTGTAGAGGATGATATAAATATTAATTGATATTATTAAAGACTTGTTTTACATTGTAAAAAAAAAGTAGTTTATTATTTGATACGGCCACATGATGTTTGAGCACCAGAAATGACAAGTCACACTTTGATTTAGAAATCTTTACTTCTCAAAACTATCTCTCTGCTATTGTATTAAACTGTTCAGAACAAGATAAAAATATTTAAAAATAACTGAATCCACGATTGAGCATATATGTTGTCCATGGGATTTTGGAATATTAATGTATGAAAAACATGATAAAAAAATGTAAGATCAAGAAATTGTATGCTTTAAAAATTCTTCTGAAGCTATTAATGCAAAGTTAACTGGTTTTCAGATTAGTTGTGCCTGGCCATTATAATGAAATATTCAAGTTCATCACTTAATAGAATGATAACAATTTTTATACAGCCTTGAGAAAGACTCAAAGAGTTGAAAGCACTTGGCAATAGTGTTTTATATTATTTTAAAGTTTATCTGTTTTATACAATAGTCATATTGTTATATTATGATAAATAATATTAGTTAATATATATATATTTTTTTAAATGAGACCTTATTTTTTTGTTTATATAAAAGCTATGATGTATCATATAAAGCAATTATATAGATTATTTAAAAAGAGATGATAGAAATTTTCTTTTTAAATAATTTTTTACATCAGAACTAAACATTATTGTAGTGTTAATGCATTGATTTTAAGTTTCCAAATTAAAAATAAAGATGTTGGCAATCATATGTTAAGTCCTTTCAAATTTATGCTATGACTAATGAAGGATCTAGTAAGCACCATGTAATATATTGTAAAGGATCATGTGATATATTGTAAAAGATCATATGGTGTAAAAGATCATATGATTTCTTATAAAAAATCATGTGATGTGTTATTTATTGATTTACATTATATTTTTCTCCAAATTGTAATAAACATTTCAAAAGCAAAATAAATTTTAATTTCCATTTGCTGCTAAATCACAATAAGTTAACCACCTAGTGTAAGCCATAGGAATCAATGGATGCTAGAAGGTTTCCTTCTGGCATTCATTGATTACCAAGGCTTGCATTGGGTGGCACTATAGTTTGGAGAGAGTTGCTACTGTTTTAACAGATTGTGTAAGAAAAAAATATGGTGTTCATGTGATGGAAAAAATAAGCTGTAAATAAAAGAGAACAAAAAAAAAAAAAAAAGAAAAATTTGTCAGAAGCTGTATGGTATTGGAGCATGGTGTTTTACACAGTATGTTATTCCATTAATTGTTTTCTATTTACTCTTTTTATAAATCAAAACAGGATACTTAGATTCAAGCAAATGTTCAGATGCTCAAAAAAACAAAAAGTCTAATAACAAGATAGAAATCATAATCATCACAAAATGAAGTAAAAAGTACTCTTTCCAAATACTAATCATAATCATCACAAAATGAAGTAAAAAGTACTCTTGCCAAATACTATCTACATGGTCACAAGCAGGAATTTGAGTAGTTTTATTTTAATATATTTATTGAATATAAAAGATAAAATAACTGAATAATCCAATGTAGAAATATAACTTCTCCAGCTTTCCTCCACAGAAGAGAAGTGGCAAGGGGGTATGGTTTTATTTCACTTTTTAATTCTCTAGTTATCTAAGCATAAATATTAAATGGCTCATTGTCTTGTCTACATGATGGCTGACTGCATAAAATTATCAGGCTGTTTGAAAGTCTTCCTTCACCTATCAAAACTTCTAAATTTCTCTTATTATACCCATAACAATGTGGATCAATTCATTAAAGATAATGCAGCCATTAAATATTTTACTGCAGAGAAAATGCCTATCCAGGGTATCTGTATAGAGAATAAATAAAGAAGATGTTTATTTGGATTTTGCCTTGGCTTACTCTTTACCTAAGTATAACTATGTAAACATTTATTAATCAATAATTGAAAGGCATAGACTAGCTGTCTGGGTAAAAAAAAATTAAGTTTTTTTAGATGCTGAAAAATATTTTGGATTTTGTTTTACTTATATAGTTAATGTGTCAATTTTTTTTAGACAGTAGATCTCAAGTAGAAGATAGATTCACTAATGGGCTATATTAAGTCCCTTAATTCCAACACTGTAGCCATAAATTTTACCTTCTTTAATTATTAGGTTCATGGTTTTGCTTATTCATATCTACATATATTAAAAATTGGTCAATTCTCTTTATAAAGCAGATAAGAGTAATGATTATAATTAGTATTGAATTTGTGGATTAGATTTCATTTGCATGTAGAAAAACCAAATCCCCTTGACATTACTGTTGGATCTTGGGGATGGGAGGATATTTGAAACATCATAAGAATTCCATTTTTTATGCCATAATTCTTTGATTGTAGATTTTCAGTTCAACATCCAAAAAGAGGGATCTTAATTTGAGATCTTACTTAGATGGTATGACTATATCTTGAGTTGTTGGAAATTCAATAGTATTTTCAGTGAAGCATCTTTTCTTTGGATATCTGGAAGAGGAATGTGTATAAGAGCAGGAAATTGGTTGAGTATCCAAAAGGGAAATCTTGATTAGAAATGAGTCTTAGGTGATGTGACTATACTTTCCTGTGAAACAACTTCTCTTTGGATATCTAGCAGACAAATGCATATGAAGTTAGTTCAACATCCAAAAGAGGGATCTTGATTTTAGATGAGTTTTAGGTGGTGTGACTATATCTTAAGTTATTGGAAATTCAATAATACTTTCTGTGAAGCATCTTCTTTTTGGATATCTCTGGCAGAGGAATATTTCTCATGGCAACGTTTAATCAAGTATTCAGTTGTGTGGCAACCTTTTCTTCACATGGAGATAGTATATTCCAATAAAACACACTAGTGCTATGGAAGCAGTCTATAGAATTGCATTACAATTCCAAATAGCACCTACCAGGTTTCCAAAGAGGTTATTCCTAAAAATTAATTTTGATATAATCTTAGATAAATGAGGAAAATAAATTAGGCTACAATCTAATGTTACTTTTAAATAACTAAGAAAATAATTGTGTTTCAGTCTCGTATTACAAAATTTTTTATCCAGAAGTTAGATCCAAACCTTGACAGATCATTAGCCGCTAGAGGGCGTCATCAAAAATAAGTGCGTGTGTGTGTATATATATAATCAAATTTTTATTGAAATAGTTAATGATAAAATTATTTCCATAAAGTTTCAAAAACTCACTCAAGACAATTTCTAAAAACTATCACAAGAATATTAATAAATTATAATTTCTCTTGGAGAATGAAAATTTTTTGCTTACAGCCATTTGAGAGGCTTAATAATTTTATTTTCAGTAATCTGTTATTTTTCAAAATTGGGATTAAAAACAATCCTCGAGGCCATGTACGCACTAACTCTTCAAGATTTTCTATTTTAACTCATATTTCTACTTTTTCTCTTTTTGCAAAGAATAAAAATTTAAACGAACCGGAAAAAAAAAATCCATTCTCGCTGCTCAAATTGCTTTAGAAAAATAAAATGAAAGAAAAAAAAACTAATAAAAGACACTTTTAAAATTATCTTCGCGAATGTAAGAAACTGACACTTGTGGTGGAATTTAATTTATATTTTATTTAATTTCTTTTAAATATGTATATATTAGCAGCATATATATGTAATAATGAACATTAAAGTTTTAAAAGTGAATATTAAAGAATATATAGATTTTGCTTTGCGCAGTTTTCGCCCAATAATATAAGGACGGATTCCAGCTAAAGGATCCCGAACCGATTCTCCGCTAAAGAAAGTAAAAAAAAATTCAATTTGACGTTTCACTCTAAAAATCACATGACCTCTCCAGCATCTAACTTATTAATACACAATGATGAATTTTCGTTAATATTGTAGAATTATGTCCGAGATGTTATTTTAAGCTTAAAAAATGACAAATATACAATTTTCTCATTAATACATTATACAGGCTTAAATCTGCTTTTATATATGTAATATATGCGGGGTTCGAACTCAGAATTTTACACGACCCACTACTCTCAGTGCCATCTCATATTGCTGACCCACCTGATCACTCACATATGTATGTAGAAATTGATTATTCTCCTGTACATGAGGGGTCAGAATGACTAATACGTCAACATGGGTAGGATGACAACCTTGGCACTAACAAGGGCTTTGAACGTTCCATCATCAGATTTTCAATGAAATGGAAGGCTAAAGAGTTGTGAGTTGGAATAGTTTGAAGCCTGTCCATTAAAGTATAAAGATTGGCTATCTTAATATAAAGCTGAATATTGATTATATATATGTGTGAGGATAGTAATCTAGACCAACTGACGATTGCTGGTTTAGCATGAAATATGTATATTGGTGATTATTTATCTTTTCAACATGTGTGTGATCAGGTGGGTCAGCAATATGAGATGGCACTGAGAGTGGTGGGTCGTGTGAAAGTCTGAGTTCGAATTTTCTCATTAATACATTAGGTTATAATTAATTACATTGGTTAAAAAATAATTACAGAAATTTGCTTTTAAAACTAGTTTTTGAATAAAATTGTTGCAATTGTTGTAAATTCAGGTAAAAGAAAAAAAAGTATTATATAAGTATAAATAGTGGTCAGGTTTTTTTTCCATCTGGAATATGTCACCCCATCTTTTAATATATATATTCTAGCCACTAATACTATACACAATTGATGGATAATAGAATCACTTTGAGATAGAAGGATTAACAGTCAATAAGTAATAAGCAGTGTCTAATTTGAGAATATCTTCTACTGCCTGATGGAATATAAAAGTGACTCAGCAAAGGCTTAAATAGAGTTTTCAAAAAAGACAGTCTTTACTTTTTTCTCTTTGTGCCCCTTCTGTCATTTTTTATATATCATTATATAGTTATCTGCACTAATTGAAACAATGGATTATATGCTTTTACCATTGTAGTTCTGCGCATGACATTTTGACTCAACTGGTCTTTTCTTGTTTTAGTGAGAGAGCCATACAATTATGTAAGATATACAACTCTTTGGGGATTGAAAAATTGGAAGAGGTTTAGCATACTATACATTCTTAGCTGTCATTTGGAATATGGCATCATAATCAATAATAAATCATTATGAAATTGAATTTTGGACAAAAGTTTTTCTTACAAAAGGATTGCAAGTTTAGACAATATTGTTTTAAAATCTTCCTGCATTCTGGTCAAGTGACTAAGTTTGAAGGATACAATCAAAGATAATGGGAGAGAGCTGTTTGTCTATGGGTAAGTTACAGAGTCAGGAATAGTGACAAGATAAAAAGATAGTGGGAGAGTGAAAAGGAGTATGGGGTAGAAGAGATTGTCAAAGTATTTCAAATTTCCATTTTTTTGAATTAAATATAAATACCTGAAATGAGCAAACTTGTAAGTGAACCTTTTAAAATCCACATATCTAATTATGGAATTTTCTAGATTTAAAATTGTTATAGATGTTCTTAATAAAATTCATATTGTAAAGAAAGGAAGATTAATTGAACAGGCTAGAAAACTATAAGTTTTTTGGAAGGACAAACCATGAAGCAATAAAACATTGCATGGGATTTACCATGAGATATAATTTGATATTAATAAATAGCCCCTTATAAATAAGTGTGGTCATTTTAACTTAAAAAAAAGAAGAAACACAGAGAGAGAAAGAGAGAAACTACTTTAGAAATGAATTTTGTGATGCCACAAATATGTCCACACATAGAATATACTGGAAACTTTTTCTGTTCTTTTGATAATTTATGATGTTGTCTTTTAATTTCTTCAGTAGAAAACTTTTCTTTCTGAAATGTTTAAACACCATGCCTACTTGTAGCTCTTCAAATATAGATGCTCTTAGTCAAATTTATATTCCAGGATAAATTAATTGACTAGGTCGGTAAAGTATAAATCAATTCACAGTGAGGTCTAATTTGATATTTTCTACTCATGGAATTATTAATATATAAATGAAAAGGTAATGATATTAAAAATAGCTTTGTGCAATGGAAATTGAATGCATTGCTTATGCCCAAAACATTAGATTCAGAAGGTTTAAAGAATGAGATTTTATTTCTTTACTTTCATAGCAGCAGTACCAGTAAAAGACAAATTTTTTTTAGATACTGATGCTGGTAGAAAAAATATGCCCAAAATTATTAGAAATAATAGAGTCAGATCTGTAAACTTGAAAGCTTTACTTATTAAACCTTTGCACAATGCACGAAGTATCTATCAGTAACATTTTGACAGACTATTAAATCCTTACCAAAAACGTGAATGTGTTCACACTTACTTTACACTATAGCTAGAAGTCAGGGTATAGGAGAGGTTTATATCACATAAGCATTTACAAACATAGGTTTTTGGATAGATCACAGACTTGTGCACTCTAAGATTGAAATGATGATAGTTTTTAAAATCTTATTTAAACAAATTAGGAGGAAGCTTGACATTCATTCCTAAGCAGCTGTGACCAACTCATATTAATTTTCAACCAGTGTTGAGCACTAAAACCCCTAAGTTGATTTTTAGGTCACATGATTAATGCTTAGACTTCTTTTAAAAAATGTGTTATGAGTAGGAATGAGTATCTATCAATGGCTATATTATTAGCAATACTAAATGTAATATGCATATTTCAATGTATATAAAAGTTTAACAGACGTACTCAAAAATCACTGGAAGCTATGAATAACATTATTCATAAGTCAGTAAATGAAAAGAATAGAGTTACCACCTATTCTTTGAGCTCTGATGATTTTATGCATTCATTTATTGATGTTATTGAAAAGTAGAGTATGAAACTTATAAATCAGTCTGATTTAAGTATAGTGAAAATTATTCTGAAATTGCAATCAAACATTTATAAAACAAAACTGGTGTTTTACCTAAGTTATCAGCATTTATATTTACTTTGGAGTTGTTGATGCTCTAGACATTCTATTGTAACTTCTCTATAATTTACACTGTACTTAAGTCAGACTAACGTACAAATTTCATGCTCTACTTTCCAAACAATCTTAATAGATAAATGTTTAAAATTATGGCAACATAAAGAACAGACGGTCATCATATTCCTTTATGTAGGAGTGTTGTTTAAATGTGGCTTCTGGAGGTTTTGATGGAATTTTCTATTATTGATACTATTGAAAAGAAACATGACATTTTCTATTAGTGAATAGTAAAATAAATGTGACTTTGTAAGCAACATAAATATTGAAAAAAAGTTCCTCAACAGACAACATGATTTAAAAATGATTGGTGGTTTGAAAGTACTAAGAAGGTAATGGTTTTTTGATAATCATCATTTAAACTTTTGATGTGTTGAGAGGGACATATGAATACGAAAATTATTACGATAATGATGATACATTGAATAAATAAGAGTATTTTAATAACCTTTTGAATAATGATTCAAATGGATAAATAATATGGACTCAAGAAATTGTGTAAATATGAACTCAAGAATAATTATATTGTTCCTATTTATAAAAACAAATATTTAAAAAAAGCCTCCCATAATTATCATAAAATATAATTACTGTCTACTACACTATAAGTATTTTCAATGATTTCAGTGACTCTGTTATCAGTCATAGATGTGTGGTCAGCAGGGATTCTGCATAATTTTCAAAAATTAAAATTCATTATAAAATATAATTTTTATTGTTAGGCAAATACAAATAAAATGTCAAGATAAAGATATGATTTATATATTGCTTTATTCACTGTCCTGTGTGGATTGGCATAGTGGCTGATTCTGGCATTTAAAATTCCATTGGTCACAGCCAAGCTGCCACTTCTAATGGCTGACCTTCTTAAGAATTCCTGAGCAATAAAACACTCAGAACATTTAAATCAGTTAATTGAAAAGATTTGTGCCAATGTTTGAAATTAGCTTCTACATGTTGCAATGAGAGTTGTGTTACTGGAAGTGGGTTAAATAGAGAAGTGTAGTAGCTCCATTTTATCATATATGTTTAGTACAGTGACCTTTAGAACAAACATCAAGATGTGTTACAGATTTAATTTTGGAGTTTTTAATTTGATACCATTAAACAAAAAAAAAAAACTTTCTCATAAACTAAATTTCTAATATATTGCTGAATGTGCCATTTTTATAATTCAAATAATATTGTTAAGTGTAGTGGTAGAGAGTCAGCTTCTGGAGCATAGGATGCTCAGATCTATTCCAGTTTGGTCACTTTTGGCACTCAAACTTCTTATGAACCCCCAAGCAATTTGATTATCTTATTTGATTCAAATAATGATCTACAGATTTGAGGAATCAAATTCCAATATTCCGGCTTCAGATTTCAGACTTCACATTTCAGAATTCAGACTCCAAAATTCAGATTTCAGATTTCAAGATGGTTAAAAATATAACCAAGATCAACTAGCAGCAGAGAACAAAGTCAATGAGCCACTAAAAGTCCATCATGATGAAACTATTCTTCTATCATACCATAAGAGAAATGAATGGCTATATCCAAAAGCTGGTGTTTGCCATCCCCCACTTATCTTCTGTGTGCCATTAGCCAAATGCTATGATATATTGCTCTGATTCACCTTTTGCCAATGTTTGAACCCATAATGCCAAATCAAGGGAAACAGCCACACCATAGGATGCAAAATCAAGAAGCTTCACTTATGCTGAATATAACCGGACCAGAAATAGGGTTATCACCCAATATGGAAACCCAGAGACTGTGCTAGACTTAGGTAACTATTATCCATTGATGTCATTATTAGAACTTTTAAATTTTCAATACTAGTATTAAACTTTAAAATCTTCCCCTGAATAGAACTTTAGATATCAATCAGAAGCATGCATATTTGTTTTAAATGTTGAATATCTCTTATGTGTTTCTATATTTTATTATTTTTGTTATTATTGTCTTTTAATTAAATGTATGTAAATTATTAGTGTTGTTTATATCTCTCTCTCCATTTATCTAAGTAAATGTGTTGCCAGTCTTATGTATAAGAACTAGCCAAGGGTCAATCACTTGAAACATGTTAATGACCTTTCATGGGTTCCAGTTTAAGTATTGAATGGTGCCCAGGGTTTAATCCCGTAATAATTAATCTCCATGAGATGTTTCATGTTTCATGTGGCTGGAGAGAGCTACCTCAGTCTGGAAAAGTGACTGTTGGTTTAATATTTTTATTAAATCTTGGTCTGATTGGGGGTATGATTGGTATGTAAATATTAACTATATGTACTCCTCTGCTTGAGTATGAGGGTCTTAAAAGATCATATTAAAAATTAATATGATTTAATAAAATAATAAGTAATTAGACTTGGAATAATTTATAAAAAAGCTTTTATATATATGGGGGATTGCATTACAATGCAGAGACTTCAGACTTTTCAAAAAAGTATGGAGAGAAATACATGGGTGAGATAAGAAACAAGTGCTATTAACATCATTGAAAGAATTAAGATACCAAAGTGAATTTAGACTAGACATTTGCTAGAAAAGATGGTAATAGATGGACAATTAAAATCTTAAATGGGATTCTAAAAGATTGTAAAAGACCTAGAAATAGACCACATGTGAGATGGATGGATGAAATAAGGAAGTATGCTGGTGTAGAATAGACTAGAGGTCAGATAAAATGGATTGAACTTGCAGAGACTTTCATCCTGAAGTCGATCAATACTGGTTGAAAATGATGATAATCATATATATTATATTCAGCATCAGATTTCAACATTTATTTTGACAAGAAATTAAATCAAAGCATGAAATAATTTTCAACTTCAAAATGGTGACACACTGCATAGGGCAATTTAAAATTTGTTTGCAATAGCTGAATATCAGTGAGTTCTCAATATATATTCTTTAAAAATGATAAAATGATAAAATCCAAAAATGTTAGTGTCAATTTAAACTCTGACCATAAGAATGTTTTATTACAAGGTTAGACTTTTATTTTAATTCATGGCATCTGCTTGCTTTTCCTTTAAATAAATGATATCAATGTTAATTCAATGTATAACAATTACTTTAGTACATTGAGTTCCATCAGAATAAAAAAAAAGTTTTATATATGTGGTTTTTAGTTAGGTTATGCATACGGTGTTTCTCCAAAAATAAGATCCAATCAGGAAATAAGCCCTAGCATGATTTTTTTAAATGTTTGTAATATAAGCCCTACCCCGAAAATAAACCCTAGTTAGAAAAAGAAAGGTAATGTACATATATGATTTGTCGCACAAATGCATTTCAGTAAAATCACAGCAGTGCCGTTCTCTAAGATAGTCCAATCATAAGCCTGTTAAACAACCAATCAGAATGCAGACATAACATGTGTGCGAACCTCTGGTGATGGGAAAATATTTACTATATTGTCAAATGCATTAGAATTTTTTTCTTTTAAAATGAAAGTTAACCAAAAGGGCTTACATTTTGGAATTATTAACTTTATTATTATATACATCATGTGTTATAACAGATGTGCTTACAATTATACATTCTTGTGAAATAAAGAAACGACTTCAAAATTTTATTTCCTGCAATTTCCCCCCCCCCCCCCCATTTTTTGTAATTCTTCAATTACTATTTTCAATAAATGTAGATTATTATACATAAACAAATATAGACTTATGCATGAAAAAAAATAAAACATCCTCTGATAATAATCCTTAGGATGTGCTTAAGGAGCAAAACTTAAGATAAAACAGTGTCTTGTTTTCAGAGAAACATTGTAAGTGTACAACATGTTTTTCAACATATTTTTATAAAAAAATATATTTTAAAAATAAATTTAAAAAAAATTAGAAAGAAAAAAAACAGTGATATTTTGAATATAATTGATATATTTTATATAGTTTTCATTTCAAAAATTTGCAACACTTAGAAAAAGCGCAATATAGTTATAAAATGTTTTAAAAACTATATATAAATGTCATATATCATTAAATATAAATGAAAATAATTGTCTAACTTTGAAATAAGAAAATTACTTCAATATCGTAATTATAATATACAAAATAAATAAAAAAAAAACAGAATTTGTTTCTATGTACAAACAAACATGAAAAATCTACAATTTTTTCTTTCTGCAACTATAATTGTAAAGCAATAACTAAAACTAAAGTATAAAGTGTCATACTTTACATTATAACTATCCAAAGAATGGAAAACAGGACTTGTTGCAAAGAAGCAAAAAAACCCCACTTCAGATGAAGTAACCAAGATGAATACACAACCAACTGAAAACATATATTCAGAATTAAATATAGGGGATTTGAACTCAGATTACCTTTCAACTATCCACACTATCTCATATCACTGATACACATGATTACACACATGTACATGAGAGGTCAGAGTGACTTGAGGTCAACATGAGCATGACAACAATATTGGCATCAGCATGGGATTTGGGCTTTCCATCATCAGATTTTCAATGGTATGGATGGCTGAAGAGTTAGAGATTGAAGTAGATTGAAACCTGTCCATTAAAGTATGAAGATTTTCTATCTTAATATAAACTGAGCACTGATTATATATGTGTGTGAGAGATGATAATCTGGACCAACTGATGAGTGCTGGTTCAGCACGAAATATATATATTGGTGATCATGTGTATCAGTGATATGAGATAGTGTGCATAGCTGAAAGGTGATTGAAAGTCTGAGCTCACATCCCCTATATTTACAATTAGGCTCCAGGTATATGAAGAGTGCCTGGATTTAAAATATTACACTCAGAATTATGAAAAGCTAAATCGCGATTTCAAAATTATCAGTACAGTTAACGTGTATTATTTTTACAATTCTGAAAAAATAATTCAGATATAGAAAGAATTTTATTCTTTTTCATATTGTTTCATTTAACACCTAAAGACTAAAAAGGATCATCTTTCTGAATATAATATATAAAAATTTTAAATGTGTAAATATTTTTCTGGGAAATTTACAGATAAGTTTCAAATATATTTTATCACTTTTTTCCACAAAATAATTTAAAAATAATCAATTTATTTTCCTAAATATTTTTAAAATCAGTTTTTTAATCAGAGAGGAAATGTTATAAATGTTCGACTGATGTCATTCTGTTACGAACAAAACCAATTAACAGAATTTATTTAATTTCTTTTTATTTATATCAGTCACAGGTCAATCTTTTTTAAAAGAAGACCTAATAAAATATTGCTCAGAATACACTGGCTGTTGAGTTGTTGTTTTTTTACTAATATTCTTTATAAACTAATATTCTTTATATACTATAATGAATATATTATTTTAATTTCATTATATGCTCAAAACTCACATGGTTTAATCAAAATAAGAGTTGTAGATCACATGACCCAATTCTCTTAAGCTTGTAAGATATAAACACTGAGCATTACCAATTGCTCAACAAGCTTTATGATAAATGCTTAGCCAGAAAAAGCATTTAAAATATCTCTGTCATGACCCCCCCCCCTAACCTCCATATAGCTATTTGAGTTGGATAGCTGGTTTGAAGACATGTAGGTGTCTGAAAATTTCAGATTTTCCACTCAATAGATAACTTTTAGATGAATGCTGGCTTTGGGTTGGTATTTTTAGATCTAGAGTCTGAAGCTATCCTAGAACCTCTCTGAGGAGTGCCAAAGCATAAAACCATTCCTTGAGGTTTGGGGGGGGGATTCCAGACAGATATTTTAAATGCTTTCTCTGACTAAGCATTTATCATAAAGCTTGTTGAGCAATTGGCAATGCTCGGTGTTCACATAGTTTAAAATTTTATATTAATAATATTAACAAAAAACAATGTAGATAAAAAATTATATTTATTTATACATACAGATACACAAAAATTGTAACTTTATATGAATAAATTGATTTTAATTTATAGCATGCAGAAAATACTTTAAATGATTCTTAACATTAAACATGTCATAAAGAAAATTGTAAAAAGATGCAAGCATATCTGATTTAGATTTTTTTTTTGTTTCTGCAGCAAGTAAAGTGAAATAGTGCTTTTAATGTCATGTTATTTATACAATGGAACTGTCTTGGATTGGTATTAATTTGTGATATTTACTGGGTTTGTTTTTCATTTGTGTCCCTAGATGGCAGTTGAAATCAGGGTATAAAGACAGCTGTAAATATGAAAGTTTTATTATGTTTGTCAAAATGGTGGATAGTAATTTTATTTATTTTGAAAACTTACTTTTTCAGCCAAAGATATTTTCATTGTTTTCAATGATATTTTTATTAATAAATATAATATATATTTTATTTTTATAATTATTATTGCTTTTAAAGAATTAATAAACTCATATAATAAGATAGAAATTCTTCTACATTTAAATTAGTAAAGTTCTGATTTTAAGAATTTTTTTTCAATATATTATTAACAACTTTATAATTTTAATTTTTAAATTACTTTTAGAAATTTTAAAATATTTTAAATCATAAATATTATTAAAAAATAATAACCTACATACTCCATTTAAACTGAAGGTTACAAATGTGAAAAATTAAACATGCATTTAAAACCTTGACTTAAAACCAGCAAGACATCATATGACCCTTGCTTACATCATACTATTCAGCAGCAAATTATTTTTTTTTTTACATTTAAGTGAGAAACTAGTCTGGGTATATTGGATAGGATAACATCGCATGGGAATTTAATAAGCACTACCATATGACATCTATTAATTATTAAAGCTTGCACTAGGTGGCACAAATATGGTAAGGGAAAAAGGAATTTATACTAACATCTTAACTTAGTTATTTTAATCATCATCATCATCAACCATTATTAATCGACTGCAGGATAAAGTCTCTCCAAGTTCAATCCATCTCCGATGTTTAACTTCTCTGCTCTACATCACTTCTGCACACTTTCTTATTTCATCCATCCATCTCACATGTGGTTTCTTTCTGGGTCTTTTACAATTAATCTGTAATAAGTAGTCTGTTTGAGTTTTTTAACTATGCAAATTAACTAATTCTTTTAATGTTCTCCTTTTCCTCACCATAATAGCAAACAGTAAGAACTTATTTACACTAAGTATTTTACTATATAATCTTTTTTCTTCTCACATTTTACAGTTTAGACAATTTAACATTCATTCTAAATGCATTTATTATTGTAATAAAGATGAATATTTAAGAAATGCAATATAGCATGTGATAATGAGTTAGTAATAAAAAACAATCACTCCAGAAACAATTTCTATATCCTCTTGCAATATATTGAAGAACATTCTTACACGATTACAATACAATTGCAAAATATGTTTAAACGTGCTTAGCGCAACTTATGTTATGAGGAAAATGGAAATATGTATTTCTACAATAGGTTAAAAAAAGCCATATGGCATTATCACTTGGGAGTTTATAAGATGTTTAAGCACCAGATTTGTGAGAATCAGAATCAATTCTGGGACCTCCCGATTCCAAATTGGATGTTCTACCAGCTATACAAAACACACAGGGTTATGATAGATGATTTGTAAAAAACAAAACAGCTAATACTTTTTTTTTCAATAAATAAAAACTGAAGAGTAAATTTTATCCTTGAACAAAATTTCTAATTATTCAAATAGTATTAAATGCTTTATTCGTGGTTTGTTGTAACATGCTTATGATTATTGTCTATAGATATAAATAAACTTAATAGTTGCTTAGAAGGTCACTTGACATTTAAATATCAAAACTCACACAATGACTTTTAATCAAGAAACCATTATCTATTCCATCACTCCCATTACTGACTTTAATGACACAGAGTAAACATACTCTAATAGTGTATAGCTTGGGACATTAAGTGACATTTGAGTATGAGGAGTATCAGTTACTCCAACAACTTATAGGTTTCAAGTCCACATGACTCTTCTACTGTGCTAAGCTATATGGTAATAGAGTGTTTACATGTCTTACAATCAAGATAATGTAATGTAACTTCAGGAAGAAACACCTTCTATCTCAACACCTCTTTTGCTATTCAAAGTAATGACATCTGCGTGTGGGAAAATGGAGGCGATTGTTACATAGTATCTACAAATAGGGTAAAAGAATTATGGAATATTTTGACTGGTAATTTTTTGAGTATTTTTAAAAAGTTTATTAATATTAAAGTATTTTAATAATTCTAAACAATATAATAACATACTGATATATTTTCCACTCCTCTTTCTCATCTAAATTGTTTTGATTTTATTAACTTATTTGTATCAATCAGTATTTTTTACTACTCTAGTAATTCTTTTTAGTAATAAATATTTTATAATTTCACTATCTATTAGGACATAGACAATCTACTTAGTCTTTACTCAATACAGCAACAACTTGATTTTCCTTGAACATTTATGAGTGTAAATGTTTTTTAAACCTCATATTTTCTATTTTCTAATTTCACCTATATTTCACTTGCTAACTGTCTTGGTAAAAAATCTTCAACCAACCATTGCCCCTAAATTGACATTCATAAGTTGTGATGTGACAAGAGTATCCATAAGAATAATTTGGATGAAAAACAAAAGTGGTAAATACATAAGAGTGTACTCAGACTCTTTAGAAATATTAAAATTCTTTAATATTAACAAAATTTTTAGTCACAGTATTTCATAATTTTTGTATCTTATTTTCTAGGTACTATATCATAATGGCTTTTATTTTCCACAAATATATATTATTCTTTGAATAGTTAGAAGAAGAGGTGTATTTGGGATTGGAGGTATTGCTTCCTGAAATTAAATTACATTATACTAGAAGAATCACATGGACTCAAGATCTATAAGTTGTTGGAATATGTATTTGCCCTCGTTTTCAAGTGTTATTTAAATCAATAACAAAGAAATGAGCTGCATAAAGGCTTCTGGATCAAAGTTTAGCCTATCAGTTTGATACTTAGATGTCATTTAACCTTCTGAACAACTAACCATTTAGGTTTATTTATAGAGATGGTAATCCTAATAGGTGTATTAGAAAACTATGAAACATTAAGTGAACACTTTAAGTACCGCATATGGAACCAGGTGAAGAAGAATAAATTTTTGTCTGCTACACTGATTCTCTGAAACATCTCAATGGATAAGAAAACTAAAGTAAGATTTTTTTTGATATTTGCAGTTCTTGTATATATTATATTAACAGAAAGCTTTCAGTTGCTTTATTCAACATTATATGAAGACTGGAATGTGTTATTAGAATTTTGTTTTCCTTTACATTTCTTACAACTGATTCTTATTTGCTACCTATTGTAATTTGCATATTTATTTTAAAAACATATACCAGCTGGTACACATGGTCTGGAAATATGCTTATGTTTGAAAAGGCAGGTTTTTAATAAATGTGTTTTACCAGTTGTTACTTAATGATCTGAGACTTGGATACTTAATAGAAGAGCAATACAGAGACTTCAGACCATTCAAAGAAGCATGGAGAGATGCATGTTAGGCATAGTAAGAAGAGCCCAAAAATGCAATATATGGATAAGGAAACAAACAGTGTTACTGACATTGTTGAAAAAGTTAAAAGATTGAAGTGGAGTTAGTCTGGACATATTGCTAGAAGAGATGATAATCAATGGACAATTGAAATCTTAAACTGGGTGCTAAAAGATTGTAAAAGACCCAGAAAGAGACCAAATATGAGATGGATGGATGAAATAAGAAAAAAGTGATGTGGAGAAGAGAGACTGGAAATTGGAGAAGGTGGATTGAACTTGGAGAGATGTTCACCCTTCAATGAAATGATAATGGTTGACAATGATGATGATGATCTACATCACTTCCTTTTAAGAGCTTGTAAGTATATAATACATCATATTCCAATTATTCAACCACCATTTAATAAGTCATCTACAGACCAATAATAATTCGGTTGAATTGGATTATAGAATGACCATCTGAAAAAAAATTCTCTATTATAAATCCTCACCTCAAAAAAATTATCTATTATTCATTTTAAACCGAAATCGTGAGCATGATGGATAGTCGTATAAATCATTACTTAGGCCGTGAAGAGTTTTTTTTTTTTGTAAGACAATTTCTATGTTGAGCGATGTATCTACAAACATATGGTTAACAAGCGTTTTTTAAAAAGAATTGTTTCTTTTTCAAACATGTGACATACAACCGTAAATTTTTATATTTTTCCTTTTACCTGTAAAAAAAAACTTGCATATGGCAATTTATTTGAAGTTATTATTAAACAGGTGATTAATTAAACCTGCAAATCGTAGCTTTGATTGTTGAAAGACAATAAAAACAAACATTCAGTTAAGTAAACAAGCAAGATTCCTAACATTTTTGTACCCCCCCCCTGCCCACTTCTTCTTTCTAATTTATTTAATCAAACAATCCTCAATTTCTCTTTCTTTAATTAACTTCATATTCTTCAAAAAAATAAGCTTCGTAAAAACACTCAAAGAAAACATAATTCGCATCGTTTGATAAGCTTATAATTTAATTAATTTTAAAAATTAAGATTTTAAATGAAGTTAAAAAAAAGAATTGGGAGTGAAAGTATGTGTGCGTGAAAGTGTCTGACTGAAAGCAATAAAATATTATCAGTCGGCGCGAGCGCTTGATATAATTGCTGGTGATTTGCTATTGCTATCGTTCTTTGAATACAACTTTTCCCATATTTGATATCCCAGCTTTGTATATTGATAATCATCTCTGTGCAAATATGATTTTAGCAAGTCACTAATTCCTCGTTTCAATAAGGCTATGATTTAACTACACAGCACAGTGGTAGAATAATGGACAAGTACCAATAGTTTTTGAATCGATGATCAGTCTGTTATTTCTAGTGCTCTAAATAGCACATGACCTCCTATGTATATAATCTTATAAATAGTACAGGGATAATGGAGGATAATTTTACATTTCCATTAGATGCTTTTTGTTTTTATGTTTCGACTGCTTATCAATCTTCCTCACTTAGAGAAAAGAAAATTAAAAGCATTGAAAAAATTATAATGTTGGCCACTAATTAGAAATAAGGTAGTATCAAGAAATTCAAGAAATCAATCTGTACAATATTTTGCTCTTAATGCAATACATTATAATATCTCACCCATAAAACTATATTATAAATCAATAAGATTTCATATTCCCAGTACATACAAATAAATAATCAAATGATTCAATGCTTGAGATTTCATAAGTTTAAGGAGCAGAAGTACCAAATCTGGGCAATGTTCCTTGGGGCCATCCTATCCAAAATATTAAACCATATAGGACATTTAAACAATAGGTACTCTCAGAGTTAGCAACAAAATAAATTAGTTAAACACAATCCTTCCTTACTTGCACTATACTATAAATCAATGATGTTAAATACTAGGATATTCTCATTCAAGCCACAAAATAAAGATTTTGAGTAAGATTCTTTGATTATTAGATAAAAACAACTAAAATCTGAAATGTTTGTAATAAAAAATAGAAATGAGATTATATCCATGTAAACAGAGATAACTTTTAGCATTTGATGTTACTATTTCTGTTTACATGAATATAATCTCATCATTTTTATTCTTTATTATAATAACAATCTAGGCAAATATTGAATTAAACATAAAGAACTCTATGCAGTATTGAGTGTATTAGTTCAACAAAATTTCATATTACAATAAGTAATGTTAAAATCTTGATTGAATTGAAAGAGTGGAAAAACACGGATAATTTTCAATAAACAAGTAGTGTGCTCTGAACAGTGGTGAATCACTAATGCTTTTTATCTCTGCTTAACAAAAAGTAATACAACATATAATACCCAAGATTCATTTACAAAGAAATAATACCAAAATCATGCTTATACTATTTAATATGTAGAGATTTTGTTTAGATTATTATTTTCTAAGCGATATCATCAAAAGCATCTAAAATTCTGCTCTTATACAAAAATAATATGTAGTTACATCAATATATCACATGATCACCATTTCTCATGCTTACACATTCTGTTAATAAGGGTACCAAACTCTCCAAACAGTAGAGCCACAAAGTGCAAGCTTTCATAATCAATGGATGCAGAAAGTTTTGTACATAAAATTGCTATCTAGTGTCTACTCATCCAACATCCCTAGACTAGTGTTTAGCTTGTGGCTATCAAATTCAAGGCTCCTCACTGATGAAAGCCACAAGCTAGAAACTAGTCTGGTGATGTTGGATGAGTAGGCACTAGATAAAGATTTTATGCACAAACCTTCCTTCATCCATTGATTAGTATATCAATATTATTAATATCTTTTGTTTTAGAATATTAAGATCCTATTGCATTTTTGTATAGAAAAGTTAAAATAATGATTGGTGCATCAAAACTTCTTCATATATTATTTTAAGATGGGAAACTATTATTATTGTGCAACAGTTTAAAATCACTAAAGATTTATTACGTCTAACAAATGGGAATTTAAATAGTTAGGTGATAATGATAATTTTCATGATTAAAAAATATCTATATAAACACAATGAAGCTTGGAGAAAAGCATGTTGAGAGTAACAACAATAATAATAATAAAAAAACTATGTGAATGAAAAACAGACAAACATCCCTTCCATTATTGACAAAGAAACTGAAATGAGGATTATCTAGACATGAAATTAGAAAAGATGATAATAAATGCGTAACTGATGCTTTAAACAAGAACCTAAAAGAATATAAAGACAAAATTCTTATAAATAAAGAACGAGTGAAATGGGTTGGAAAACTGGACTGAACTTAAAGAGATCTTTATCCTGCATTAAATTAATAATGATTTTAAATGATGCTAAAACAATACTGTCACTATTAAATTATAAAAAAATAAAAATTGACTATAGCACAGCTAATTAAAAAAATTAACTGTTTAAAATTATTAATGTGTTTGTCTTATAAAAGCTATCCAATGTTAATTATACTACTATTACAAATACAATTAATACTACTACTACTACTACTACTACTACTACTACTACTACTACTACTACTACTACTACTACTAATAATAATAATAATAATAATAATAATAATAATAATAATAATAAACAACCACTCATAAATGAGTAAGGCCATAGGAATGTAAATATTAATTATATTTTAATCATAAATGATAATTTATTGCCATTGTATATCTAGATAGAAAAAATTATAGTGAGATGAAAAAGATTTAAACTTACAAACAACAATCTAATATATATATAAAGACTTCCAATTTTGTGACTGACATGGTGGCAGCAGTCTCACAAAAGTAGTGTATTTTTAGAATTTTGTGATAAATTCATTTGCCTTTTCTTATGTAATATTAACAATCGTACATGATACAAACAACATGGTACTATACCAATAACATTATGACATGACTGTCTCTTATATGCTTACCTATATATTTATGAGAATAATTCTGTTAACCCTATCTAAACCATCTAATATAAGCTTGAGTAATCAATGGATACCAGATGCTGCTACTATAATATCGCCATCCCCAGAACTATAATATCATCATTCTCAGAAACATAATATCACCACTCCCAGAACCACAAATATCACTATTCCCAGAACCACTTCTAATTTTTATTTTAAGTAGTGATAACTAGGTTTCAAATCTAGGATTAATGAATTTAGAAGTAACTATTTATTTGTTTACACTATTCAAGATAAAAGCTCAAATTAAAAACAACTAAGGTTTTAAATCCAAACTAACATTCTTGCATAAAGCTATAGAAACCAATCTGGAGGGGAGCACAATATCATCTGACATCCATTATTTACTCAGTCTTACACTAGATGGCCTAGAATAAGCTGAAGAGACCTAACATAGAAGAAAATCATGTGATATTGACATTGGTATTAACCTTCTCAACCAAAGAATAGAAGAGGCTTACAGTTAGCATAAAATTGAGGTTTCCAAAATATATGGAAACTGATCAGATGTTAGATCTATATAATTCTGAAAGAAATTTGGGTTGGGTTCAAACCTTAAGTTTTTTAAAATGTCAGCCTCTAAAGAAGTAAAGGTAGCTGTTAAATGCATTAGTTCCAGTTTTAAATTTTAGTTCTCATTAGGAATATTATAGCAATATATATTTGATTATTAATTAACCAGACTTAGAGAAAATAGTTTTAGATTAATGTGAAGAGATTCTTTAGAATACTATGATGTGATAACAAATTTAGAAATGTTTATGTTTAAAGAAAAAAACATTTGAAAAAGGAACAGGATATAAATAGGAATAAGAAAGGAGGAAAAAATCAAGCATATATACGGACTTTAAAATTATGGTAAAATTCCTATTTTAATAAATCGTTCATAATATGTAGACAATTTTAAACAAGTTTTCTGATATTTTAAAAAAGTAAAGATAAAAGTAAATCAAAACCAGAAATATATTGAGAGAAATTAAATTTTGTATGATTCAACTTTGATTTTAGAATACATCTTTGCAAGTCCTACATGATCTAACCCGATGATGATGACAGACATAAAAAAGATTACTGGATCAAATTCCATAGGAATTAAAACAAAAAAGCTCTTAATCATCTGAATGTAACTATTACATTCAGCTTGCCTTTTGACCTCCTGAGCAGCTAACCATAACAATTACTTTCTTCCCACATACAAATAAAAATTATGAATATATGCCTTCATCCGATAGCACTCGTTGCTTAAAATTATAACTAATTATTCATATACTGGCTATACTTTTAAATTAATGAATGCTATCAAATGATATTCATCTATTTTTGATTAATCCTACACTTCCCTGTGCAATTTGGCTCGGCAGTAGAGGACATATTTGAAACTCAAGGTCAACGAATCACAAGCAAGCTCTGTTATTTCTAATATTCGAATTTTTATGAACTCCCAAGTAACAAACCATTAGATTTTTATTTATATATTCTTTTTTTTTTTTTTAAAATCCATTCCATGTATAAATAAAACAAAATATGAAATACACAAAATTATTATACATTAAGAGATTCATTTTAAAATAATGATATATTGTTAAATAATTTTCCAAAATATTTGTTTCCTTTAGTATAAAAATTGTATGTATTACGACTACATATAGCATAAAGGATATAAGTAAATTAAACGTAAGTAATTACATTTCTATGCGCTTGGAATAAACAACGCTCTACGTCAATGCATGTTAATAGAAAATAGACAATTCATCTAATCTCTAAGCTTAAATCGTATCTAGTTAACATTCACTGATGTTGCTGGAAATGGAGCGTGACATTTATATATTAGTCAAATTTTAAGCTTGACTTTCTGAAATCATATATATATTACAGGAATGAGACTGCGTTTTATTTTTAACGACCTGCAATAATAATTTAGTTTTAATATATGTAACTACTAAAAACGCTTATATAAGGGGTTTGAACACGGATTTTCAAGCTCCCTTCAATTATCGAATCTATCTCGTACAAGCGATACCCAAGACCACACACATGCGTAAAAGGTAAATGATCTGCAATATCCGTATTTTGTGCTGCACCAGCACTCATCAGTTGATCCAGATCATTATCTCTCTCACACACATATATAATCAGTGCTAGGTTTATATTAAGATAACAAATCTTCAAACTTTAATGGAGGATGGAGTGGATCAAAGCCTGTCCATTAAAGTTTGAAGTAGACTGAGCACTGATTATATATGTGTGTGTGGGAGATGATGATCTGGACCAACTGATGAGTGCTGGTTCAGCACGAAGTATGTATATTAGAGATAATTTATCTTTTACGCATGTGTGTAGTCACATGATAGCCGGATAGCTTAAAGAAGTTTGAAAGTCTAAATTCAAGTCCTTTATATAATTACATAATTCCAGGTATACAAATTATACTTGTCTTCAATCAAACATTATAATATGTTTAATAAAAACTAATTAAAGTTAATTTAGCAGATTATTAAAAATAAGACGCCGTCTGAAAAATTTAAGTGATATTTAACGTCTGGCTAATATATACACATCACACTCTATGCCCAGCAATGTCAAATGAATATTAGCTTAAATACCATCTAAGCTTAGAAAATTGTCGGATTGCCTATTTATTACCTATTAAATTGAAGTGTTGATTATTCATAGCAGACAGAAGTGTGACTACTTTCGTTTAATTAATGCGTGTTTAAGATTTTAACTATAAGAAAGAGGTTTAATAGAATGTCAAATTATTACCAGTAAGGATCAAATATTGATATTTAATATCTGTATCATATTGTCTTGCTTTTCTATAAATAAAGTTGATAAAGATTTAATGTATATATATAAGACAATTACCAGAAGAAAAGAGGATCCACAAGGCATTATGATACTATAATTAAATAACAATTCTTAATCAATATGATACTATAATTAAGTAACAGTACTTGATCATTACTAATACTATTTTGCCATCTTATTAATACAATTTAATCTATATATTAGAAATTATAAACATGTCTTTAACAAAGCTCTCCTACATTATTATGATATTTGATGCAAGAGATATAGCATTTAGAATAGTGACACATACATAACCTTAATGTACAAATAAGAGATGTGTGCTAAAGATTTTAGTATGTTGGGTTTAGAAGTGTGAAAGAATTTGGCAATAGTCACTAATGGGCTCTAATTACAAAAAACATTTTTGTTAAATTTTATCTAAAAGAAATTTTTGGAGATCAAAAATATTCCCTTTTTCATTTTTTGAGAAATTTTAATCATCATATGAAAGAGTTACTAGTTTTTAAACAATCGCAATGCATTACTAATACTTTTAGTATTCAACCAAATATATGATGTTTCCTCTTGGCCGAAAATAGCTATCTGTGAAATATAGCACTTTTTTTTGTAAATCAGTACTGTCAAACAGATTAAACACTCAGTGAGAACATCCATGAGAGCTTCTAGTTTAGCATTTATTTTAAAATCAAACAAATATTACACAACCCCAGCTTCCACAATACTTTTCAGGAACAAACTCTTATTTCTACTACTCCATTTCTGCAACCTATTGGAACCTTGGAACATCAAAGATGCTAGATAATAGTGCTTATTAAACTCCTATCCAGCAATATCTTATCCACTTTCCCAGGCTAGCTTATGGCTACAATTACTAAGAAAGCAGGGGACACCAAAATATTTAATGATAGAGTTGGTGTCAGATTTATATAATTAGGCAAGCAAGCTAACATTAAGATTTTTAAATATCAGCTTGTTAATTTGTTAGTGCAAAGAGAGTAAAAGATAGCTTCTGAGTGAAAGTTGCATTAGACCCAAAAAATGCAGGTGCATTAAACCCATATACAAAACTTCTCACTTATGTAAACCATAAGCCAGAAACTGGTTTGAGGATATAGAAAGACAGTTAATAGATAGGAATTTAATATGCTCTACCATCTAGCATTTATTGATCATTCAAGCTTATGATGGACAGTAGAACTGGAGTATAAATGGATTATTTGATCCTAAATTTCATTTATTAGCATGGCATTTGAATACATGAAAAACGTCACTATGAACTGAATAGATTTTTAATCACCTGAGAATATATTTTTTTACTCCAAAAAACAAAAAAACAAACAAATGTTGGATTCAAAGCATCCCATAATTTTCTCTGCTTTCAGCCAACATCTACATTAGGAACATTAATTCACTTTATTTACTCCTGCATCCAAGGCTTGCTCAAACTTACAATAGACAGCTCAAGATTAGATAGAGTGAATTATTACCCTGAATGCAGATATAAATATAACCTACATTTGCTTTAATATTCAATGAAATTTCAAGTTTCTGGAATAAATACAGAAGGACAATCAACTCTTATTTAAGAGTAGAGAGATATTATAACTTTATCTTATTGCATTGCCAAATTCATATAATATTAATATCATCTATGTTTTTTATTACTTTTTACAATGGTTTTTTACAACCCACTATTGACAGTTTTGTCTGTCCCAGCAATCTTCTTCAAAACTATAACAAATACAATACAAATACATAAATACACATAGTAAAAATAGTAAAGAACATAGATGATATTAATATTATAAAAGTATAGATATGTATAAGTGTTAAGACTTCTGGCCAAAGCAATTGATAGGAAACATATCATGATGAATGACAACATCCCCCCCCTCTTTTAAAATAATTTATTCTAATGTCTCAGTATGCAGAAACTTCAAACAAAGCATTATCAGATTCTCCCAACTTACTTTAAAATGATCTGCAATTGTTTGGCTCAATCACATGATTAATTGTACTTAAAATAGATAGATGTAGATTTGAGCAATGCATACAATTGCTACAATTATTACTTCAATTCCATAATTAGCTTTAATAATAATAATAATAATAATAATAATAATATACTATTCAGGATTTTCAAAAATTAATACAGTCATTTGCAAAGTATTTATATAAAACAAATCTACTTATCTCAGTACCATACCGTTTTCAGCAACAACTTTCATTTCAAAATAAAGCTGAATGGACAATCGTCACTCAGGTACCTAGTGACGATTTTTTCAGACGCCATTGCTAAGGTTTACAGCCTTGTTAAAACTATTAATAATAATAATAATAATAATAATAATAATAATAATACATTTACATTTTTAGCTACCATTTGTTTAGTATGGCTATTTTGCAAATCTAAAAGTTCACAAACTATCAACTTTTGGGAGTTTATGTGTTTTGTATTTATTACTTCATAGTATGAAATGCCAAATACAAAAAATATTTTACAAAAATACATGAAAATCTGATCTTATTTTATGCTGCACTTTTGTATAAGCCCATTGTGAGAGATAGCCATTATATAGAACCAAGCCACCACACCATGTGAGATAGCCATTGTGTGCAACTAAACCATTACAGGGTTTATCAATATCTGGATATGCCAAGGATTAAAAAACATGTATGCAGACAATACAATTTTTATTTTTATTTTTTAAAAAAAATATTAGTTATCAACCAAGATCTTAAAACTATAAAAATCTTTTAATTTTTCTTGATTCTTTTTGCAAATCCATTTTCATTACATCTATTTAAAAAAAAAAAAAACTAAAACAAATAATGAGAATACATTTGGAAGTATGCATAAAAGGAAAAAGATGTGGGTTACTCCTGGAAACACACACGTTATCAGAGGATCTCTGTCATAATGTTATAAAAAAACAAATTTTGATTTGTTTTATTAAATTTTATTATCTGTTTTAAGGCTTCATATTAATTAAAATAAGATTTGATGTATATATTTTAATTAATTGGACTTTTGTATAAGATGCAGCAATCAGAAGCAAGTAAACTATTTTGAAGCTGGTTGCGAATTGGTGCTTGGATGAATCAAAGTGCTTAGATAACTCAATCTGATTTGGGATAAACGTTAAATACATACATAATACCGCTTATTAAAAAAATAAATATAATTCTTTAGTTCAAAAAATCATGTGATATTTGGATATCCAACTATCAGATTGACTACAAAAGTTTCATTCAACTAAAGTAGGAATTTTTAAACATTTATCCAAGAGAATCAAGACAGGAGCCCTTTAACTCATTAGCCTATCGTTCCATTGCTGCACTAAATCTCATGGACAAAAATAACTATGGGATACATAGAAAATGTATCCCCTAAATTGGATTCATTTGTGATTTCATTAAATAACTCAGTTTTGCATTGTATTTAAAAACTGGACAGTCAACGATAATAATTATTTAATAGTTGTTAAAAAAAAAACATTGGCCCTTTAACGATACAAATAAAACTTTTTTAAAAAAGCATGTGGCCCTTTAATAATAGTAACAAAAATCTATTAATATCAGTTTAAAATAGTTTTAAAAATAGAATAATCAATATACAAATAGAATAATCAATATAAATGGAGAAAAGTAGGATTTAGTTATTATTTTTTTATTTTTTGCCTAAAGAAAAATTATCAACACGTACATTTATTAACTAAAGGTCACCTATTATTTGAGTTAGTTGTAATTTTCATGCAGACTAGAAATTATTTCATAAGTAATTGCAGACATTTCAGCAAATTAATTAACTAATTAAAAAACATTAATTCTTTTAAATAAAAGAAAACGTGATTTATTTTATTTATGTCAAACAAAAAAATGTTTCAAAAAAATAAATAAAAACTGAAAAAAGACAAACATCTAAAAAGAGAAATTTTCCAGAATCTAGATAACAGAAAAGATATCTCCTGAAACAGATAAACAATATATGTATAATATATACTGAACCGGTCCCTGAATAACTCCAAAAAAAGATTCTTACTTGGTTTTAATATATATCTGAATAAACCTTATTCTTGCTGGTTTTAAATACCTTTTAACATAACTTTATATCATTCGGATTTAGTAAGTTTTAATCTCTTGACTTTAATAAGCATATTATTAAGCTCAATACATAACTTCTCGGTAATGATTATTTTATATTTTTAATATTACAGGAAAGGACTAGCCCTTCAAGCAGAGGGGAGAATGCCATTGACAGCATAGCTATCAATGATACCCAACACAACCACAATTCCTGTCTGCGGCCCATCTCGACTGCTGGAACCAGTTAACTACCTAAGGTTATATATAGCTGGCATGCTCAGATGACAGACAATCCAGCACTTGAAATATCCCAAGCTAGCTCATACTCTGTCTCAGGTGGTCCAACACATTAACTTAACACAGATATTTATACATGAACTCACTGGTCATGCAGTGACAAGACAGAGAATAAACCAAATGGCATTAAGCAATATTATTATTTACTTACATATGCACATATATTTAACATAATATAACATAATTAATTTTTATGCAAGAAAATATAAATGCTTACTTTCAGGCTAAAATTATAATAATCCTTTCATTAAAAGTTTATTTCATTTAAAATAAAGTATCTAGACTGTTATTTAGAATTATATTTACCCAGGTTTTCATTTGTGTATATTTTCCATTGTTTTGATTCCAACCATTTAGTATTTTTCATTCTCCATTGATGGCTTCATGGCTTTCCTTCCATGTTTCTGTTGAGTTTATGGCAGCATCTATTTACAATCTAGGCATTTGTCCTGGGCATTGGTTCCAGGTGAGACCAGTTGATTTTTGCCTGATGACTAGGGCATGAAGTTGTCAAACACTCCTATGGCTGTCTGGTAATGCATATTGCTAGCTCTGCAGCTTTTACATTGATGTTGACTGCTGCATTAATTGACTGGCATACTACTGCATGTACAGTTTCTGAATATCTGGATCTCTGGTTGTTTGGATTCTCAATGAAAAACTCTGAGTCTGCAGTCTTCCTGAACTGAATAATAATAATCTGAACTGAATCAATAATGGAATGAAGACTGGATTGAAGAACAAAAGCCAAGTCATCCTTTTATATCTTAACTCTCCCATTGTTCTAATTTCTTATCATTATTTTGAATTTTAATCATAAACTTGAATATGTTTTTTTAATAAATTTTTACATTGTTTTATCTCATGATTTTACATTTGCTTTAATCTAATATTTTTTTAGATTAATCTACTATCTCTTTGCATTTACAGAATAGATTAGTTTACATAGATTTTTAATTAATTCAATTATTAGTTTTATATTTTCTTTATCAGACAGTAATCTTTTTAAGTAATTACATTTTCAAAAAGTTTTTCTTTTACAAACTAATTTTCATTCTGATTTTCCATATTTACATATTTTTACACACTTATTCTTTTAATTTCTTTAAAAAGGAGAGAGTTTTTCTAATTCTTTCCCTACTCTGTTTTCAAGGCAAAGCTTTATTCTCTTTTAAAAGAAAATATAACACAACCCTTTTATTGTATTACATTTTAAAATCTACTTTTTAACTAATAATTTTAACTATTCTTGTTTATTTGATTTTCTTTTTTAATAAATCCAATCATGTATTTTTAAACTATGAAATATGTGATGCAGATATATGTGTTTTATAACATATATCTTTCTGGCAAAATAGACTTGAATTCAGACTTTCAAACTCCCTACAGCTATGCACACCATTGTATACAACTGATACACATGACCACATACATGTAAAAAAGATAAATGATCTCCAATGTATTTTGTGCTGAACCAGCAGTCTTCAGTTGGTCCAGATCACCATCTACCACCCACATATACAATCAGTGCTCATTTTATATTAAAATAACAAATCTTCAAACTTTAATGAACAGGTTTCAATCTTCTCCACCCTTCAACTCTTTAGCCATCCATATCATTGAAAATCTGATGATGGAATGCTCAAAGCCCTTGTTGATGCCAATATTAGAAATCATTTACTTTTTTCACATGAAGGCCATCATGTATATCAGTTATATATGATGGAGTACATAGCTGTAGGGAGCTTGAAAGTCTGAGTTCAAGACCATTCTAATTACATTAAATTCAGTATAGACAATATATATTGGAGTGTTACACCCTAGTGCCACACTGAAAAAAGCCAGAGCTAGAAACCAGCTTGAGGATATGGATATTTAGAATAGCTTGTTAAGAGCTATTAGCATGCTCATTATATAATATTTGTAGTACAAGCTTATTAAATTAAGTCACATAATGTATGACTTGATTTCCTTGCAATTATTGTTTTGCTCTTGAGACTTTGGTTATTTTATATTGCTAAAGCTATCAACATATGGTATATCTGAACTTAGTTCAGTCCCATATGGATATCTGAATATTCCAGATTTTCTGCTTAACAGTTAACTATTACATAAATGCTAGGGCTGGACCTGGTATTTTTAAATCTAATGCCTGATTATCTTAGTGTCTCACTGACAAAAGCCAGAGCTAGAAACTGGTTTGAGAATGGGGATATTCAAAAAAGCTTGTTAAGAGCTATTAGCATGCTCATTATATAACATTTGTAGTACAAGATTATTAAATTAAGTCACATGATGTATGACTTGTTTGTAATTGTTTGTAAACATTAAAAATATTATTTCAATTATAATTATATATATATTGTAACCTACTAGAATTAGAGAGGGGTATAAGAAGGAGAAAGAGAGAGAGAAGAAGAAGAAGAAAAGAAATAAAAGAGGAAGAGAATAAAGGGAGAAGATTATGAAATGGAAGTAAAAATGATGATGATGAAAGGTAAGTGAAAAGAAAGGGGAAGAAGATGATAAGAGAGATATAGAGAGAGATAAATTGTATCCTAATGAAATGAGAGAGGGGAAAAGAAAGAAAGAGAAAGAGAAATATAATGCTAATAATGACATGGAGGTAATGATAATGATAAAGATAAATGATGGAAAAGAAATGAGAGAGGGGAAAAGAAATGGGAAAAATAATAGAAATGGTATATGTAATAGAGAGAGAAAAGAAATGAGATGATTGAAAGATATGAAAGAGAGATATAAGAAGATGGAATAAAGGAGAGAGAAATGAAATGAGATAATAAAAGAATATGAGGAAGAGGTATAAGAAGAAACCCTTAACAAATGTTTTAAAAGGGCTGAGATGATAGAAAGATATGAGAAATGACATGAAAAGAAATGGAATAGAATTGAAATGATATAAAATGAGCTATAAATAAGAGACTCTAAATGACTTGGCTCAGTGGGGTTACAATAAATTTAAAGAAAAGAGATGATGATCCAGAGATGTATACTCAAATAAAGCGCAAATCCAACACTGCTGAACTATACCGACTATAGTATATTAATAATAATCTAATACTAAACCATACCAAGGATTATTTAAAAATCACTAATCCATAATTACCATATTAATCCTACCAATCAATCATACACTCTCTGAATAAGACTAATGATACTTTGCTTTAAAAGATTATCTTACAGAATTATATTTACTAAAACAACAAGAGTAAATAACCTCAGGGATTTTAAAACTAAAACTCTTGTGCAAAATTAAAGTTTAAGTTAAGTTGCCTAATAAAGAATTACTGTGATTAATAAATAAATAAGTGACATCTTAGCTGACCATAAAATAATTATAATATGTTCAATCTTAAAATAATAAACAAAACAAATATTAATTCACAAAATTTAATGAATCAATTTAAATTTAAACTAATAATGGCCTATTATCTAAGATATTACTTGAGCAGAGAAAAGAGCAAGGGTACTTTTAATGCCTTTCCATACTCACAGACAACCACTAAAGACCTCAAATGCAAATGGATTAGAATTCTTTAAATATATAAGATTTAAGATGATGATAGATGATGTGCAGTGAATATAAGATAATGTGCAGCTTTTAAAATAATATTAATTAAAATATTCTTCTGAAGTACTAATATTGTTAATCTGATATTGCATAATCTTTAGTCTGAAAGATATACTGATAATTTAAAAAAAAACAAAACTTTTAACTAAGTATTTAATTATGTATCTGCTATAATGCAATTATCTGTATTTGTGATTCAATATGAGAATCATTTACTTTAACATAGCTTTTTTTTTAAAATTTTCAAGACAATATCAACTATATTTAATTAACTTAGAATATACTTGTGAATGTCTGAATTGAAGATTCAATAACTTTAAAATTTTAAGATTTTGTGAACTTGGAACCCAAGACAATAATATATTTTCATATAAAAGTAAAACAAACAAACAAAACTTTTGAAATAATAATAATTTGATTTATTAATAATGAGAAGAAATGTTTATAAATGTAGTAGAATACAAACAGTGCCAATACCGCACTAAGATTTTATATAATTATTTGGACTCTTAACAGTTTTATTTAATTTACACTAATACACTTAATAACAGACCAAGGTTATTCACTGTTACTTTCTTTTAATAATTATATTTTTCTCAAAAAAAAAATTTTAAACTTTAATTATCATATGTACTTAATAAGCACACTACTATTCTTCTTTATTAGACTAATTGATAACATTATTGTGTCATCTACTAATCAGAATAACACACAGAACTATGTTTATATTGAAAACCCTAAGCTTAATTTTATACTCCTCAACTTAACAAACGCTAAGTTGGAGTAAGCATATTCAACAATACTTTTTAAAAATATCATCACTAGTTTCACGGATATAACTAATATCACAGCTAGATATATCTTTAAATCAGATTAAGCTAATACTAAAATTAAACTAACTTAAGTGTATGGGACAATCATTCATCAGAGATCAGTTATACTTTTTTTTAAATAACTTTAGTCCACATAAAATTATTCCCTCAATGTTTTAAAGATAATGATGTAACAGACTTACAAATCCAGCGGCGAAATTCTGGATGAAAATATTAAATTATTATGTGTGAATTGCCACTTATACCATATGCATATTTAACATACTTTAAAATAAATATAACTTATTGTTGGTTAGCTTGTGCGTGATAAAACTATCATAGCAACACAATTCAAACATTGATATACCTATGAGCCTTAAATTAGCTACAACTACCTGAAGAAATACATTTCCTCAAACAAGCATATCTTGTCATCACAAATCTAAAACAAATGCAACATCACCTACTGTGGTGGAATTAGCATTAAGTCATCATGAATGATAGGCAAAAAATATAAAGATACTAGGCTCCTCAGAGCTGGAAAAGAATATGGTGGCTTCCAAAAATACCTAACTTTGAGGCAGAAACGAAGATGTCTGGAATTCATCTACAGTACATCTGGGAACAGGAACACCCACCAGAAAAGCACAATCCTCTCATGGGATTTCCAATGCTTATAAATGTGATCATCATCACTGAAAAATACAATACAATACCCTCTTTTTGGGGACAAGCACTATCAAATCATGGAAATACAATACAATAAGGATGGAGGATTTTCTCTACTCCATAAGGCATATTCAAAAATTATAAACTAAGCCTAACTCTTGAGGCTAACAAATTCTAACTAATAGCAAGATATATACTTCACTTAAACTAACTAAGTTATTTCCAAGAAATTTATAAAAATACAAAACGTATATCCAATGTTCGAACCAACAAAGCAAACTATGTGTCAACTGACTACTGTAGAAAATACTTTAAACTTAAATGCATATAAAATTCTAGGCAAGGCACAATGCACACATAACAAAATATTAAATGCTAAAAATATAGTAACTAGTGGACTTTTAAAATTGTAAATTAAATGCAAGAATATTTACTTCTCGATGAATATAAAATATTTGTAGTTATTATTAATATAACATTCATAAAACAAATGAATGGATATTCTCTGATAAACTTCTTTAGTAAATTTAAAATAAAAATTGAGTAAAACATCCCATTTATATGAAAATAAGACTGTGATATTTAAATCTCTATAATAAAATTATTAAATAGAAACTAGCTAGTGTAATGCTTGATAAATAAACTAAATCTACTTAAGAATGGCAAGAAACATTTGCTCATTCAAATAAACCTATTTCATTTTAAAATTATAACCCTAGTTTACCTGTATATTTATGCAAAAAGTGTTACATAAAAATTTAATAGCATAAATATTTTTATGGTTTCATTCTTTTTTTTAAACCAATAAAGCAGACCATAAAAAAAAAATAATAATACATTAATTCAAGTTCATATTTCGGCTCCATGATGATTTTTCCATTTCATAATGTGTAGACAATTTATCCAGGTTAAGATATCTATCTGAATTCGAAGCTTCAATTAATACATTTATACACATGGCAATCATTTCCAAATGAAAATGTTCAATAGTTCATTAATAATATTTTTTTTTAAAAACAATTTAAAAAAAAAAAACTTAAATAATAAGATTAAGCCGGCATGAAACAAAATAAATTCTTCAGCTGAACACACTTTAATTTATTTATAGGATCCTGAGTTCAAAATTGCATATAATAATAATAATATATATTTCTTTATCTGAATTTCTTTATCCTCTTTTAGAAAAACGCTCCTTTTGAAATATAGTTTTTTTTAAGTACTTTTCCTAATAATATTCCAAGACGTATTTATTTTTAAAATTAATTTCCTTTGCTTACTTTTAAATATGAGAGTAGAAATTTTTTTTTGCTGTTCAAGACATTTCTCCATTTATATGCTATATTTAATGCCATAAAGTTATTTTTAAATACTGACAAGTATGGCCATTTATAATGGACCCAATAACTATAAATTCATTATTAATCCTTACAAATTGCTTTAAAGTTTTATTTCCTAATACGTGTCCTTTCTTACTGTGTAAATAAGAATTATTCTTTAAAATGTATATATAATCTGTTTGCATTTAGCTAAACAAATCGTTTTCATATATGTCAAGATATAAGTAATAACTTTTCCTTTTTTAAAAAAAAAAAATCATCATTTATAGTTTCACTGTAATCGAACATAGCAGCTTCTTTATAATGTTCTTTTTAAACTTTTAAAAAAAAATTCTCTTTTTTTTTTTTACATATACTTTTAATCTAACAGGAAAAATAATTAGCATTTTACTTTCAAAATAGTTTAATACAACCGAACGCTTATCTATGGAAATGATTAATAGTTCGTTCCTTAACCTTACTTCCAAGTACAGAAAAATAAACAAGTTAAAGTCATATAATATGTGAGATGCTTTATTTATCCTAGACATTTTTTTTTACTATAATTTCTATGCCTCGACTGAAATTCAAATTGTCAGAAAAACGGATTACCTTTTCTTTTAGCCCTTCTTCATTACAAGACGATTTTGAAATAATTATTTTAAACATACTTTTATTTTTTTTTAAAAAAAATATAAAGTTTTATAAAATTACTTTTTATTAACAAAATTTTAAGATCCAGTACCAGTTGAATCAAAATAAGATCAGCCCCTGGATAACACCTGGATCTCCGTTTTATCTCACAATTTTTCATCCACCTACAATTCGTTTAAAAACCAATAAAAATTATTTTTTATTAAATTTTAATATTCTGACAAACCAGCTGTGGAATCAATCTACTGACATAATCAATATAATTTTCCCATACCACGTGACCTTCAGCTGCAAAGTCAAAATTTTATTATTAACAAATATTGTGCAATAATTTTTTTAATGATATTTTATACAACCCAATAGTAATAAATATAAAATTTAAAGTTATACCCTTTATTAAACCCATAAATATTTCATTGAAATAATTTTATCCACACATTTGTTTTATTTACTTATTTTAAACAATATTGGAATTAAATTACTTTTTTTATTCTTGTTTCCATGTCAATGCATGCACATATTCTCACATACATCTGGCCTTGTATTAATTGTTTAAAACTATTTTTAAAATTACAACAATAGAATGTTAATGAATATTTAATCTAAATAATTTTTATAACTGGAATGTTAAACTACAAAACTAATAACAAATATTCTTATTTTTTTTAATAAAAACTTACATATCATTTTTTTAAAATTTATTACTTAATTATTCCAACTTATTTATAATATCTAATTATTATTCTTTAGACATTAAAATGGATTATACAGTAGTTATTTTAGAATACATTTAATACTATTTATCAATTCACAATTATTTTTTAACATTTGCTTATGTTAAATTATTACCTAACATCCCTTATCAAACCAACTGACACTATTAAAATATTTAGATTATCCTACTTTAATAATTAACTAAGTTAATTTCCATTTTTATCATCATTATTTTTTTTAAATCCGAAATTTTAAACAAAAGGTTAAGCTAAGATAACCTTGATTACCTCTTGGAACTAAGTGACACTTCAGTTAGGTACAATATATATATATCAAAAGCAAGATAAAATTCATCTATCAGAGGCCAGATATTTAATAATACAAGTAGATGGTGACAAGTTTTTATTTTTGGAAAGGGAGATTAACCAGTGAAAAGAGATTCCATGAGGTATTTGATATAAAAGTTTTAATTTAGTGTCTTCTATTCTTAAAATTACTCAGTGTTTATCAATGAAAGGCTAAGGATGATACAAAGTCAGAGAGAAAAGTTTTCTGCATAAGTTAAAGACAGCTTTGCAAAATTTCAAATAATCATAAAAATGAACCAGCATGATCTATATGTAGACCCATTATTATTATTTGATTTGTATCTTTTTTTCTTTTGGAGATGAAGTGGTCACACTCATTATTGAGTGAGACTCCTGATACAATGGTGATAATAATCTTTAATGGAGTGTAGATCACTGTTGATCTTCCCCTGTAGGAACAGTTCAGCAATATAGCCATTAAGTTACTCCTGATATCTCTTTAAATTGATGTACTTGAGGGAAAATTTAAGATTTATATTTAGCAATCACATTCACAACTTTTATTTAAAATATGTATGCTGGAAATATGTACTTGTCAGTATTTGTCCATGTAAGCAAAGACAACTTCTAGCTTTTGTTATTGCTAAAAACTAACACTACTAATTGACAATCCCTGATGCTAAACAAGTTTCATCATTAACCTATACAGCTCTTTTGTTAGAGTTTTTTTTATTAAAGTAAAAGGTCTCTTTTACTTCAGATCCAAGTTACATATTTGGTGACAAATGACTGATAGGATTTTAAGATGTAGAAATTGTAATGTCTAATAGCATAGGTCCAAAAAATAGATGTTATATTACACTCAGGATTTCTCAAGCAACTTTTTTTTCAGAATGCTGGCTTATAGTCAATCTAGCTTAGCATGCAATATTAACTTGTCAAAAACATCTTAGCTCAAGCATATGTCAAGTCAAAGGCAATTTAGGTTAGTGGATAGAAAAATTGCAAGCATAATATCATGCAACTTTTATTAAATCATTATGTAGCATGGTTTGAACTGCTTTGTTTATAAAATACATCGAGTTTATTACTATTTAGCATATGATTTAGACAGCTCAACTATTTCCAAGATATCACAAAAAGGCCTGTAAAGATTTGAGCAGGAGATGAATTTTCTAGGGATTGAATATTCCTTCAATTCTTCCATGGTAGTTATAAATCTCATAGTCATTAACAACAAAGTTCATATTTTCTATTTGCTCACATTTATAAAGATCCGAGGTGTTTTAAAAAATACTGTCTTGCAATTATTATCATTCATACATTTCGAATGTGTTTTATAATTATATTAATTTAGTATTGACATTTCTCATACACTATGGGGGGGGGGGTAGAATTCATAATTTTATATTTTTTAAATAAAAATATGAACTTCACATGTAAAAAAATCAACTATAAATGAATTAATTCAAGAGAGGAATCAATTAATATTAGTTATATATCTATGTAGTTATTATTGCCTGGGAATTCATAAAATGTTCGACAAAAACGATAGTGCTGTATTAGAATCCATGAATCCTGAGCACCAGAATGAATAGAAAGCATAAAATGCATGAAAGCAACAAAACACACACACACATATGAGCATGTGTAAATACTTAAATGATAAACTTTCCATATGTAGCTGTTGGGTCTTATAAGTGATCGTAATAAACACAGACCCACACAATACAGTTAAATATGCTATTAAGAACTTAAGTTTATGTCCAATATATATATATTGTGCCATTTATTTATATACAATACAAATATATTGGCATTTGGTAAAAGCTAAAAAAAATAAAAGTAAATTTAGATTTTTTTTAGTATAAGTTATTTTTGTAAAAAAAAAAAAAAACGTACAATGAAAGTTAAAATTGTCTTTTATATTTTTTTTTATGTAATTAGAAATAAAAGTTAGAATTGGAGAGAACAAAAGACACAAATTACCAAACTAGATAAGAGAAAGTAAAAATATTTCAACTAATTAAAGATGGCAAAATTATGCTGAAAAAAATAAAGACTTTGTAACATAAATTTTATAAAGAATATATAAGATTATCAACGTATATTTTGACAAACAAAAGATATGCGCAGAAGTCTGAAAACTGGACCTCTAGTATAAAAAGGAGGGGTTCGGTTGGAGGAATGTCTTGGTTTGCCTGATATTCCTTTGGTTGGTTTTGGATTAAAGAATCCAGACCATTCTACGATGAAAAAGTTCTTCATACGAGAGTAGACCGGAGCTTTAGCTGACATCATTACCAATGGACACCAGAGAAGCTTACGCGACTAGCCTATGGAACCAGCACCAAGATCAACTAATAATCAAAGGCCATGAGCTCATTTTAATTCCAAAAAACTATGCATAGTTATCTACAACCATCGTGAATTCACAAAACTTACCGGTAAGTTAAGACTACTTATTCCTGATTGTGACGAAAATTAAGCGTTTGCAAACAAGTCTTAAAATAATCCCGATATAGACATTAATTTTCTTATTAAAGAGACTTTCGTTTAAATAATTTTATACAAGATCATGGAAATGAATTGTAATAAGTGAACATTATTAAATTACTTTATCCAACTGTTTTTTATAAATTGATTCATGTTCTCTCCAGTTTAGTTAATTCGTAATTTAACTTACAAATATTTTTAGTTTGTTGGAATAAAAGAGATTTTACTTTTATCAACCTTTTTCATTGTGCATTATTAATAATAGTTATTATTTTTTATTATTAAATTTATTATTAGTTTAATAAGATTTAAAACGTGATTTACCTTTGCCAATATGTTTCAATAAGCCCAGGAATAATAATCTTAAAAAAATAATTCTCGTTACGGTATGATGTAATACCGATTAGTTTAAAAGTATTTTTCTTTTTTTATTCGTGAGATGTTATTTGACTATTTCAGCAGTCTCTTTAGAATAAAAGGACCTTGCGTCCATATTAAATAAATTAAAAGCTGATTTCGTCAATAGCATAATTCTCAACAATCAATAGGCCGAGTTTGATCAGGAAATATAGTTATGTTTTTTAGAAATAGAAATACAACTTTCTTCTTTTTAACATAACTTGATCAACTCGCGCATTTATAAGAGGCCTAGCAAAATGGAAAACATTATAATATATATATATATCAGAATACCGATTGCCTTATACCCATGTCTAGGTATAATATCTAGTTGCCATGCAAATATTAAAGCAAGGAATATCTGATGCCCTTCTAGATGTGCCTAAAGCAGCTTGCCTCATGTCAGGTTTAGTATCTAACAGCTTCAGTTTCAACTATGATTGTGCCTTACTGCTTTTATAATATTCAATGTTGCCCAACTCTACCCCCAAATAGACTGCTAATTTATAACCAGGTTCCCTTCCCTTCATTGAGCATGCTTACCTATTGGCCTGTTTCTGTCATTGGTCATATTTCATGTATACAGATATTCATTGATCTGTAGCAATGAATGCTGAATCGAATCAAGATAAAATTGTAATCTGGATAAGTTCATTCTTGAAAGTAAGTTGAGACATAACAATCCCCCTCCTCATCTAAAATTAGCCTTGAGGAATATAATGACCGAAGTACATGGGTGGACATTTTGTCACATCAAGTCTGGTTTCATTATTATCAGGTTCTGTGTCTTCATGCAATACCACTGTATTAATGTCTTTGCCAGAAAGCAAGCATGTTCTAAGAAATTTGACAACAAGGATAATGTAGTGTTATAAACTACCATTCACAAACAAGAGTTACATATTAATTTGAAGGGGTAGTTATGAGTAATTACATATGTATGTATTTTATAAATATAGTAATATAAATAATACAACGCCCTTGTAATTAAATGATATAGCATTTTATAACATTTATAAGCATTTTTAATTTGCAAAAAATGCCAATCACTACCCTTGATGATCTATTTTATCATTACTATGATTCATGAACAATGCAGCCCACACGAACAATTGGTTGAAATTCTTTAATACATAATCAGAAATGCTAGTGCATGTATTACACATGAAAATGCTAAATTTTGAGTGTAAAAAAAAGTATATTGTATCAATCAATTCTATTAAGCATTACATGATCACATTTCCTATAGTAGCACATTAATTGTTGATAAACAGAGCAAAACTCTCCATACAGTATTGCCACCTGTGCTATTGATTACTCTGTTTAGCACAGGTGGCAATACTGTATGGAGAGTTTTGCTCTGTTTATCAATCAATTCTATATATACACACACATTGTAAATAAACGAAAGTCAAAACTTTTTAAATTGGTTCAAATCGCTTTATAAATCTTAGTTATTAAGTAACATAAACTTTAAATTAAACAGAGTGCTTTCAAGTCATAAACATAAGGAAAAGTGATTTACTCCCTTTGTTTAACCGACATATAATAAACTTGATGTTTTTATAAATGCAGGTGTAACAAACAAAGCAATGAGATATCCCTTATATATTGCTGAAATTGAATATTAATTGTGATGATAATGAAACGGTCATATCTAGAGGGAAGGACACTTTCATTTTTACAAATCAAATAGTTGCTAATTGATTTAGAAAATCTCAGTTTAAGATAATGTTGGATTGTTATGCATGTATTTACAAAATAGACTGAGTTTATTTTACATTGTTTAATTCATAATGAGCTTTGTGTTTGCATTATCAATTTAGAATTGCCTCTTGTAAATGTTGATGAATATTGCTAATTATAAATTGATAACATTTTAACACCTCTTCTGAAGGAGTGTTGTTTTTTTTTTCATCTGTCAAATGCGTTGACCGGGAAGCGAACCCGGGCCAGCTGCTTGGAAGGCAGCTACGTTAACCACTAGGCAACCAACGCTTGACAGTGAAAGAGTGTTTTTGTATTAACAGGAATTATTATTACTAATTATATATTTAAGAATTTCAGATGATTATATATTTAAGAATGGAAGATGATAATCTGGGCCAACTGATGAGTGCTGGTTTAGCAGTTTAGCACGAAATGCGTATATTGGTGATTATTTATCTTTGCTACATGTGTGTGATCATGTGTATTGGTTGTATGAGATAGTGTGAATAGTTAAAGGGTGCTTGAAAGTCTGAATTCAAATCCCCTATATTTAAGAATTTCAGCTATATTTTTATGAGCATACTGCCGATGAATCGTACTGATGACGACAAATCTAATCAGGAGGCAATCTGCATTTTTACAAATCAAACTACTTATTAAAATGTCAACTTAAATTTAAAATAAATATCTTGTGTAGTTAGAGTGTGTGTGTATATATAAACAAACCATTACTATCACCAACACGTTACATTATTTCAGAAGCGCTACCTTGTTGATTAAACATAAAGTCTAAATAAAGCAGCATAGATAAAAAGTCTGTTGCTGAAATAATGTAACATGTTAATGATCGTAATATTTTATATTTGAATTTCAGCCAGTGATGTGAAGCTAGTTCTATTTCATATATAAACAAAGTATGTTACTAATTTATTTATCATGAAAGCCTGTTTCAAATCATTAGCTTTAATAGCATAACAGAAGTAAAATGTGGCATCTGGTTTATAACACACTAATGCAGCCTATTGAAGTTGACCAATAATCAAAAACTAGTCTGAAGTTGTGCTTTGCGCTATTGTTCAGCATTCATTGATATGAGTGGCTTCTGAGAGGAAATATGATGAAGCGACTTAATTACTGTTGTCAAATATAAATATGTGAATTAGAGGAGTTTGTATGTTATTTCTTTTAGCACACACAAATAAATATACTGCAAGCAACACTTTCAATCTATTCTATTTCATTAATATCATCTATTATGATCTTAAGTAATTATTAGATATTAGATAGTAGTGCTTATTAAATCCATATCCAGTGCTATCAACCTATCCTAATTCGCATGAATCTGATTGGCTTTCATTAATGAGAAGATTGAGTCTGGATCTACTACATCTGAATTCTTTGAACCTAAATTCAAGACCAAACTTTTTACTGATGAATCCCATGCACCAGAAATTAGTCTGATATGGATATGGTAGCACTGGATATAGATTTAATAATCACCACTATCTAATAGCTATTGGTTACTCAAGCTCACAACAGAGGGCAGCAGATTAGAATAAAGTTTGATCTCGTAAAGCATTATATAAGTAGAGAGATCATATGATTTTTTAAAACATTAAATAATCCCACGGAGCATTAAGAGAGATGATGAGTATAGGGATTATTTATGCATAACTTAATTGAAATTTTAATTGAGATATGCATAACAAAGTTAATTCATCAGAAAATTAGTTTGAGAATTATGGTAGCACTGGATATATATTTAATAATCACCAACATCTAGTAGCTATTGGTTTCTCAAGCTCACAATAGATGGCAGCACTAGTAAGTGGGGAGATATATACATGTAAATGGAAAAAAAATGGGTGATTTATTTTCTAAATTATGTAAGGAAGGAATAGAAAATATTAGGCATTTGTTAATTGAATGTAAATGCTTGAAAACAGAAAGAGTACATATAATGAAGTTATGGAAGAATAAATATGAAAAAAGGGATTATACAGAAAGTGAATTATTGGTTTTTATGCTGGGTTTGGGGAAAGATAAAGGGGATTTAGATATAAAGGTTATAGAGTTGACAAAGATTATGTTGTGGAAATGGGAGGGAGCAGAATATGGGAAAATTTAGAGTGGGGAATGGAAAATAAAGTGGCTAACAGGTTTATCTGGGCATAATTGCTGAGATATTCTTGACTTCGTTTAAGAAGAAGCCACATCACATCACATCACATCACATGTAATTTCTTTTTGTTTTAAACATTAAATAATCCCAAGCAACATTAAGAGAGATTGATGGGTACAGGGATCATTTATACATAACTTAATTGAAATTTTAATTGAGATTGTACGTAACAAATTAATTAATTGACTTTTGCTCGGTTTTGAATTAATGAGCAGCTAAAGTGAACTGATGATTTTTTTTTTTTAAATCGGGGTTTATTTTATAAACTAAGTAATTTATATATTAAATAAAAAACTATTTTAAAAGAGTTAATCAAAAAATTTTCCATATTTTATCAAAGAAAGATTCTTTTAATGAAGGTTTTAAGTTGTCAAATTAAAATTCTGCTTGATGAGAAAAATATTCTAAAAATTTTTTTTGTTAATTTTCATTTTCTCTCAGGATATATGACAACAGATTTTTTTTTAAGGAGGGGAAGGGGATAAATTATGTCTTAAAGCCGTTTAAAAGTTTAACCTCCCCCCTCCTTCCATTACAGAAAATAGAATTAAATACGGTTTGAAAAAGATATTCATTTTTTAGTCGTTTTTTTAAAGTAATTTTTAACCAAATCTTCCTTTAATGAAAAACAATTTTGAGTTCAATAATTATATGATGAGAAATTAACTCAGGGTACAGTTATTTGGTGATGAGCAGTTATGACTAATGGAAATTCGGGAGGGGGAACCGATCATTTAAGGTTTGCCAGCAGTAATCTAGTAATTAGGGAAGTCCCACAAACTGACTGATCTTAAAATTGTTAATAACTAATACGAAGAAGACTTGAAATAAAGAAGTATTGGTGGACGAAAATTATCAATGAAGGATAATGATAAAACTCAGCACTGTCAAAGAATGTAAGTGAATAAAGTGCTTTTAAAGGATCATTCGGTTGAATTTAACAAAATGTAAAAAAGTATCTTTAACAATTAGAAAAAACTTTAGGAAGTTATGATAAGAAGTTATGTGACATCTCAGTACTGGAATCGGCAGATTCAGTTTTGATCCAGAGATCTTTAACACACCATAAAAGTAATCACCTAATTAATCATTTGGAAATTTATATAATATCTGATCACTGGAATTGTTAGGTTCAGCTTCAATCCAGAACAACTCAAGCCAAAAATAAATAAATGGTTAGTTTCTCAGAAGATCGTGTGATATTCAAGTATGAAAATAATTGATTTAATCTCAAACCAGGAATCTCTTAGGATGCGGACTTTCATTTTCTAAACAATATTTAAAAAAAAAAATCAAATAAAAGATTAAGAATATATTGATTTTAGATAATCAAATCAAGGTTGTCTTCAATCCTGGTAATAAATAATCTATAATTTATTTAAAGATTTAGTTTTTCAATGACACTTTCTGTATTTTGATTTGCTAATTGATTTCATTTACATTGAAATTGGAGATTATGCTTTTTATTTAATCTTTTTTTTTTTCTGGGCATGAAAGAAATCAATTCCAAAATAAATCCAAAATAAATAATTTCAATATGACCAGTTTTAATACTATTAAGTCTTTATTAGCAACATAGTTTAAAGATATTATTGCATTCTTTAATCATAACTTTCAAATCTGTAAGCATTACAAAATGTAATGACCTCACATCTATTATTTTGTTTGAAAGATAAAAATCCTAATACTAAACCAAAGCATTATATAAGCATCAGGTTTATTTTATTTTTGTACAATAGTCTGTTGACATTATTGTTATACAATTACACAGACACCAATGATCCTATAAAGAAACTAACTCCCATTACTAATTTCTAGGTAAGTGGCCTTCTCGTGGCAGGAAATACAGCTGCACTGATTCAAATTACAATATTCTTTACTTATTTTATGCTATTTCAAATGTAAATCCTCCAAGCTTTTAAACTATGTATACTGGATAAAATCTATATATAAATCTAGTAGTACAATCCATATCTTTCATGTAGAACATTAAAATATCAAAAGAACTAAAATTTCAGAAAAATAATATTTATCTTGGATAAGAGTTTGGGTTGTGCAAAAATATAGATAATAATTGAAGGCATGGGTTATTTTGCTAAAACACTTTTTTGCCTGTGAAATTCTCACTTCAATATATATATATTGTACCGGTCAATGCCTACCCTGCAGATTCTTATTATGCACACAGAACCAAACATGAAGCTACTGTTGTGCATCAGAGTATGGCATTCATATAAATTCAACAATAAACTTTAAAATTAATGACTTAAAGTTCTAATTGAATTTTTAAATGAGAGAAATCAAACCAAAGCTGGTTACATTTCCTGATCTTTCCCTTACCAAAACTCTATTGCCAAGCTTATGGATATCAGGGCATTGGCAAGCGCATACCCTGAAAGGCTTAATTTGAACATGGCCTTTACATGCCACTTCCGGAAGGAGAAAACCCCTATACAATCACCAATAAAACATATAAAACAAATAGGTAAAGAAATATATCAGCATGACAACAAACTTTTAATGACCCAATAAAGTAGTGTCCCATGGGCTTAGCTCAATCATCTCTTTATCTCTGGTAACTGGTGGATTATGCTTCGATCGGAAAATGTATATAGTCTTGTTGGAGAGAGAGAGAGAGAGAGAAATAAGTGAAACACTCATAATAAAAACATTTAAAAAACAAGAACAAATATTTATTTTCTACAAATAAACCACCACCCATTTATATATATATGAATAAAACAAATTTTATTAACTTTAGCATGATAATCATAAATAAATCTATGAGCCATATTGATTTGATTTACTTATGGAATTCCTCTCTCTATTTTCATATAAATACCCTTGAATGAAGAGTTCTACACCCCCACCCCCCACCACCAACACACACATATTAAGCAATACTTTTATTTCATATAATATCAAAAAAATAGAAGTACATGCATGTCTATCTATACATTCTTCCCACTGCTCAACTAAACATTTCATAAGTGTGCGCTTATATACAAATCAAATGCACGTGGAGACAAAAACAAAATACTGTACTTTAAATCAATTTGAATTGCTCTTACTGTACACATTTATAACAAATATAAAAAGAGAATACACACATATATTTTAATGTTAAGATTTCGTATGCCTTGTTAACATGTTGCAAAATTCCACCACCACGTTCGAATGGCGGCATAACAGGTGGGTTCAGGGCCTGTGATACCGTATTCGAACCTAGTAGTTTATTCACAACAAAACTCACATGACAACACATCTACCCTAACAATAGCATTATTTTCTAGGCCCAGTGGTCAGGTAAACAAGAGACTCTAACTAATGGTTTCACCTTACGGACTACTACTATATTCTACTATTCATTGATATGATTGATACTAATTATTATTAAATTAAGCAGACACAGACATGGATATAGATAATTTAAATATTTAATTGCGGTTAATTTACATAGGTAAATATATTATGCTACCTGGATATCAATATAAATTACATTCCATGCCTCATGTTTCAAATGGTGAATGTTACGAGACACGTTACGATATCTTAATGAGGAGTGCATTCGTTCACAAAGCTATCATCCTATTTACTTTATAATATTAATATTTATTCTAATAAATTTACTACAGATTAACAGATGTGGAGGAGTGGAGCTAGACCCAGCATAAACTTTATAATTATTATTAAAGTGACCTGCGGTAGCATGGATACTGCCGAGCTATAAGAGAATCGGCTTTCAAAAAGGATAATCGCAGAAGAAATGTTGGAGGCTGGTGGGATGATCAAATGTCGGATCGGAGCCCTGTAGGTCTGTCATGAGCATGGTATCGGTATGGAGTCATAGCCTTTCCATCCCCAACCGCATGACAAGGTAATTACTAGTGGAATATGAAGCGGGTCGGCCAAACATCGGGTCGGAGCCCTTAGGAGTGGTCACGAGCACGGTGTCGGTATGAGGTTCATAGCCTTTCCATCCCCAACTGCGTGACAAGGTTCCATGCTATTATATTTTGGTATGCTCCTTAAGTGCGAGCACAAATGTTTACAGTACCTCTTTTACATTTCTGCGATATAAAAATTCATGTATCAATAACTAGCGCAGTTCATAACTCTAATGCAAATGCATTTATTTATACAAATCTATCCCCAATCTCCACATGACTAGCATTTAATTTACTATCATTAAAAACCCCCCCTTTCTTCTTAACATTATGGCTTTATTCAAGATTTAACTAACCTAACATGAATGATAGCCCATTAACAAATACACTAACTAATAATATAGATCTTGTATTTATAAAACATATTAAAAATATTATATGATTCCCGAGCTGAAATTTATTAACCGATATGATTTTACTGTTATGATATTAAGTCGCAGAAGAGGGTAGCCCTTCCACGAATTATATAAAAAAAAACATCAGCTCGGAAACCACGTGGGCATGAAATATAATCTTAACGAATACAATAAAATTTGGATACCCAAGTAGAATAATGATAGATAGATTAATTTACGAGGTTCATTATAAAATAGTATTATTACAGAAAATTGTATAGATTTAATTTTAGGATTACATAATAGTAGAAATTAAAATGAAATTAATATTTTAGAAATATAGAGTTCAATTAGAGTTCCAAAACGAATTTTATTCTTGGGTATCATGTTACCTTTAGTTCATTTAAGTGTGCACACTGTTTGGAGAGTCTGAGTTTCCTGGTTCAATGGCAGATACATTTAGGAGAAGATTTATTCAACAGATGTAGCAGAATTCTAGGTTTATCACATTTTTGTGGGATTTTTAATATTGTATAGACATCAGTCTGGAGGAGCATCGCACGGCGCCTACTCTTGGTGCATTGCTAGATATAAATTTTGGATCGCAAGAATTATAACAAACAGCATAATTGGAATTAATGTTTCTGGTTCTACTTTTTCATTTTACTTTTTTTTATTTTAACAATCAGTTGTCTTTTTATTCTCTTTTTCCTTATCTCTGGGATCCATCGAGCAATACATCATCCATGCAGCTGTCTCTCGGGTCTGTGCCATATATCCCTTTAGGTCACGGATGCAATAGTCATACAGGTTGGAATTTCAATCTGATCATTTTTTAAATTTTACCTTTTTACATGACGTAATTTATAACAGTTATTTTTAACAAACCTTTTTCTTTGTTTCTGTATGTTTAAAATACCTTTTAGCTCTGTCATCTTTTTCCCCCTCCCGCTACGACTTGCCTTTAATTAGCAGGGGAATTTTAAAAGCATCTTTATTTTAATTGAGAATTATTTATTTTTATAATTTAAGTATTACCTGGACCTGACCTAAATAATAATATGTTTACGTTTTAAAATATAATTATTGATTTTTTTTATAATTTAAAATATTATTTAAACCTATCAGAATAATTAATAGGATTATTTAACTTTATACCACTTACGCACGGCAATTTAATAATACCTTGCAATGCGTTATTTTTAAATAAGCTTATCGGAGTATGTGCGCATATATAACATTTTTTTATTTATTTAAACAATTTACAGATATTGTATATTATTACGCACTAATCTGATATTCAAGGTCAGAATCCATGTAAACCCATACAAAAAGGGGCGAGAGGTAGAATGATGACAGAACTAAGGTGAAACTAAGATTTGAGTACAAATCTTACAGTTTCAATATCTAAACATTTCTTTAAAATAGGAGGATGCTTTAACATAAAGCAATCTAATACTTGATGGACAAACAACTTGACAAACATGTGATGCATCAAAATATATATTTTAATATGATTCATCTTGACTAAAGCATATAGACAATAATCAAATAAAATAATAATAATAATTATACCACCCGGCATTTTCAGGTTTCTTCATCCGGACTTTAGTGCTTCTGAGTGTGCTACTTAACTTGACAACAGGGTGGGGATGATTTTTCTTTATTTCAGCAGGATGTAAGCATTTAGATGTTCATCATCATCAGCTGGTATCAGTGGCTATGTGATGGTGGCATAGAAGGAGTCAGGCTGGTACACTGGCATGGAATTCTACTCCATTTTCATCATACTGACTACTTTAGATATTTTCATCTTTCTTAAGGTTTCTACTAATATTTTCTCTTCTTTAGTGCAGCATCAGCAAACTGCTACTTATTTATATAACTTTCTCAGGACTTTTATTTAAAACTCTGTTCCCTTTTTACTAATTTCTTTAATATGGGACAATCAGTGTTTTCTTATTTAATTCTTTAGATAAGTTCTCAAGTATGGCTTTAATAAAATGGATTTGGCAGCTTGTAGCTAACCAATATCACCAGTCAAACAGTCTTCCTAGACCCATTGTCAAACATTTCATCAGCAGCAGGGACCAGCATGGCAGCCTAAAAGAACCTTACACCACAATCACAATATTTCACAGCAGCTCAATACAACCAGAGAACAAGTGATCTATCTATATTATCCCTCAGCACCTGGTGAACAGCTTATATAACACACTCATTACAATATGAATTTGAGTATCCCTTCTGTTACTACTGCATCAGCCAACTCTAAATTCATAGCTAATTGATTTGACCAAGGTACATAGCTTTTTACACCTTAGTATTTCTTATCTCTTATTTTAATCTTTAATTTTTTGTCTTTAATCTTTATCTTTAGTTTTCACTCAGACCACCTTAGTTGATTAAGGAGTTCCATTTACATCAATTTACAATTTTGACACAAAAGGAAAGTTTATCACTTTTCCCTTACAAAAGATTAAAACTAAAAAAAAAAAACAAATCCAAAACTAAAATCATCAGATTTTCTCTATCACTATTGGCATCTAATTATTTTACATTTTTTTGTTTTTTTAAAATAAAACACAAAGCAGGATGACATTTCTAATACATTAGTAAAATTAACATTTGGTTCAACAATAATAACTTGCCGTTGCCATAACTTATTACCAGAGAAAATATCTGACAAACATAACAAAAATAGATATGTTAGACCACTTACAATTATTTTTAATTATCTCTTTTTATATATGTTCCAACATGTAAACAACTTAAAAGAAACACAAATTAGAAAATTCGCTACATACAAATTATAAATCTTAAGTTTTAATTTATTATTGTGTGTAGGTAAAATATATGCCCAGACCATCATCATCATTTTATAGTATGTTTATATAATTCATACTTGATTTATGGTTATAATGGGGATAGAATCTAATTTAAATTAATATTAAAATATGTCTATATACATGTGATGAGTTGTAGCTTTAGCTACAGCCATCTTGTGCATAGTCACTCCAAAAATGCCTGTCACAATATATATATATTGTAACGATTTATAAATATGTCGTTACATTTATTTAAAATAAAAACTTAAAAGTTCGCAAATAAGAGTAAAAAACTAAACGCTAAAATTAAAAATGTTTATTATACGTATATACATTCGCACAGATGCTAAACTTTAAAAGTTTTTTTTTTTCATAAACAAAAAAAAAAGTATTTGAACGTATTTTTTTAAATAAAAAAATACAAGATTGAAATATAAAAATATTTTAATAAAAAAATAACGTAAGTTAAAATAAAAACAGGTATTAATTAATTCCTGTAATCTATAAATGGAAATGATTGTTTATTAATTATCTAAAAGCTGTTTAATTAAAAAGTCAGATGAAAAGTTAGATAAGAGAGTACAAAGAAATTAAATGACCAATGCAAACACCAGAAATTCAGCACGGACCATAACATCACATGATCACTATCTCATACTAGCACAATAATTGTTATTAAACAATTCAAAACAAAACAATTATTGTGCTAGTATGAGATAGTGATCATGTGATGTTTAGTGGTTTAACACCAATCCTGCCTAATAGGATAGTGGTGGCTATGGTTGTTAAAGAGCCAAAGACACCAAAATGTATGGGTACTGAATTGAGTTCAGACCCATATGACTATATAAGCTATTGAGCTTGGATTGAAAATATTAATAGTGTTTTCAATTTCATTCTCATAGTTTTGTAGTTAAATAGAGTTAAAAGGTGGGTGCTGGAGGGTTGCATTAGATCCTAAGATCTAGGTGCAGTGCTCTCAGATCCAAGGCTCCTCACTGATGAAGGCCACAAGCCAGAAACTCCGTCTGGGGATATTGGATGAGTAGGCACTAGATAGGGATTTTATGCACAAGCCTTCTGGCATCCATTGATTGCTCTAGTTAGCACAAGATGGCACTACTATATGGAGAGTGTTGTTTTGTTTTGAACACGGACCATAACTGAAACACCAGAGGATTAGTGACGTATTGCCGATTGAATCCTATGATCAAATGATAAGAGGCTAAGAAAAATATAAAAGCAAAATGATTATTATAATTGTTATCTTAGAGCTGACTATGAATAGATCGTTATAACTAGCTATATTGCAGATTTTCACGATGTGGAAGTCTGCAATAAATTTAATTTTCTGGACAACCAGCTGAGGCCTCTTGACGTTCTGACCAAATATGAATAGTTTCATTTCAAAGAAGGACAAAATCTACTAAAGTGATCCGAAGATGGACTTCAATCTATTAAACCGTAAAGTATGAACTTTGTATCTATCTAATAACTTTCCTAAAATTGAAGTAATTAATAACTGAAAATAAGAACTCTTATCTGACTTAAAGAATGCAAATTCAATTATTGATATTTTTTTATGTGTGTTTAAGCAATCATTTGTTCATTTTTTTTGTATATTATTTTTAACTAAAATGTATTAAATTTTTAAAGTTGTTTATAGACGCTTGCATGGATTCGTTTGGTTAATTATATTTTGGTTTTCATATTTGATCAAAATATATAGACATTCGATAAATAATGATACCTTACGTGAGTATCTAAAATGTATTTATTCGTGTCTTTTAGTTATTGGACAACGAAGTATCTTATGGTGAATACTATTGGGTTACTTATAAGTTTCCCTCTGCGATTGTCTATCAATAATTTTGTATTTTGATCGTTATGTTTATTTTGAAATTTTTTGACCGTGGAATCTATGTAATCGATCTATACTCAACATTTTTAAACAAATCTGTGCGAACGTATTTAAATGTTAAAATTAAGTCGGGCGTGAATGGCTATATAGTTTTGTAAAGTTGTAGTAAGGGAGGGTAATCTTAGGTTATTCATTTCATAGTTGAATTGGTTCAATGGATTGGATATATTTGTGTAATTAATAGATGTAGTATGAGGTCCGCTACGGGCAGGATTATAGATATACACCACACACCCTCTGTTTGCCTATGGATGGGTTTGTAAGTCGGCAGAAGACCGCAGTCCATTCCTATGGGTTTTTAGTTTATTGATCTACTTGCCAACAGATGTCACATTCCTGTTGGTGGAGAGTCAATATCTTCTCTATTTCTACTTATTGTTCAGATGCACATTCCTGACAATATGGTATTTTGTGATGTCGTATCATGCTACATTGAATACATGAATGTATCAGATGGATTGGCGCCAGTTGATTGCGAAATTTGTTGCCTAAGGTTAAATCAGTGAAGAATATTTTCCTTTCAAATGCAGACCTATATAGTCCATTCATACTCGACCCTCTAAATAAATAGTAAACTCATTATTTGAAATCTACTTAAATTTAGAAATAAAGATCAATATAAAATTATAAACATTAAATTTATTCCTCAACATTTAAATATTATTTTATATGTGCGTAAATAAATATTTTTATGTGTTAATTTCTGGCAGTGGCTTTTATTCCTTTATATTTAAGATATAAAATTTATAGATTTTTATCTCTGCGTCTCCGCTGAGCTAATGACAATGGGCTAATGATCTAAATATGTAAATAAAGTGGAATCCTAACAGCGCGTATCTGCCTACTTTATAAATTTTTCTAGGCTCAAATGCCTAGATGGCGCCCTTTGGTAGTGCGGTGCGGTGCGATGTGACCTCCCACTTCTTTTGGATCGTTATAATATATATATAAACTTTTCCTAATGGTTAATATTATATACTAATTAGATTAACAACTGAACATTGGTTTACTGAGTATGTTTTGTGAATAGAACATATTCAAATCACCCTCCCAAATATTAATTCCTTTGAATTGGCATTTGAAGTTCATATTTTATGTTTATTCACATGGAGCATTGATGAAATATTATGTTTGGGAGGGTTATTTAAATATATATATATATATTACATCTTTATAATAAGCAAACAGTTTATACTTTGTGACTAATTATGAATCAAAATATATAAAATGTGCTAACACGCCCAAGCACACAAAGCTAAAAACAAATAAAGAAAATATATTATTATTTTTATTTTAATATCTATTCATTAAATGGCTAAGCGTTTTCAAGGGTCAAAGCCCTCATAATCATAGCCGCATTACAAACTATAATAAATTGACTCAGAGTGATGCAAATTTATGCAAATGAAATGATTACGCATGCCATTTCTTGAATATTTTGTAGCAAGAGTCTTTTCTATTGATGGTGTCACCATCTCTAGATATAAAGAAAGCTTCTTTTATCTTTCTTTTAAGATCATGCCGCTCTCTGCACACCACCACTGGATTTCCAGGTTGGCAATCATGCCCAGCTGAAGTGCGGTGCTGCACAAAAACTGAACTATGGGCAGTGTCCACCAAAGCTTTATTATAAGAATAAGTGTGTTGAGATAGCCTAGTAGACAGAGAGGTCCTATTCTCACCATAATACGATGATCTACAAAATTTTTCAGGGCAGGCAATAAATTTGCATCACTCAGAGTCAATTTATTATAGTTTGTAATGTGGTTATGATTATGAGGGCTTTGAACCTTGAAAGTGCTTAGCCATTTTATGAATAGATATTAAAATAAAAATAATAATATACTTTCTTTATTTGTTTTTAGCTTTGTGTGCTTGTGCGTGTTAGCACATTTTATATATTTTGATACATCTTTATAAGTAACTAGAGGGATTTGAACTTAGGATTTTTTAGTCTACATTCATCTTCCACTTTATTTCAAACAAACAACACATTTGACTACATACATTTGAAAAAGATATGTGATTCCCAATATATAATTTTGTGCAGAACCAGCACTCATCAGTTGGGTCAGATCATAATCTTTTACAAATATATAGAATTAGTGCTCAGCTAATATTAAGATAGCAATTCCTTAAACTTTAATGGACAGGCTTCAATCTTCTCAACCTTCCAACTATTCAACCATCCATTTCATTGAAAAATCCAAAGATGGAATGCTCTAGTCCCTGATGGATTTGATATTGTAGTCATACCCATGTAGACATTACATAAATCTAATCCCTCATATTACTGGACCATTATGTATTCAAATATTAATATGAAACATTCAGTACACCGAATGAAGAGGCTAATTACATCTTTATTTACAAGTGTACAACTTTTGCTTAAATGTGTAAATATACACATATGTTTTCTAAGCATGTGTTTATCAGTCAAGCAAGATTTTATATAATTTCTTGAAGCAAGCCTGCATACCAATATATATATATGGATGCACATATACATGTAAAAAAAAAAACACAAACGGAACGTTATATATATATACACACGCACAAGCAAATGCGAATAATAATAGAAATACATACATATTTTGTAGAGTGTTCAAAGAAATTTCAAATTATTAAATTCTTAGAAATATTTAAGCTCAAACAACATAATTATATTATTTTTTCTATAATAAACAGGAAAAGATAATGAGCGATGAAAATTATTAGGTATTTGGCTATAAACACAGCATATAGACAGATTTAAATAATAATAGTTAAGATATTTAAATTGTAATAACTAGTTTTGAATGAATCTTTTTGAAGAAAATTTAAATAATACATAAAAGTTATTTAAGATCACCAGCATTATTCACTATTAAAAAAATATGTAATCGAAGGGCTTTACTATTATGGAGTTCATAAAAACGTTCGAACACCAACGTGTAAAAAAATCAATCCGAGGATATTGTGCTCTTGACTCTACTACTGAACCAAACCATGTAAGACATTATTCATTATTAATAAATATAGAAAGAAATCGGTGGTTATTAATTAATGTGACATTCGTTGTTTTCAGACAAATCAATGATTAAATGGGGACAATAATCTTGAGGTATAAACAAATATTGCATTTACATTATATGAACACATTCATTTAGATATTTCTCTCATTTTATTTTCTTCCGGTTTATTTTATAATTATGGATAGTTCTGTGTGGTTTGGTTTAATGATACGATGATGGACTTTGAAGTTCAAGATCTACCAATGACAGACCAGTTTCGTCACTTCCGGTTCTTGACTTCTTATGAACTCCTGAGTAATAAACTATTTAATTATTTACACATACAAATACAATGTATATTTAAATTGATTAGACCTCCTATAATCCAAATAGTAAAATATTAACCTTTGTTTGGAAATTGATAAAATAAGAATAAATTGTCTGTATCGGCTACATTTTGATTCAATGCCTCTAGTCGATGGCATGACTTAGTGGATAATAATTCTTTTTTTTTTTTGTTTACAATCCTGCATAGTGTGATCATTATAATTCTATATAAATACATTTAAAACATATATGCCTATATATGACAAATAATACGTACACAAAGGAACTGAGTTAAGAGAATAAAGACAGAACCTGTCTTTTCTTTCAATAAGTTCTATCTTGTACTTTGAATTAAGAATATTTCATTTACTTAATAAACCAGTCAGTGAATATTAATCTTGATTATAACATAATATTAACTATTGGACAAAGTTTATACATATAATATTTTATTTAAAAATCAATGTACATTTAAAATATATATAGACTGGTTTACATTTGCTCTCTGGCTGTTATTCTTCTAGATAACTCGTAAGTACAAATATCTTAAATGATGGTAAGAAGTGATCCATTTCTTACTGTAAAAAATCATTCAACTTAATAGCTAGTTTAATTATTATTTAAAATATAGACTTGGTAAATTTCACATGACACTATATATATATTAATAACTTTATCTATAATGTAAATTATACAAATACGTGTATCTACGTGTCATACAGAAAAGAAAATTTCGATAATAATAATATTATTTAGCTGACTGCGCTTTTTGTAAGCGCTCAGTTAAATATTACTATTATTATCATATTTTTCTTTTCTCTAAGACATATAGATATGTGTGTGTATAATTTGTATATATTTATTCTAATATTCTCATGGATAAATGATGAATTCATAGTATCAATTCTGGAAGCTTCCTTGCGGCAAAAATATAATAACTAAATAGCTGACGTTTCAGTACAACAACAAGTACTTTTTTCAGAGAAAAAAAAAAAGATCTGAAGAAAGAGTACTTGTTATTGTACTGAAATGTCTGCTATTTAGTTATTATATTTTTACTACACTGAAGCTCCCGAAGATCTACAAATTTATATATATGTAAATACATGAAAGCAGTCAACAATATATAAAAAATAGAAATTGCTATTGGGTCTAAAATAATTTTTTTTCGGAAGCATTCTTTCGTGTGGCTGAAAATTTGATAATGATTAAAATTTAAATGGCTGACTGAACTCACAGATTATTGTTGTACTATAAAAAATTAGATTAAATAAAAATTTTAAAATGGGACTGAAAGCGATTTCCGTTTGGTTTATTTCATCTTAATTTAGCAATGACCTGCCCCCCCCCCTTTAAATTTTGTCAGCAGTATGTTTAAAGAAAAGAAAATTTGACAATGCAAAAATACAGTACATTTTTTTTTATTAAATCACTAAATATCACAAAATCACCATTCATTATGCTTACACAAATCACTATATGCACTATATCAATATATAACGTTTCAATTATATATTATCCAATTCACCCTGTATCTGAAATTCAAATGCACTTATATAAGCCAATCTTAAGTATTAAAAAGTGAGAGCATGAATATATAAATCATTCACTTTAAAAATTATTTCTTCTTTTAATAATCTTATTGAACTTTGAAAATCTTATAATTTACTTTGTGCTAATATTGGAAGATGTTAAATTATGTAATAATCAATAAATTTTGCAATCACAGTATTTAGATTGTAATTATATAGGTAATTATCCCTTCTCACTAGCACTGTTAAACAATGATATTAAAACTGCAAGGATACTCTCACTCCAATCATAAGATAGAGACTTTGAGGTCATAAGAACAACCATCTTATTTTCAAATTCAAATGCACTTATATGAACGAATCTTAAGTGTCTAGAAGTGAGAGCGTGAATATATAAATCATTCACTTTAAATCCATCTTTTTTTAATAATCTTATTAGCACTTCTGAAGTATTATAATTTACATTGTGCTAGTATTAGATGTTAAATTATCCTAATAATCAATCAATTTTACTAGTGCAGTGTTTAGATTGTAATTATACAGAATGTATTCACCATTAAACAGTGATGTTAAACTATAAGAATACTGTTGCCCTGGTCACAAGATAAAGACTTTGATAAAATAAGAATGACCATCTTATCTTTAACCTCAAATGCACTTATCTGAGCCAATATTAAGTGTCTAGAAGTGAGAGCATGAATACATAAATCATTCACTTTAAATCATTAAAATTCATAAATTTGATACATTTTATAATACAGCAGTAGCAATTTTTCTGTCTTGGATACAATATATGATCGTGTTGATTAATATTGTTTTATCAGGGTACGGTGAAAGCATGTAAGTTTAATTTTTGCTTTCTTTATCCATTTTAAATTTTTATGTGATATATTTTATGTAATAATTTCTTTTAAATGCAAAGCTAAAAGTTTTACAAAATTAAAAAAAAATTGTAAAGTATCTTTCTTAAGTGATAAAATAAAAATTGTTTTAATAGTGATAGAAATCAAAGCACTGTGAAATGTTGTTGCAATATATCAAAGATCGTAAAAGCTCAACAGAGAATCTGAGTTGGGTAGTGGCAAGTAGGACTGACTGTATTGATTCCAAAGTCAATATGGATTTAAAAATATTAAAACAGCTAGAATAATCACAATCTGTTAATAATTAGACTGCTATTATGTTACTATAAGGAAAAAAAAGTTATTGAAAAGAATACTTCCAAAACATATTTAAAGTCTGCTACTTTGCTTTTCATTTTATGTAAAAAATAAAAAAATAAAGATATGATAAAGTAAGTTTTTTATAATTTATATTTTTTGAGTGAATATGAATGAGTGAAAACACACCCAGTAAACATACATATAAATGCCCCCCCCCTCAATTTATTATTAATAATTGCACTGTTATTTTAAAATTTTATTTATACTATAATCTTGATTTATATATGCATACTATACACACAAAAAGCACTCGCATATATATATATTTATATGTGAATACATGCATGTTGAAAAGTATTATATACTTGCATTTCTATAAACAATATTTATTCTTTTGTAATCAAAATTAAACAATAAAACATAAGGTATTATACATAATGCATAATAAAATAGAAAATCACATAACACTAACATACTAACCAAAAAAAAAAAAATTACTAAAATTCTTCCACAACCATGACTTCATTTATTAATAGACTTTTTTAAAGTGAAATTCAAGAAGATGCAAACAACATATGTATATTATATTTAAATATATGTATATTGTCTATATTAAACTTAATGTAATTATAGAGGATTTGAAGTTAGACTTTCAAGCTCCCCATATCTATCCAATCCATCTTATACAACCAATACACATGGCCACATGCATATAAAAAAGATAAATGATCTCCAATGTAAATATTTTGTGCTGAACCAGCACTCATCATTGGTCCAATTCACCAGTTCCTGTACATATATAAAATCAGTGCTCAATTTATATTAAGATAGAAAATCTTCCGAACTTTAATTGACAAACTTAAATCTTCAGCCATTCATTTCATTGAAAATTTGAGCATTTCATCCTCAGATTTTTCATGATATGAATGGTTGAAAAGTTGGAGAGATTGAAGCTTGTCCATTAAAGTTTGAAGATTTGTTATTTTAATATAAACTGAGCATTGATTGTATATATGTGTGGGAGATTGTGATCTGGACCAACTGATAAGTGCAGGTTCAGTATGAAATATATATTGGATATCATTTGTCTTTTTCACACATATGTGATCAAGTATTTCAGTTGCATAAGATGGTTGGATAGATATAGGAAGGTTGAAAATCTGAATTAAAGTCTTTTATATATATATACACACACACAAAACAAAATAGATTCACTTCAAAAAACAACTTCATTTAACATCAAAGAATGTCTTTGTGACATCCATGGCCTCAGATTAAAAAAAATATATATCATCAAAGTTTCTTTTACTTTTCTTTTGAATTCACTTCTTTCATAAAAGATAATCTCTGCATTGTTAAATAATATTTTATAACCTGTATTCAGTTCATGAATATACAAAACTGATTTAGGATATCAATTTTTAACTCACTTTTATGAACTTTAACTCTTTCTTAAAGACTTAATTTATTTTGACCTATACAAATTTTACAACTGCAAGAAATTTTGTAAATTACACTAGGAATTATTCAATAATGAGTTTAAATCAAGGCCTTTCTTCAAGACCATTTTCATACCATCCAATAAATAACTATTTTTATAAATCAATTTATAAATTGGTGATTCAAATGGTAAAAAAATAAACTTCATTCTCACTAACAATTAAATTATTATTATTAAAAGACATTGTTAAATATAATATTTCTAATAAATTCATGATTACAATCTAAATCAATATAATCGGAAGCAAATTGACTCCTCTGAATATAATGACTATTTTCAAAATTATTAAGCCTTCTATTCCTATAACAAAAATTCAATAAAGAGATTTTCTTACGAGTAAAAGGTTGATAATTGTCTGGCCTTATCATATTTGTTAATTTTTTTTTGTTTCATAAAATGACTGGAAAATAAAGCAACTACTTTTTTTTTTTCCATATGTCAAATCCGTTGAACGGTTAGCGGACGCGGGCCAGCTGCTTGGAAGGCAGCTATGCTAACCACTAGGCCACCGACGCTTGACTAAAACAACTACTTGTCAATACTTAAATCTAGAAATTTAAATTTAACAAATTCAAAAGAATTCCCCTCAGTAATAAAATAAATATTAGAATCAAAAGCATTCAATCTATCAAAAAAATCATTTAATTTTTTTGGATAACAAACAAACAATCATCGACACAATCAAATAATTTAAAAAAAATAGAAAAATTATTAATAACACCACTCTCTAAAAAAATCAATATGGACAGAGCAATAAAGCCATATGCCTTTTATTTAGTTGGACAAGGTAGAGCATCTGATGACATCTGCAGATCTCAGGGTCGATTTTGGCACTTGCGGAGGCGATCGAACTTCTTATGAACTCTAGAGTAATAAAGACATTAGCCTTCCCCCCCCCCCCCAAGTGCAATTGTTTTAACTTTTTGATAGTCCACTTTAATTTATGGTATATATAATAATTTGCAGATTCAACCACGTATGTAACTGCCTGTTATCAACATCAATGTTATATCAACGTTTTGATTAGATCACATATTACATCACCCTTGTGATTGTTTTAAACATCTTTGCAACGATCGCTTGTACTGATCTCTACTATGGAAAAAAGCAAGAGTGATTCCATCAAAAAGTCGACATATCGTTAGCATTTCCAACAAACAATCACATACAAGAAACAAATCGCAGAAATAGGTTTGCATCTTTTATTCGTGAAAATCTTCGCTTTAATATATATATATAGATGAAAGAAGACAGACTGATATTTAATATCAGGTTTTAAATAATATTGTGCAATAAAAATAATTAAATGAATTCTAATAATTCTTGAAAAATTATTTCAAGATAATTTTTTTATGTGTGGATTTTTTTTCTTTTTAAAAAAGTGAGGTCTGGTAATTATTTCCATTTCTTTTTAATTTATAAAATCTATTCCTATTAATAAACCAACAAAAGGCTTTCTAAAGTTGTGTCAGCGTGAGCTGAGATTACTGGAATCAATGCTAGTATTGATTTTGTAGTATTCTGAGTTCTATCTTCACTACTTAGCTGCAATTCTTAGGCTTTTACTAATACAGTTTTTTATATTTATTTTTAGAATTAAAGTTTAAGTGATGAGAAACAGGTTTCAGCATAAAATAATAATAAGAATAAAAAAATTAGGATTAAAAAAAAAACAGTAATAAAAGTATTTTTTTTAAAAAAAAAATCCCCCGTAAATTTCCCTAATATAAATATATTTAGCAATGTCATACATCGATTATATATATCCATTAGAAACCTGTTAACACTTAGACAATCCCAATATAAATAACAATCACTAATTTCAAACTGTTGTCAAGGCAACCTCCTTTTAACAAGAAAGGTGGAATCCTTTATATATTTATTGCTACAATTTACTTTAACAACAATCTCCCCTTACTAATCACATATGGGGATAGGTAATATATTATGTTTAGCTCAAATATAAACATTACACACATAATTAAAGATTAATATATATCTATTCTTATTAAATATATTCACGTAACGTATTTAATCTAACTTCATTTTTTATCCATTGTGTAATACCTCAGATATATCGAATAACTTCAACTTCACTATCCACATTTTAAATACACGAATGAAGACATCCCAAAAAAAAAAAGACAAATGATTCCCAAGATGCATTTCTTGCTGGACCAGTTGGTTCAAGTCACAATCTCTCATATGTATTCAGCCTCGTTAATTATATAGTAATTACAAACTTAAATAGAAGTAAAAAAAAATAATCCAATATTGCAAAAAAATAAAAAGATAAAACATAGATTCAGTGTTGTAACAGTAGAACACCCCTCCGTCACACAGGTGGAAAGACTGGAAAAAATTACTCTCATATATTTTTATCCTTAAAGCCACATCATCAATGTTCATCTGTTAAATCAAGTTAATTTGAAAATGTTGCCCTCTAGCTACTAATTATAGGTAAAATACCAATCAATATGAAATAATTAATATTATGGACTGACAACCTAAAAGAAATAAACTGAAGCCTTCTTGTAATACAAAGAAGTTTCTAAGACTCATCCAGCCAGACTTGAGCCCCAGATTATGGCAAGGCATGCATATGTGTTAAATATTTGAGGACAATGTCTTTCTAGTATTATTTGCATATTATTTATAAAGAATGACCACAGTTCAAAGATGTGCAATCTTAAGTGTTTTCAAATTTTAAATATTTTGGGTTCCCACCAAATATGAAGTAAACTCTTTTTTCCAATCACACAAAAAATGTTTCCCACTTTAGCCGCTACATGGCGCACAGTGAAGATGTGGATGGAGAGTGAATGATAGAAATAAGTTGGAAGAGTATAAAATAAAAGTTGAAGAAACCATGGAGCCTTATGGTTGGGGATGAGTATAAAGACTGGTGTGGTGAAATAGAAAAAGTGGCAAATAGGGTTTTAGTCGAGAATATGCAGAAGAATAAAAGTAATAAAAAATGAGAGTTAGTAAAAGTGTAAAAGAGAGGAAAAAAGCATGCAGAGAGTATAAGTGTGCTATTAAGAATAAGGAAAGTGAAAATGATATTAATGCTAAATGGGGAGAGTACTCAGAAAAGAAGAAGCTGGCTAAAATGGATAATTATAGAGAGAGGATGAAGTTAAATAGTAAATTGATGGAGGATATTAATAAAAGTGGAAGAGATAGAAGTAAAAAAATTTGGAATTACATTAAAAGGAGAAATGTAGGGGAAAGAGAGATAGTATTAATAGATGATGAGGGAATAGAATGTAGCTCTAGAGGCGAGCTAGAGAAAATCTTAAATAGATATGTAATGGATATAGAAAAGATGTTAGATGTGAAGGAATTAGTGATAGAAAACATGAAAGCAGTTAGTAATGGGAATATTAGGTTCACAAAAAATGAATTGAACAAGGCAAGAAAGAGATTGAAAAGTGGAAAGGCAAGAGGTTTAGATGGATGGGCAGCAGAGATGGTAATGAATTTAGGGCATAGAGCAAAAGCAAAGTTATTATGTTTTAATAAGATGGCACAGAAGACAGTTTTTCCGGGTAGTTGGAGAAATACAAGAATAAGATTATTATTTAAAGAAAAGGGTAAGGATCATAGAAAGTTAAATAATTATAGACCGATAGCGGTTACATCAGTTTTAAATAAAGTTTTCACATATATGGTAGCTGGAAGAGTTGTAAAATGGATGAAAGAGAATAATGTAGTGGGGGGAATGCAAGGAGGTTTTAGGTCAGATAGGCATATAGGAGATAGTTTGTTTGTAGTTACACAACTTATGGTAGGAATTCAGGTAGATCATTATATATGAGTTTTATAGATATAGAGAAAGCATATGATAGAGTAAATAGTAATAGATTATGGGTAAGATTAGCCAATTTGGGAATAGATGAAGCTTTAGTAAATATTATTAAAAAATTATATGAAAATAATTATTATACTTACCAATTAGGGGATATAGAATCAGTTAAAGTTAAAAATGGGGTGAGATTAAGGCAAGGATGCCCTATGTCACTGATTTTGTTTTTGTTGTTTTTGAGTGAAATGGAGAAAGCAATAGAAAGACTAGGAAGAGGGGTAGAGATACCGTTAATAGGTGGCAAAGGAGTATATACTTTGTCGGGTCTTTTTTTTGCAGATGATATCTTTTAATGTGCACAAAGAAGAGAAGATATGGATATTATGTTGAGGACATGTGCAATGTGGGTAAAGAAATGGGGATTAAATTTAGTGAAGAAAAATCAAATATAATGATGGAGAATACTGGGGAAAGAGAGGATGTAGTTTTTTTATTGGGGGATATAAAGTTAAGTGTGGTGGATAGATATAAGTATTTGGGAATCATCTTATGTAATCAGGAAAATTGCTTGGATGAATGGGAGAAAAAATTGGTAAATGAAGCAAAGAAAAGAAAGGGTTTGGTAAAGAAACTAACAGTATTTTCATATAATAAATATGATGTAGCTCATTGTCCAAATTTTTAATTCTACATATCTCTGTAATCCCATATAGTCAATTTTCCCTGTCCTTTCTTCTTATTTCCACTCACCATTTGCTCTAAAGTATCCTTCATTGGAATATTCTTTCTTGTAGTAGATAAATATTTGAAATACAGGCACTCTTCACATACCTGGGGCTTAATTGTAAATATAGGACTTGAACTGAGACTTTCAAGCACTCTTCAACTATCCACACTATCTCATACAACTGATACACATGAAGTAGATTGAAGCCTGTCCATTAAAGTATGAGGATTTGCTATCTTAATATAAACTGAGCACTGATTATATATATATGTGGGAGATGATAATCTGGACTAATTGATGAGTGCTGGTTTAGCACGAAATACCCATATTGGTGATTATTTATCTTTTCTACATGTGTGTGTGGTCATGTGTATCAGTTGTATGAGATAGTATGGATAGTTGAAGGGTGCTTGAAGGTCTGACTTCAAATCCCCTATATCTTGTAGTATAAGTCCATTTAGTTTTTTTTATTATCTCTAATTTCCTCAATCAAACTTCATTATTCATTTACTCTTTCCGAAAATTCATCGTTTATCATTTTATTTATTCAACTAATTTTCTGTTCTTCTCCATGACTACATATCACAGGCCTCCAATTTGTTAATTCTTTTATTAATTGTCCACATTTCACAACCGTATAATAATAGACTCCATACCTATCGCTTCCTTAAATTAATTCTCTCTTCAAAGATCTGCAAAATATTTTCTTTCAATATAGGAATGAAATCACTCTGATTAATATAATTGGCTAATCTACCTAAAGCTTTAGAAAATGAACTCTGACCTCTTGAACAACTCGCTCCTAGTAAATTTATAAAAAAAAAAAGCATCGTATTTTAGTAGTTAAAGCATTAGGTTTAACATTCTTAAAGATAGGTATATGAATAGAAGTGAATTTTACATCAGAAGTCAGATGAATAGGTTGTAGAATACTAAGTACTATGTTTAGGCACTATCATGTAATCAACGTATGTGGTAATTTACCACCATTTGAAACTCCCTTAATTTATTCAAACAACTCAATAATTAGTGTTATATTTTAACTTTAATGAGCCATATTAAATTATTAAGATATGTGGGAAATCGTGTTTGGTACATCAAATATTTTTTTAAAAAAGATTTTAAATGTTAAAAAAAAGAAATTGAGAAAAATTTGCTTTTAATGCTATAAAAATAAAATCATTACTTTATTAAATTTTTTCTAGATGTCAGAGAACCAAAAGAAGTAACTCTTAGCAGGGAGGGGGTAGGAATCGATGGAATAAAATTAACTTGTTTGATTAATAATAAATGAAAATCTGAAACTTTTTTTTTCGTTAAGCAAACTATTTTTCATACTTAAATTGGGAAGAATAAGAAAAAAGTAAAGATGGTTACGAAGTATCATAAAATACATAATATCTGCTTTTATTTTAACAAGATCTGAGAATTCCTTAAAAAACGCCCTACGGTTTGGTGTCAGTAATAGAATGACACATTCTAGAGCTCAAGGTCTATGGATGATGGCACAGTTCTGCCATTTGAAGAAATCAAACTTTTTAACAGAGAAAAAATCTCCATACAGTAGGGCTATCCAGTGCAAACCAAGGTAATCAATAGATGCAGAAAGGTGCTGACTTGCACTGGTGGCACTATTGCATGGAGAGTTTTGCCTCTGTTTTAAGAGCTTGCGTAAGCACAGGAAATGGTGATCATGTGATGTGGTTTACTCAGGACTTCTTACAAACTCCCAAGCAATCAAACCATTCATCTTAAGTAAAATGATTAATGCATACGCGTTGATTTAAGCAATTTTTTTTCTTATGTTACAAACAAGTTTTTATTTTATTTAAATTAGAATTTGTGAAAATATTTTAACATTTTCTATAATAAACAAATTAGTAAAACAAATAGAAATTTAGTGGCGAAATAACTCAACTAATTTAGATTTAAGACAAAAGCAGATACCATCTAGTGGCAGCTTGAGTAATCAATGATTACCAAATGCATATAAAATTCCTATTCTTAGCATTTAAATCTTCACCCTCAGAGTGGTTTCCGGCTTTTGTCAATGAGTTTTGAAATTCAGGGTTGGAACTAATGCTGATAAGTATTTAGCAATGATCATTTAAAATGGGCTGATAGGAATTTAAATATTAAGACTGGGGTATATTGGTGCTTTTGTCTTATTAAGTTAAACTGGGGTATTTGGTGATTTGTCATTATATTCACAAAATTATTGGTTTCTAAACGGGTAGCACTTCTAACAAGATGATAAAACAAAGAAGAAAAAGCTGTAAAAACCTTCATCAGCTGATAATTTATTTGTACAGGTAATAATGTTTTCCTATTCCTTAGAAGAAAAATGCAGAAAGGACTTTGTTTTACTGTGTCGTTCTATTTAGCATTTTAAATTGAAAATAATCTTTATAATAATTAAACAGAAATTATTTGTTAGTCTAAACGGTGTGTTTATGAAATAGATAGAAATAGGGAGGGAGAGAGAGACGGAAAGATGAAGGGAGGGAGCATAGGAGAGTGGGAGAGAGAAAAGATGGGGGAGAAAGAGGAGGAGAGAGAGGGGGAAAGAGGATGGAGGGAGAGATATGTAGAATTATAAGTCAAGACTGTTGTTCATCTTCTATTTTGGTTAATATCTATTATTCTAAATAACATTCCTGAAAAAAATATTGTTAACAAATGGTGGAATTAATATTGGAGTAAAGAGGAAATGATGTATTACTTATGGAGCTATTAGCAAATAATGAGGATGGATAAATAAGTTTGATGAAGTATTGTAGAGAAGCTATAAATTGGAAGAATAGAATCTATAACAGTTGAAAAAGATGATGATGATGATGATGATAGCAAATATCATTTAATCCTAAATTTTTTTTCTACTTGAAATCAATCTCATATTACTTAAATCTTTTGAAGAAATAACTTTAACCCCAATTAAATAATCTTAATGGAATTCATTCTACTTTGCTTGATAATTGTATTCAGTAAAATATTTAATAATAAAAAAAGGTTAATAAGATATGTCATAATGACAGTGGTAAAGTAAATTAAAAAATGAAGTAGGGCAGATACATTTAAAAATATTTACCCCCCCCCCCCCACACACACACATTAGTAAGCTAAGTTAAAATTATGCTCATCAATTTGCCCGCCATATAATTATTCAAAATGTAAAATTATTTTTTTAAAAAAGAATATATACAACAAATCTAAACATTTACTGAATCTAATCCTCAGAAAATTAAATTACTTGATAATATAACCCTATTAAACTGTAGTTGCAAATGCGATTTAACAAAAAAAGAGTTTAATCCATTTATAGAATTAATATTAATTTTTTTTAAAAATCACTTTTTAATATATGCAATATACTGATCTTATAATAGGTCACTGACGTCATGTTGAGAACTGAGGATACTTTCAAGAAATATGCCTATTTGTTTGAAAAGGAAGGTTTTTAATAAATGTGTTTTACCAGTTCTTACTTATGTATCTGAGACTTGGACACTTAATAGAAGAGCAATACAGAGACTTCAGATCACTCAAGAAATGTGGAGAGATGCATGTTGGGAGTAACAAGAAGAGATTGAAAACGCAATATATAGGTAAGAGAACAAACAGGTGTTACTGACCTCATTGAAAAAATTAAAAAACTGAAGTGGAGTTGGGCTGGACATATTGCTAGAAGAGATGATAGTAGATGGGCAATTGAATTCTTAAACTGGATTCCAAGAGATTGTAAAAGACTGATAAAAAGACCAATGGTGAGATGGATGGATGAAATAAGAAAGTGTGCAGGGGTGATGTGGAGAAGAGAAGCTAAAGATCAGAGAAGATGGATTAAAGTTGGAGAGACCTTCATCCCACAGTGGATTGATAATGGCTGATGATGATGATGATGATGACAGGGCATATATTAAAAAGTAGAAATCCTTTCTTTTTAATTACACATGGTATCTGCACTTAGAAAATAAATTTGAATATTACAGAATTAATATTACTAGAATTACTGGTCTTTGTAAATGCACATATTATTTATAAAAGATTTCATTTACAATTTTACAATAAGGGTTCGAACCTTGAAGTTTATTATCCTAAAATAAGTCCAATAAACAAAAAAAACACTATCTCAAAATACACAAAATGAGAAACTATAAAAAAGGCATATGATTTTATTGCTTGGGAGTTCATAAAAAGTTTGAGCATCAGAATTGTGGGGTGACTCCCAAAGTCTGATGCTCTACCAACTGTGTCAAACTATCCAGAGAATGATATTTTAAGATGAGAATTTAAAAGCATATATATTCCAGCATGCAATTTTCTCTGATAATTAATCCATGACATACTTTACTAGGATACAAATTAAATTAAAAAGTTATGAATGTATGTTTCATGATTTGCTTAAAAAATAGCTTTTATAATTATAAAGAAATCTCTATACAAAGTGAATATTCACTTATGAGCTTGATTTAATTTTCTTTGATGTGATTTCAGAAATAGAATACCTTGTATTTATTAGAGCTGATACTAAGTAGCGAACCTGATCAATTTTTTTTTTTTTTTTCATTTTGGTTAACTGTTGCAATCGTTTTAAAATTTTAATTGTTTCCCATCGGATTTAGGTGGTAATTTAAAAAGCATTGATATAAAGAATGGTTTTGACAATTCTAAATGAGTGTGTCTTGTATTAATTTCTATGTTTGAGTATAAGTCCTGGAAACTAACTAGATTATAATAGGGACTATTGATAAAAATGGTCTAGTATGCAGAGATGGATCAAGTGGGTGTCAGAAGCCGATCAGGAAGTCCTGAATTGGTGGAAAATAAAATTGGATGCTCCGAAATCATCACAGTTTCAGGATTTTCTTTCATTAAAGAAAAATAATTAATTAATCAATCAATCAATAATTAATGACTTTATTGCTTGGGATATCATAAGAAGTTCAAGCATCGAAAAGAGTCAAAACTGCAATCATTCCAGAACTGTCCAATCCAAAACCAGATTCTTAACTAGTGTGCTAAAATAGACAAGGTATCAATCAGTTAAAGTAAAGCAAAAAGAAAAATGTTATATAACTGTCAATTTATTTTTTTGAGAAATAAATCAAAAATGAAAGTGATTACACTTAAACATTCATTACATTTTTTAAGGCAATAAACATCACATGATCACCATTTTTTTCTCTGACTTGCACTGAGTGGCAATACATATTGAGAATTTTGCCTGTTTTAATTAGTAAATATTACTTAAGTAATCAATGTGCGTTTAAATAAATTTATAATTACAACTTTAAATTATCGTAATAGATTTCTAACTATAAGATCTTTCCATTGACTCGTTGTAAATCGAAAGATTTCGTGAGAATTAATGTGTAATAAGAAATGTGGACTTAATCAGTGAAGTATTGAATAGCTTGACGCTCTCAGATATAACAGCTTCAGCTTCACCTATTTAAATAGAAGGTAAGTTGAAGTAAAGAAGGTTCCCCTCTTTTCTTCCAAAGCGTAAGCTTGTGGCGTAAACTTGTGGTTAAGACCTGTAGAGGTCCCTACTATCGCATTTTTACACGCATATTCTTGAGGTTACAGCCTTAGTAAATATTACTTACATTCTTTATAAAATTCTTTGTAACACTCATTACAATTTGCACACCTTTAATCAGTTTTTGTTTTTGTGAAAATTGTTTCGATTCCATAATTGTGAATTTTTGTATTAAGTACAGATTAAAGATTCATAATAATATTTAAATATCTTAAACTATATTAACTGAGAAAATAATTTATAACTCTAATATTTCAACATTTGGGCAGTTTAGTTTATTTTTGCTGGCTGATATGAACAAAATATTATTCTTTACAGATATTTTCATTCATGAGAAAATATTTTATCTAATTAACAAATTACTACCTTTTTTAACTTGATTTTTTAAAAAAAAATTAACTATCAACAAAATATAATAAAAGAATCGAAGTGATTCCAGCCAGGGCATGGATTATATGATCAATTCTTGTCACTGGTAGAATTAGCAATCATTAACTATGTGATTTATGGTTTGTATTTTAATCACATCTATATAGATCAGTGGTTGTTAAATTCTACTTATCCTGACTGTTTTAATGAGATTTAGTAAAGTCTATGAGGATCAAATCTAGATGAAAAAAGTTTTTTCCATATGTCATAGCATCGGCTGGGAGGCAAACCCGCAACAACCTGCAACCAACTACTTGCTTGCAAGGCAGTTGTGCTGACCTCTTGGCTAACAACGCTTGATTGAAAAAAGTTATTTGTTTGGAAATTTTATAAGAAATTCACAACTTATTATGTTGAAAGACATTGTTAAAAACATATTTCAGAAGAAAGAATTTGTCAATAGTTATGAAAAAATGTAAGTAAAATAAAAGTAATTTAAAAACAAACCCATACTCTAACAAATATTACTTTTTAAAAAATAAATTCTAAAAAATAATTTGTACAAATAAATAAAATATATATGTTTTAAAAAAGCAAAGACATTTTTATGCTTAACTAGATAACCACTAGTCAAAGATTTGCAATGAAAAGAGTATATACGTTGAACAAATTACTGGAGTGAATAATATTTCTGTAGTGTAATTGTCACTACATCACTCATGCAAGGTAGGGCCTGTTTTCTTTTATGCTTTTAACATCTTACATCCCTCAACAAAGTGTTAAAAGAGAATAAAAACCAGTCCCTACCTTGCATGAGTGGTGTAATGAAAATTACCATACAGAAATATTATTCATTATTGGATAATCTCTAGTCTAGTGAATGACTAATAAAAATTATTAAATTACTGGAATATCTTTAAAAAGATAAAAAGAAAATTCTGCTTAATGAAAATCAATAACCGTCCCATTTTATTGTCATCCATTATCATTACCAAAATCTATATTATTTAGCCGAGTATTGCTAATCTTTACTTTATTATCTTACTTTCTATTAGTATAAATTTAATTTAGAATATATTTATGATGGGTGCATATAATATTTGTGACAAGTTCTTGTTTAGTAATGGTAATTATGTCTCTTGTGAAGACTGAAATAGTAATATGCATTGCACATATTCAATGTTATCAGAAAATATGCATAAATAGATGTCATTAAGGGAAAAGCAAGCTTAAAAATGTTACTTTTTCAGAGATTCTTTTCCTACTTGTAGTTTGACTTTAAATTCTATTATTATATCACATGACTCATTAAATTCAGTTTTCAACAGATTGTAAAGACATTACAATTATTGCCAATAATTCGTTAAGCCTTATTGGACTTTACACTGATTATAAAATGCAGGTGGATTTTGATAACTTGCATCAAAATGTTGACAGGATTAATCAGGAGATTACTCATTTTCCCAGTTCTTGTAGTGCATATGATAAATATGTATCTTCATTGGAGGATAAAATGAAAGATTTGGAATGGATTTTGATATTGAATTACAAGATACTATCAAAGTAATAAAAATTTGCTGCAAATAATTTCCAAAATGGCGAATAAGTTTAAATAGTGAGCCACAAATCATTTCCAAAATGGTGGATACGTTTGAAATTAGATGTTTTTTTAAATAGTGAGCCACAAATCATTTCCAAAATGGCCGATAAGTTTGAAATTAGATGTTTTTTAAACAGTGATTTAGAACTTGTATTTAATTCAAAGACTAAATGAAATAACCCTGACCATATACATTTTATTTCTTGTAACATGGATGGATCATTTTTACACGCTGATATAATTATATCTGATATTTTATCCTTGGAAAATAACAACCAACACATTTACATTAATCAAAGGATTTCTTTAGCTACTCTATGTATTTTTTGGCAAAAGAGGAAAAAAAGTTTAATCAAAATGGTGTAGAATATACTTAAAACAGTTTGGTCTGTGCTAGAAATGATATTAATTCATCTTGTTTTCTTTTTTACTAAAAATGAAGCAGAATTATTATCTTTGAATTTATTTCCAAGTATACAATCTAATTTGTTTCCTAATTGCAGACAAGATTTAAAATTTGTTTCATTTGGTAATATTCAGATTCATTTTGATGAATTACATATATATATATACCATTAGGATTTTACGATGTTATTGTTTTGTCTGAATCTTGAATATCTAACAATGAACAATATTTGTAGAGAATGGAGTATTTGCATTGACATTCCCATCTCATCCAACAATGTCAACCTATTCTGCCTTTTTTATTTGTTTTCACTCATCATTTCCTCCAAAACATCTTTCGTTAAATTACATTTTCTTTTTAATGTATCTTGAATTCAGTTTCTCTTTTTATTTCTAATTTTCCCCACCAGGTTCTTATTTCACCTACTCTTTTAAAACTTCATTTGTTATTTTATTCATCCAACTGATTTTCTCCATTGTAATCCATAACCACATCTCAAGGGCTTTCAATCTGTTCATAATTTTATAACTCAGTGACCATGTTTCACAACCATACAATAGTACCCCCCCCCACGCACATAGTATTCAATTAATTTTTCTCTTAATTTTCTCTCTCCAAAGGTCTACAAAATATTTTCTTTCTTTTAGTAAGTGCTTTTTCCTTTGCCAATGTTATTCTTTTAATTTCATTTTCATTTCTTTTATTCTCACCCAACCAACTACCTAAATATCTAAATCCTTTTACCTGTTGAACTATATATAGAGCAGTTAAATGCCTCTCCTGGGTGCATAAATGTATTCATTTCCACTTTAAATTTTAAGTTCTCACTGAAAACGCTAAAAGCCAGCCATCAATCTTCATTACCAACTAATGTCTATTGATTATTCAAGTTGACACTAGATAGCTCTGGAGTAAAGTAACGAAAACTGCACTTGAAAACATATGTTAAATTGATAAACATCACACGATCACGCAATACGTATAGAGAGTTTTGCTTGTTTTAATATGTTATATTGCTTATAAGTTGCTGTTTTTATATCTGACCGCTTAGTTAGTTTTATTTTCAGGCAGAGAACTTTCGCGCACACACACGGATGGCAAGCAACAGCAAACCATCATTGAAAATGATCAATTGTTATTACTTTATACTATACAAACTTTTTTATTAAAAAGATAAAATTCATTACTGAAAGAGAAATCTATTTATATTAATGCAAATAAGACTCTTTAGCATCGCTGTTTATATTTTATTTCTATGCACTAATAGTTCGGCTTATTATTACAAATAGTTTCTTTTTATCTGCCGTAGAAACATAAGCAATTAGAAATTGAAATTTCTCCCTCAAGTTATCTTTTCTACACTGTACCAGTTTTGATAAATTCCCTTTCAAATACTGTATATCAAAAGATTTATAAGCTTTTGAAAAAAAAGAGAAAGAAACTCGGCAGTAATATAATAACTTGTGGAAATTAATCAGATTAGGGAAATAAAACCAGCATTTAATGTAAAATTCTAATGTAAAAGAGATCGCAAATCGATGTTAATAATTTTTCTTAATAACAAATTATTATTTTTTTTAATCTTTCAATTCAATACGTAAGTCATACATTTTGTGTTATTTTTCACATGAAAGTTTTATGCCCGTAAGTAGGCAAAAGGGTTCAGCAACCTATTAAACAGCAACACATATCATTTGGTCATATTAGGCTAATTATTTCCGGCTACCCTTTATATTACTTATATTTTCATCATACTCATCACCTCTAATCATCGAATATGGTCATTCTAATTTCAGAAAAAAAAAAAGATGAAGAGAAAGATGAAAGACAAAAAAAAGGATTTTTGTAAATTGAGTCATAAATACATTTACATGTCACACATTCTGGCTCATTAATCTATTTATCTAACATCTGGGGCATGGACTTCAAAATTCTATAGAAATATTTTATTTTGGATATATTTCAATATTTTGATGTAAATGAAATCTATTCACTCATAAAAACCAAGTTCACCTTCATTGTAAACTACTTTTGTAAAAAGTCTGTTATTTAATATTTTATTTTTATAGTTTAAGTGAATAATAATAATAATAATAATAATAATAATAATAATAATAATAATAATAATAATAATAATAATAATAATAATAATAATAATAATTTGTTTAAAAAACAACAAATAAAGTTGGTACTTGTGCATTATCCAGTTTACCAAGCTTGGCAGTAATTTTGTTTTAAATATTTATTGTATGTCCCTGAAACTATATAATTTTTAAAAAATGGCTGCCAAGCTTGGTAGACAGGATAATACACAAGTACCATAAAATTAATACAATTGTGTAAAGTCCTTATAAAAAAAAATTGAAGACAGAGTTTAAAACAAAAATAAAATTAAAAAAAAAACACATTCTTTAAAATAGTACAACCAATAGTGTAAAAAAATTTAAAAGCCAAACTACTTGTAGTAGTTAAATTAAGATAATTTTGCATAAATTATTAATTTGGGGATCATCATGATTACATGACTTCTGGGTAATAATCTTGAGAAAATTTGGTATAGTCAGTTCACATGTAGTAAATAATTGGATACAAACAAGGTCTAAAATAAATATTAATATTCTTTTATATCAATCTTCTCACACAAAGACTTTGAATGATTTGATATAGAGATTATGAGTTGGAACCTTAATTCCTCACACAGAGATAATGAATGGAAATTTGATCTTTTCACAGAGATTAAAAATTAGTGACTGAATTGACTAATTTATAAATGTTTCATACTTTTATTTCAAATTACATATAACAACAAAATTGTGTTTAAAGAAAAAAACAATTGGTTTTTTTTCAATGCACTATTCATCAAATTAAATAAAGTTGTTTTATAAAATATTCTTTTAAATGTATTCTTTTTTACTTTTTAGCACTCAGATATTTTGCAGCTGAATTTTTAGTTAAACAATCAAGACAAAATAAGATTTCATCCTTCATTTCTTTTTCTTTCTATTTCCATTAACTTTTTAGTGAATTAGTCATGAGATTCAATGAAAGTGTATTTTTAAAAATATATCGCCATCTAGTGTACATCAGTGAAAACTTACTGAACTAATATCAACATGGTTTGAAATTTAGCTAGCCAACCAGTTGAACAACCTTGAGACTTTGCATTGTCATTAATCACTAACACATGTATAAAATTTGAAGAAAATCCATTCAATATAATTGTGTTAAAAATCAAATAAATAAACATAAAACAAAATTCTAAGCTAAATAAAAGCATTTAAAAAAAGAAATAACAAACAAGACATTCTATTGCAATGCCATTTAATCTTTATGGTGCCAATTTTTGTTATTTGGCAGATTGATTAAAGCTTCAATTGTTCTTATTCATCAGTTAATTTTTTAGTCACAAAAATAGTAAAATAAAATAATCAGAATTGTTTTAATTTAGCTTCTAAAATTTGAATTACACCTGGGTCTCGTTTTACACGATAGATAGGTTCCTCAGAAAACACGCGCAAACAAAATCGCGCAAAAATAGACGTAACTTACATTGAAAAAGGGGGGATGTGGTCTATGATTTTTCGAAATTCGCGTAAAAGCAAAGCACCAACGTAAAATTACTTTAAAATTTGCGCAAAAAACAAATAAGGAAATAAAATATGACTAATAAAAAATTTCAAATTTGAAAAAAATTGATACAAGACAAACTTTTTTTAACTATAATATTTAATTTTATTCAAAATAATATATTTTTATGCATAATTTACAGTACAGTAATTTACATTTTTTATACACGTTTTAATTATTATCGTTATTTGCCAAAACACACGTTCGTTTGCACTCTCATGTTATGTTAATGTTTTTCTGTTGACAATGTAATTAGTAATTAATCTTTGAGATGATAATTTTATAAATTGTTTATGAACTTAGACTTATGATAATAAAAAGACATTTATTCACAACTGCTGGGAAAAATTTAATTAAAACTAACAACTAAAAATTAAATTTTTATTTTTGTCTTTAATTTTCAATTCCGTTTAAAAATCAAATTTCACATCACATTATTTCAAGTCGCGTAAGTAATTTTTAAATTGTTAATTACAATTAAAAATCAGATTTTAATTTTTAATTGTCAAATTTAATTGTGCCCACTGCTATTACTGACCTTTTAAAATAAACTTGTGGACACTAAATGATTAATAATTGATTACGTTCTTTTTTAAAAAGCAAAAACAGAATGTGATTTAAAATGCAAAATTAATACACACAATGTTTGAACAATTTTACATTATAATCTTGTAAAATTTAATGTGTGTATACATAAAATGTGGAAATCATGATTTTAATTTCATTATTGCATAAAAGCGTACTATTATAAAGCACTGAAAATATTGAAATTACTAAGTTGAAAGTCGAATTCCAATAATGTGCTATTACTTTCAATATAACGTAAGTGTGTGAAGTTTATTATTTAAAGTAATAGCGCAATATCGGAGTTTGACTTCCGGTGAAACACGAATTGCGCAACTTCAAAATCGTGTTAAATAAGTCCGCGTAAAAAGAGACCCAGGTGTATTTGACATTCATATTGCTCAAATATAATGAAAAATTTTAAATAAAATTCAAAACTGAAAAAATATATAAGCAAAACATAATAAAAATTGCCTGCAATAAAATAAAATAATTATTTTTTAACCAATCACAATGTGTCACTATCAATTTTTCTTACCTTAGAAGTAGTAATGCTGACTATTCATTTCTGTTTTTTTTTTTCTTCTAAAATTAAATATTTATTAATACAAAATCTAAATCTAACCATGTTATTGGTTAATATATTGTGAAAAATAATTATAAATATGTAAATAGTTGTGAAAAATAGTTTTTTATTTGCGGTTACTGAATATCATCGATTTACAAATAGCAATCGAGTGTTATTCATTTCTCTTGATTATTTTTCTTCAAAAAATGAAATATTTTTGAATAAAGATCGATATTTAATTACAATATTAGTCAATATATTGTAAAAATTAATTATAATAGTAAATAATTGTGGAAAATATATGTTTTATGTTCAAAATCTAATCCAAAAGAATAAAAGATTTTGTGTGCACTTTCTGATGTTGACAGTTAGAATCTCCTACTCAACAATGATATTGATAGGCAACTGGCTCTTTCAAGCCCCATAAGATAAAATGGGATGGACAGTCGGCTCTTTGTATTACCATATAGGGCTAGAAAATTCTTTTTTTTTTTTTGCTAAAATGCTGACTTCCACATAATTTTTTGAAATTAAAATATTATTATAGATTAAATTCAGTTTTTATGGTAAAATGAGCATGAAATAAAAAAAATATGGCCAAAAAATGGTCAAGTGATGGCATATTAAGAAAAATTACAGTTCTGAACTGTTACTGTCAGAAGAAAGGTTAAATGTTTACAGTCAAACTATGCAATGATATTTAAGCAAATCATGATATATTAATGAATATAACATGACCTCAAAATGACTAACCATTGGATTATTTTACTCTATGCAATTTAGCAGAATAGAAAAATGACAGGCTTAAAGAGTCCCATCATTAGATCAAAGCTCAATCAACCACATCTAGTGCCCAAACGTCATAAGATCTCCATGTGACCTACAATTCAATTAGTGTAAATGGAATTTATTGGCACAGATTGTTAAACTGACTGTACCCAAATTATAATAGATATACATTATTTAATAAAAGTATGTTTTCATGTCCGAAATGAAAAAAATCAAATGACTAATAATTAAAGTTACGGGTTCAGTATGCATGCTAGTATTGTCATTGTACCCTAAAATTCAATATTATAAATCTAAAATTGTAAGTATGATTCTCATGCTAATACTAACACTGGTAATGCCAGGAACACCTGAAGAAGAGAGGAGAATATTCAAAACATTGTGTTAAATACTAACCTATGTGACTATTACTAACAGTTGAATGTATTTAGAAAATTTAAATAAAATTTCTAAAGACATTCAGTTCTTAATGTAGATGATAAAAATAGTTTGACAAATACTTAATAGCATGATGATTATTTATCCTTCCACAAGGTGTTAAAAGTGGACAGAAATCAGTCCCTACCTTGCATGAAAGTGGTGTGGTGACAGTACCAAGTTGCTAACACGTGTATGGAGATTGGGATGTCAACACCTCTATTTCCTCTGAAGAGCAAAGGTTTATTCACAAAATTCATACAGAATGTGAGAGTGTTCTCTGGGGTTTTGTGCTGGTGAATGTTTGCAGTATGATAGGGTTGAGATGAGAAATGCCCTGATAAATACTAAAAAAATTGGAAAATAATGTTATAATGTAATATACAGAACATTGGTGAATGTTTATCCAATAAATATTAACATTATTAATTATTATTGTTTTTATTTACTGGTATTTATTGTCAGACTTTCAAAAAAATATGATTCATCAAATTCTAAAAATATATAAGAAGAAATTAAGTCTTATATTGCTGAATCATTGCTGCATAACCATTTTTTACGTTGCAAAATCGTCAAACCAGAAAAGCTTAAAAGCTAAGACTTCTGAATGACCAATATTTAATTTATATTACTACTATTGTCATATTGACATTTGGAATGAAATTGCATTTGCAAATAAAAAAAATAAAGTAGCTTGGGAGTCATGTGATATTTGACAAGCAATAACAAGTTGAATTTTAATCCAGGGAGCATTGGTTATTGGGGTTGCCACTCTACTACTGTGATAAACTATACAGGGCTATTAAAAGATCAAATGAATTAGAAAAAAATATTTAATTTTATTATAACATGACGTAAAATTAGGTTATATATGACCTCTACCTTTTTCTCACTCTTTTTTAACTATTAAATAAATTATTGATCAAAAAAAAAGGTAAGAAAATTTATTTATTAAAGAAAATGTTTATTTGAGGTGCGCACTAAAGTTCAACTTAAATGCTACAAAAAAAGAAAGCCTTGCTAAATATAGTAATTTCAAATTATTATTTTTTTAAAAAATGCTATGTTTGTTAATTAAAGAGTAGAAACCTTATTAATACTTCACAAATTTGTATTCCAAAAACAAACTTATGGATTTGAAATTTAGCCTTTTTGTCTTTTCTTTTAAATATGTTTTGTCCTCCATTAATATTTATATATAAACAAATAAGCAAAATATCCTTAATTTTTAAATAAAATGATAAAACCAAATATTTTTTCGTTTGTTTTTAAAGATCTTCAGCAATAGTAAATGTAAAATAAAATGTCTTAAATATTCCACTACTACAGAATAACTTCTTCCATATTTCTTTATGAATAAATAATGGAAGTGATATTTATCAACACAGTTATTTAGAGAATCTCCCCCTACTCCAGAGCCAACTACTGTAAGCTTGATCAATTAATAGACCCTAGCTATTTATGCTGCTGCATCTATGTCCCCATTATCCCATTACTGATAATGTCCATTGATTATTAAAGTTTACTGTAGATGGTTTTAGAATTTAAAAAAAAAAAATTCTTGGTAGCACATGTTAAGAAGCTGAGAAGTCACGTGACATTTTGTAAATGGTTAATTGTTGGTTTGTTGGAGAAATGTGCACATTTCCCTTTTTTGCCTTATTCATATAGTTAAGAATGGCTCAATGTTCATTTACTAAACAGTGACTAAGGCTAACAGGGCTATTTATCGGAAGATATTACAAGTGTATTGAAAATCCTCAGCTACCTCAATAACTTCCAAGTTCCACTGGATGTAAACTCCATGGAGTCAATATAGAAATGTATGAACTAATAATTACGTTATAAGACTTTTAAACCTTATTCAACAATGACTTTATATCTCATGTTTATTTTACCCATTCTACTTGTAGTAAATTTTCTGATTCGTTTACTTTACTCATAAAGGATTTTTGTAACGAGATTAATGCACTGTCTACCTCTATGACTGAATATGTAAATAATATTTAAAGCGCAGTCGATATTGAAATAATTGAGAGAGTGCAAATTTCTCAAGCGCTTATGACTACAAGCAATATGAAGAAAATATTATATGATAAATATTATTATTGTATTACTTTATTAATTAAAAAAATTAAACTAGACTCGAACTCAGACTTTCACACGACCCACTACTCAGTGCCATCTCATATTGCTGACCCACCTGATCACACACATGCTGAAAAGATAAATAATCACCAATCTACGTATTTAATCTAGACCAACTGATGATTGCTGGTTTAGCATAAAATACGAATATTGGTGATTATTTATCTTTTCAGCATGTGTGTGATCAGATGGGTCACCAATATGAGATGGCACTGAGAGTAGTGGGTCGTGTGAAAGTCTGAGTTCGAATCCCGCATATATTACATATATAAATGCAGGTTTAAGCCTGTACAATGTATTAAAATTAAACTAGAAAAATGTTTGATTAAAAAGGCAATAAATTCAACAAAAGATTTTATTCAAGGGTTGAAATTCAAAACTTTAAGGATTCGAATGAAAATAAACACCTACGTGTTTTTGTGAAAGATAAGAAATTATAGCATGAATTTAAAAAATGTTGCAGTTAATTACTAGATATCAAGTTTGTAGATAAAAATTTAAAAACTAGTTTATACATACAAAATACTGGTATTGGTTGATTGTATGTATATACTTCTTGCTTCAATTCCCCCAAAGACTTGAATGAGTTGGTGTTGCAATATGAGAAAGTATCATTTACTATAGAATGAAATGATTTCTGGTCAATTTATTAAAGTCATCTGCTTATACTATCAAATCCATATGACATCACAGTATTTGCAATAGTTATGCGACTATGTGGCTGCCATTGAAAATTTGGGGGTGGAAATAAAAAAAGTGGCAAGATGCTTGTAGTAAAAGTAATCTCACAAACCAAAACTGTGAGGAAAAAGAAAACATTTGATTATACTAAACAAAGTAACATGGAAACTTATATTATGTCAAAAATCAAAGGTTCCTTCGAATATGGTCATAAAAGAGATCACTATGAGATATATATACTAATAAGGCAAATATGTTGAGGCTCAAAACCTTGGGATAAAATTTTAGGTGATGGCTTGAGCACAATAACAAAAGTAAAAAGTGTCATGAAAGCAACTATGGAGCAGATAGTAAACAGTCTGGCATTCTTTTTGGTTCTAATACCTCTTGAGTTATTTTGCGTATACATCCAGTTCAGGTGATTGATATTTTATGTTAAATAATATTTTGACTTGGGTCATATATTAGGGGAAAAGAAGTTTTCTTTTTTTAATGATAGAGTCATTCATTTGATAGATCAAAATGATGTTCACGCAGCAAATAGATCTGCTTAAAAAAATGGCTATACATTATTAATTAACAAAATTTAGTGGGGGAAATGGGTTATTTTTTTTCAGTTGGGAACCACACTTTCCCAATGTCAACAACCACTGTGTTCTAAGTGCTCAAAGAATTTATCTTACTTATTTCAATTTATTCAGCTAATAATATTTTTAAAAATTATACAGGCTATTTCATTGTGTTTTTTTAAACCAATTAAAGTGAGACAATCATTAAAATCATTTTATCCCATTTAAAAGAAATACCAATCATGATCATAAAGATATAAAAAATCTCAACGAAGTTTATATCAGAGCTGTAAATTAGAGGAATGCAGTTTGTTACAGATTGATTATAGTGTCATATTGCCTAGCTAACTCATTCTGCATATATAGATGAAAATAATATATAATTTTTAAAATATTGTGTTATAATAATGTAACCCTGGGAGGTTGTATGCAGTGGTCTCAAGATTCATGGATCAAGCTTGGTTCAGGGGATAGAACTTTTTATGAACTCCTGAGCTTAAAGTCCATTTGATTAATTTGCTCTGAGTAATTTGATGCAGAATCCATGGATTACAATTTGACTCTGTAACTTCTCTTGCTTAAAATTCTTATAAACTTCTTATGGACTTCATATGAACTTATTATGAACTTCTTATGACTTCTGAGCAATAAGACATTTGATAACTTTTTTATAATAATTTAAATAAACATTAAATTCAATTTTTAGATTTATCAGCTGAATCTTCATGTGTAATTATTAGTATATCCATCTACCATGAACTCAGAAATCATGAAAATAGTATTTAAATAGAAGTGATACTTAGAAAATTTATATTGGGAGGCCTTTGGCCTACAATAAGCAATCTAAGGCCATTTTATATTTTTATAGAGATGTGTGATACTATAAAAATTTATGATAATCCATTCATATTGCAAAAAAAAAAATTGGTAAGCATCTTGGGTTTTTTAGGGTTGATGTTTCAGGAGATGTAATCCTTCAATGTAAAATCGTTTTCTTCCTGTTCACCTTTTATTTAGCCAATCTTAACGAAATTTCAACTGTATACTCAGGGATAATCATGTGATCAAGTTATAATGGAATACCAAGAATAGAGCACAAGATCTCATTGTCATTTTTTTTTTTGCTTCTCACTAAGCTACTCCAGTCTCTGAGGTAATTTCTCATGATTTATTTTTCAAAGCCATTCATTGGTAACCTCACCCAGCTAACAGTACTTTTATTACAGTCTTAGTAGATTTCTTAATAAAAAGTTTTATAACTGAGAGCTATTATGAATTGAGAGATACTCTACTTTTAGCCCAACCATGCAAAAGCTGTTTAATGCATGCATTACATTTTGTAAGATTTTGTGACTCTCTATGTATTCTATATAATGTTTATGAATACTTTTAAACCTAGAGGATAAAAGTGACCTATAGGGAGGGGAAATTGCAAACTATCAACAACAATGATCATGTATAATTATTCTGTTGCCAAGCCATTGCAATTTGCTTTTGAGTAGAAAACATATGCTTCTAGTGATTATCTGCCTGCCTGCTGCCTACCTACCTACCTACCTACCCACCCACCCATCCATCTACCTACCTATATATCTATTCATCAATTCATCCATTCATCTATTTCTCTGTCTATTTATCTATATCTCTCATCTGTCTGTATGTCCATTCATCCATCCATCCATTTATCTACTTATCTATCTATCTATCTATCTATCTTATCTATCTATCTATCTATCTATCTATCTATCTATCTATCTATCTATCTATCTATCTATCTATCTATCTATCTATCTATCTATCTATCTATCTATCTATCTATCTATCTATCTATCTATCTATCTATCTATCTATCTATCTATCTATCTATCTATCTATCTATCTATCTATCTATCTATCTATCTATCTATCTATCTATCTATCTATCTATCTATCTATCTATCTATCTATCTATCTATCTATCTATCTATCTATCTATCTATCTATCTATCTATCTAATTGTTGATGATGTTGTGAACTCAGTGTCTGAAGTATATCATTAGCTCATTAATGATGATTGCATCTTATTACTATTCTAATTTGTTAGATAGTCATCGTGTCGAGACTTATACAAAGAGATTATCTTGGGAGTCTTCACTTTCCAATTCTAGCCACTTAGCATAATGGAAACTGCAAATGAATGTTCTCTCCAGTGTGCACTTGTGTTTGCTTATTTAAATTAGATACCTGCCTTCTTTCTTCAATTAGGTTTTATCAGGTCAATACCTACTTATTTTAAGGCTTTGTGAGGTTTAGTAGACTGAAAGCAACAGATTATTTTGGAGTTTCATGAATATATTATACATATTGATGATATGAAGCTCATTGCAGTTTAAGATGCAGCTCTAAAAGTGAGATGTTTGAATAATATAAGAGGTTGCATAGCAACAACTGATGGTGATCATAGTTAATCAAACATGCCTTTGTGCAGACAACACAATTCAGTATTTATAATTCAAATAGTATATCCTATTAAAAAGATGACTGATTCCATGCCCAAGATACCTAAGGCACCATCTCCGAATCAAAACATGTGTTATGTCGCTACATAGTTTACCTATTCACTTTTAAATTTTAAGTTGCTAACATATCTGGATTACGAGTTACAACATGAAATGGGACCGTGCATTTTGTACCTTCTTAGATTGTCTTCAATGCTGTTTCTGCTATCACAAAATCTTGCAAGCAGTTGGAAACATCATTCATGACTTCACTGCTATATACACTTTGGATCATTTCAAATTTTTCTGTCACTGTTTTAGCCAATTTTAATCATAATTTAAGGTTAGCTTATTTTTCCGCTGTGTCACATTTCATGTCCTATTTTATGATCCAGACACGCAAGCACCTGAAAATTATCTCTGGTAAATAGTTAAACCATGACACTAATTACTCATGCATTAATCGAAAAATCTCACGCAGGCAGTTTAGAAAAAGAACCAGTCACCTTTTCCATGGGAGACACTGGGCACTTATATACTATATACACATATACGCACACGGGCAATCCGTACGACTTAATAAATATTACATTAACGAATGTAATTTTGAGATAAATATTTACATTACAAAATTTTAACTGTTTAAAAATTAAAATCAATATATAATAGATAATATGCATTATATAACGGATCAATATTTTAAATAAAAGAAAAAAAATAGGACAAATGTTGATTTACTAAAGTTGATACATTTAAAATTTATAAAGAATTCGTGGTTACTGGAATGAAAATAACATTTCGAGTTTAAAGTAAATAAATAAAATATACATTCTTTTAATTATAAAAAGCAATTCATTAAATTATTTTAATTAATCTTGGAGTTTTAGTTGCCTTGGAAACAATTGTATCAAAATCCAATAAGTTTAAATGAAATCAGAATCCAGCAAATGAATTCCTATGATTTCTCAACTGTGAATTTTTTTTTATTAATTTGATCTAATGTATATATATAGTGGTAATATTCGAAAGATTTTCCAACTTTATACATAATGCATATACATATCTGTAATAATTTATACTATAAGGAGTTCGTAGATGCTATTAATAATTATCAGTATAAACATTTCCGCAGTAACGCTAACATAAAATTTAAAATAATGGATAAACATATTGTAAGATAGTGTATAAAATTATGTAAAAATGTAAAGTATTTCCACAGTTTTAAAGCACTATAAACATATCTCATTAAAATTTTATTTAATGTTTAAATAAAATTAAAAACTTATTTATCTGAGATTATCAAGTAGATCACATTGTATAGATTACATATTTCATTAACAGATGGCTCTGAGAATCATTTCTTTATAGTGGAAGAATTAAGATGTACTTTGGCTTGTGCGATAGACAAGGTGTAAGAGAGAAATAAAATAATATAAATCATAAAAGTTATGTTATAACTGAAATACAGGCTTATTATATACTTGTATCAATATATATATATATAGGGTATATGAGCATAAACTCACATGACCTACCACTCTCCACTCTATCTCATAATACTGATACACTTGAACCCATATATGTCGAAAAGATAAATAATCACCAATATATGTATTTCATGCTAAACTAGCAATCATCAGTTGGTCCAGATTATCATTTCTACACATATATGCAATAAGTGCTCAGATATATAGATATATATATTAAGATAGCCAATCTTCATACTTTAATGGATAGGCTTCAATCCACTCCACACTCCAACTCTTCAACCATCCATCCAATTGAAAATCTGAAGATGGAATGCTCAAATACCATCCTGAGGCTGAGATTCACACCCATGTTGACCTAAAGTCAATCTGATCCCTCATGCACAGACATAATCCATTTAATACATATACGAGAGATGGGCAGACATCTCTACTATGTAATAACTGAAATACAGGCTTATTATATATATATATATACCTGTATCAATATATGTAATGTATAAGGTGTATGAGTACAGATGTTATGTTAGAAAAACAGAGGTAGAGATTTAATTACAAAGGAAATAATTTTGGATAAAGCGGAAATTAACTAACACCTGAGGTAACACACAATATGATCACTAATATTCCTCATTTAATTTATGGAAAAACGAATGACCCTGGAAAGAGAAGTTGGCTTCACGTTGGATCACAGAATTCAACATAAAGTTAAATTGTCCATTCTGTTTCACATTCTTGGAACATATGAGTAAAGACATCTAGAAAAGACAAACGACTACTAAGATGCATTTCATACTGAATCAGCGATCTTCAGTTGGCCCAAGTTGCACTCTCTTTTACATGTCTATATCAATTATTTAGTATTTATGAATATCCAAATATTATATCTTCATTTACAAGTATTAAACTTACCACATTTGAAATATTGGCACCAGCGAGGTTAGAAGAATATGTTAATGCTTTGTTAAATAAAAATAATAGATAACTCAGCTATAGACCTTAAACCTCAGTTAGAGACTAATTAATATATCTGTTTTTTAATTTAATATAAATACATAAAATATTTCAACTTCATCTCTCTTTTCTCATGCATACAATCTTCATTAGACATACATAAAACTTTTATGTCACACATTATTGAAAATATAAATAAAGTCATGCTGAGTTCATCAGTTGGAACAGTATTAAAATTGTGAGTGTAAAATGTTTGAGATTTGTAGGAGTAGTAGTAGTATTAATTGCAGTAGTAGTAGTAGTAGTAATAGAAGTAGTAGTAGTAGTAGTAGCAGTAATAGTCGTAAGCATAAGTCATTAACTTCTACACTCTTCAAACAAAAATTACTGCTAGGATGTTTATATCTTACTAAACAAAAAAACAAGATGCTACTATTGTAACTTTCCCAAATTTTCACAAATACATTATCACAAATTAAAACATTTGTATTTTGAACTTGAATATCTGAATTTTTTTCATCAAAATTAATCCTAATATTCTTGCCACCAACAGGTTTCTATCGAGAATATTTGTCAATACTAACATAGATGCCTTTTTCTCTTTGCTATAAGAAGAAATCATACAATACTATATCACACTTTCATTTGTTCACTCTTCTTCTCTTACTGCATTTATCAACAGCATGACTTTTTCCTAATATCAGAAAATGCACTTTCATTCTAAATATATATATATATATATATATATATATATATATATATATATAGAATGAAAGTGCATATATATATATATATATATATATATATATCATCACTATCAACCATTCTTAATCCACTGCAGGATAAAGGTCTCTCCAAGTACAGTCCATCTTCTTGATCTTTAGTTGCTCTTCCTCATATCACCCCTCCATCCATTTCAAATGTAGTCTCTTTCTGGGTCTTTTACAATCTCTTGGAATCCAGTTTAAGATTTCAATTGTCCATATATTATCATCTCTTCTAGCAATGTGTCAAGCCCAACACCACTTCAGTCTTTTAATTTTTTCAATGAGGTTAGTAAAACCTGTTTGTTCCTTTTTGCGTATATGCATTTTCGATCTCTTCTTGTTACTCCTAATATGCATCTCCCCCCATACTTCTTTGGTGGTCTGAGGTCTCTGTATTGCTCCTCTATTAAGTGTCCAAATCTCAGATCCATAAGTAAGAACTGGTAAACACATTTATTAAAAATCTTCCTTTTCAAATACATAGGCTTATTTCCTTTTAGTATCAAGTTATTTCTACCAAAAGCACTCCAAGCAAGTTTAATTCTATGATTAATTTTATCCATTATGTTTTCATCTGCAGTAATAATCTGACCAAGATATTTGTAGTTGTTAACTTCTTCTAAGTCATCATAACCAATCTTTATTTTCATATATATATAGCTTTGTTATTTCTGCATTAAATATGTTAAAAATAATATATTCTAATAAAAATAAACTGTTTTAATGCTATTACCATTCATGAATCAGGTAGAAATAAAAATGGTTCAGTTTTTTGTTTAATTTTTAGGTAATTGTAATCTCATTATTTATTTTTTTAATGTATTTTTAGTTTTACTTTCTAATGTACCACTATTAGGACTAGAAATATAAAATGTTCAAGTATTAGTAGAGTAAAAGTGCTGAAAAATGCCAAATTTGTCTAATCAAAAGATCAAATTCAAAATGTAGAAGCGTTTCATAATATATCTTCCAATGTTTAGAATATGTTTTTGTATTTCGTAGAATTTGAAAATATGATGGATGTAAAGCTACAGAATGCGTGACTAGTATCGCAACTATTCTACTCCATATCTTGAATTGTTCTTTTTCCATCTAAAAGAAGTTATAGTATACAAATCTAAGTGATATTACACATTACATTATTTTCCTGGATTGCCTCCTGATGTTAAACTTAGGCTTTACATATGAATCAAATTATAATGATAGTTTCCTGAATACCACATTGGCTTTACATTTCACTAATATTAATAATAATCTACATAGTGACTGTATCAATTACTATCATAGAATTCTAACATCTACATACCAAAAGTGCCTATCAGTTCCCAGTTGGGCATAAAATGCTTGTAACAACCCTATAGATACAATTTTATTAGACAATAATTTCCAACTGCTATCATGAAACAAAATATATTTGGATTCTATATCTATAATGACATGAAATGCCACAAATTAATTTATGCAGCAAAACCATAATGAAATTCCCATATTTTTCAACTTCTCACTATGTAATGCTTAAATGAAAGTGAGACACATGCATATGTGACTGTTGTAGTGTATAAATACAGTATATTATAAAATAAATCTGATTTTGCTAAAAGCTAAGTGGTTTTATAAATCTGATCCCATGATGACTGCCATAAGCTTATTTAAACTATGACTCTTCAATCCATTATCAAGTCAATCTCAATAAGTAAAAAATGGATCTTTTATTTAGAAATTGCAGTGATAACATATTGAAGATTCATGGTTTAGATAAACATGCTTATGGCTGATATCTTATCATATATATATATATATAAAACATTCTGCATTAAAACTCATATATATATATATATATTATTTCATAATAGTATAAAGAAAAAAATACTTTTTTAATATCAGATTATTTTAAAAGGAGAGATTACAGAAGACAGAAGACTATAAAATATAAAAGAGAACATAGCACTAAATTATAAATGAAAGTATTAAATCAAAATTTATTAAATATTAAATTTGGAAACATCAAAAACTTCATAGATTATACGAATGTAATCAATTATTGATATATACAGTATTATAAATATATCAATTATTGATATATACCGTATTATAAATATATCAATAATTTATATTAACTTTTATCAAGAATTATTTTTTAAATATTTAACAAATATTAACTAAATAAATAAAATAAAAATATTGCTTCCCATTTTGAATTTTTCATCATCATTTTGATAACAGCAATCAATCCAATGTCTAAATTGCAATTTTTTTCATGGATTTCTTGAATTCACAGTCTATATATTTCTCCTATCCAGTTTGATCTCAATTTCCCCCTTATCCATTCTCTGCTTATATTCACCCCATTGTTTGTCTTGGTAATATACTATTTTCCATTATTTGAATACAAGTATAATGTACATAAACCACTAAACATCACATGATCACCATCTCTTAAGCCAGAAACTAGTCTGGGGATATTGGATGAATAGGCACTAGATGGGGATTTTATGCACAAGCCTTCTGGCATCCATCTGGTTGGCACAGGGTGGCACTACTGTATGGAGAGTTTTGCCTGTTTATAATGTATATACTGAACTTTAGATGTAATTAGAAGGGACTTAATATAGATTTTAAAGCTTCCTTCGGCTTTCCATTTCATCTTACATAACCGATTGTATGTTTATATCTGATTGTTTTTGTCTATACTATTCATCACCAGATGAACAAAATTTCTTATGCCTATTTGAAAATTGAAAAAAAAATCCAAATTATAGTCCAAATTTGAATCCAAGAATATAAATATAGGAAACAGGTACACTAATTATTATATGATATGGTTTTTCTACTAATACAAATAAATAAAAGAATTTAAATATTAACTTTTTCAAAGTTTATTATTATTATTAAAATGCTTTTTTTATATCAAAGATATTTTATATACCTGCCAAAAGGATGATAACCTATATAGTTTTAACAGGTAAGTAAATTAAGTTTTATTTTTAGTTTCTTTAGGTAAAATTTTATACTCTTATTATTACAGCTATGAGACCAAATATCCTATTGGACAAGATCACAAACCTTTTAACATTAAACAAATACTAAAGCATCTATTCAATGGCACAAGAATACAATGATGCTCATCCTTATTAAGTATCTACATATTCCCATAACTAATACTAATACTGAAGGTGGAGCCAATGAAAGAGATAGTGAATTCTGACTCTTTTGACGTTTATGTAAACATATGCTTGTTCACGGAAATTTTGGTAAAGCTCCATCTATTGATCATAAATGCAAGTGATAGCAAGTTACGTGATTTATAACTTGTTTTGTTTTTCATAAAAGTACCTTTGAAGGTTTTTGCAATGACATATATTGCAGAGGCTTTTACTATGTGGAGAAACTGAACTGATATCAGACCCATATAGCTTTCTGGCTTGTTAGGCTGGGTTTGAAGACATTATGTGTCCGAAAAATTCATGCTTGCAAACTGATAGGAAATTGTTTCATAAATGCTGGGAGTCAGTGTTTAGATCTAGTTTTTTTTTTCCTATCCTTCACTGATGATAGCAAATTACCTTGAAATCAGCTGATCTAAAGGTGGAGCCAATGAAAGAGATAGTGAATTCTGACTCTTTTGACGTTTATGTAAACATACGCTTGTACATGGAGATTTTGGTAAAGCTCCATCTATTAATAAACCAGAATAGAATATCTATAATTAGTTAATTTACTATGCATTAATCATTAATATTATAATATAATTTTTACTGATTATCTGTTTCCAACAGTTGCTATTCTAATAATGTTACTGTTAATAATAACAATAATAGTAACATAATAAGGAGAGCTCAGGACTATCACTGCTTCTTAATTAACCATTTAGTCAACCTACTAGATACAAAGAAGGATTTTACTTACGTCTATAGTTAATAGGGTATATGAGCACAGGCTTTCACATGACCCACCACTTCACTCTATCTCATAACACTGATACTCTTTTACATATATGGGTTCAAGTGTATCAGTGTTATGAGATAGAGTGAAGAGTGGTGGGTCATGCAAGATATTTTCAACATATATGTGTTTAGGTGTATCAGTGTTATGAGATAGAGTGGAGAGTGGAGGGTCGTATAAAAGTCAGTGCATATATACCCTACATATTACATATATAGACACAGGTATATAATAAGTCTGTGTTTCAGTTATCTATAGTTAATGCAATAATAAGGAAAACTTTTTTTTAAGTGTCAACCCAGGCAACTGCCTGCAAGTACAAGGCAGTCGCGCTGACCTCTCGACCACCAATGCAAGACCATCTTACCATTTTATATTTTTATGATCTGTAATACCCTAAGAACAAATAACCAATTTTATTTTAAATAAGATAATACATAATCTCATCAATAATCTGATTATCCAAAAAGTAACATACTTTACTGCATTTAAAATACATCCTTCATTTATGACTTATGTGATCATAGTAGCTTGGTACAGATCAATATATGTTTTAAAATATGTTTTCTTGAAATAATTATTGAACGTTATCTTATTACTAAGTTGTTTCTTAGTCAAAATTTAAATTTGATAATTTAATTAATTTGTATTGTACCATTAATCTGTAAAGATGGTGCAATGATGATGATTCAGAATAAGGAAATATGACTATATGTTGTAACGAGCATAGACATTCGTTACATTGTTTTTTTTTATATTTATTAAACATGAAAGTAAATTAAAAAGTTCGCGTTTAAAAATTTTCTTTAAGAATTAAAAATTGAAATTAAATATCATCTTAAACTCGTATATATTAAATCGCACAGATAAAAAAAATTATTAAAATAAAACTGTATTAAAAATAGAAAAGGTATTTTAAAAACAAAAACTTAAAAAGATTTGGAGATAAAATTATATCTTTAAATTTATCTTTAAATATATCTTTGATTTGGAAAACAGGTTAATTAATCAGAAATGGAAATGATAAATTTAATTAGTCAAATGTAAACCAGCCTTGGGCATTTAAATGTAAAAACATCGGTCAGATAGGAAAACAATAGAAACAAATAGCCAATGAAAGAAATCCATCGGGAAATCGGACCTCAGCGAAAGGATCATCACATCGATGACATAATGCCAAGTCAATCCTTCGAATACGTATAAAAGGAAAATTTGGAAATTATTAATTAGTGAGTTATTATGATTATTACGATGTGACAGATAGATGTTAGTGCGGAGGTGCGGGAGAAGAGATTGAAGGACGCACGTTCAATCCCTTCAGTTGTTATAAAATGGAAAAATGAAACATCGCTTTTCTTATATTCAGAGGACCACAGGATCATCGGGAAATTTAACGCTGGATTTCAAACGGCAAGCAACTGTAAAAGATGAACATTTCTAAAACCGTAAGAACTTTCTAAGATATAACGAACAATATTAATTTGAAAACACTAAGAACTTTAAATTTTAAACTTTCCTAGTATTTAATTGTTACAAATAGAATCCTATCTGACCAAACTAAATTCTTTATTAATAGTGTTATTTGATGTATTTTTTTCTTATTTATGTAAAATCATTTCCATTTATTTATTTTTTATTCTTTAAGTTTTTATCATGATTTTTTTTGTTTTTCGTTAAATTAATTATATAAATGTTAAACTTAAGTCGGGCATGAATGGCTGTATAGATTTGTAAAGTTATATTAGGGGAGGGTAATCTTAGGTTATTTGTGTCATTGTTAGATTGGGTCAATGGATTGGATATATTGATGTAGTTAGTAGATGTAGTCGGAGATTCGCTACTGGCAGAATCGCTTCATACGCTGCACTCTCCCGTTTTGCCTATGGAAGGAATTATAAGATGCAGAGCGCAGTTCCTTTCTATGGAGTTTTTTTTTTATTGTTCTTCTCGTTAGATAGAAGTAATATTCCTGTCTAATGAGAGTCAATATCTTCTCTTAACCTTTTTGGTGCTGCCGTATTCCGTATTACATTGAATACATCGATGTATCAGATGGATTGATGCCAGTTTGACTGCGAATTTTAGCCTAAGGTTAAATAGGGACAGAATATTTTATTTTCAAATGCAAATCTATGTGGTCTATTCATACTTGACCCTAAATAAAAATGCATTAAATTTAAGTTGTTTATAGACGCTTGCATGGATTGGTTATCGGTTAAGTATGTTTTGGGTTTTCATATTTGATCAAAATATATAGACATTCGATAAATAATGATACCTTACGATGAGTATCTAAAATGTATTTATTCGGATGTCTTTTAAGTTATTGGTGACAATGCAAGTATCTTATGGTGAATACTATTGGGTTACGTATAAATTTCCCTCCGCAATTGTCAGTAATCAATAATTTTGTATTTTGATCGTTTATGTTTACTTTGAAAGGTTTTTGACCGTGAAATCTATGTAACCGATCTATATTCAACATTATAAACAAGCTTTCCTAAATTTATCTGTGCGAACTTAATTAAAATGTAAAATTAGAATATAATAGTAATTAAATGTAAATTAAAGTCAAAAATCAAAGTTAAAAATAATGTTAAATGTTAAAATGTAAACTAAGACTAAAATAATTTTAAATCTTATATATATGTGCATAAATAAATATTTGTATGCTAATTACTGGCAGTGGCTTATTTTATTTATTTTTTAATGTTGAAATCTAATTAGATAAGATATGATATTATTAAATCTCTGCTACTCCCTGAGCTAGTGACATGGGCTAACGACTGGAATCAAAATTATAAAAATAAAAAATAAATTTTTTTTTTTTTTTGACTTACGTATCTGCTACTCTATAAATTTTTCTAGGTTTAAATGCCTAGATGGCGCCCGTAGTGCAGATTACGTTAAGTACCATTCTCCGGATCGTTACAATGTACTTAATCAAATTCATAAACATTAAAGTTATTAATATATTATTTATAACTTTATAAATTACTATGTTGGAACTAGTATATCATTCGACAAACAACAAAATAAAACAATAATAATATAACGTAATAAAATTATTTGCACATTAGAATATGTCTATCTTCCTTTAATAATTATTGTCAATAATTATTAATTAAATATCATCCTTTAGTAATATAATGTTTTCTCTTTATAGCTCATCTTTATTTTCCTTATACAATATAATTATATATACTTGATTTGCTATAACATTTTATTATTGATCAATGAAATTATATAATTTTTTTTGTATTACTACTATTTACAGTCATTATTATTTAGATCTTCTTTTTAACACAATTTTTAATCCTTTGACAACTTTAAATCTATAAGAAGATTAAAAAATATGTATTTTCTTTAAAACAAAATAATATTACTTTCAAATATTCCTTTTTATATTTTATGACATTTATTCCTTTTGATCTCTATTACTTTATATAAAAATTTTAATTAACAATTGTTGAACTATTTGTTTTTAAAATCTCACTCAATCTTTAATCACAGCTTTATTACTCAACTCTATTTAGAAATTAAAACATCATATTAACACAGGCAAAACTCTCCATGCAGTACTGTCACTCAGTACCAACCAGAGTAATCAATGGATGCCTGTGTTAATAACAGTTATGTGCTAACATAAGAAATGGTGATCATGTGATCATATAGAACTCATTAAAATCCTTAAAACTTATCATCTCTTAAAATAAACTTAAACAAAGGCAAAACTCTCCATACAGTAGTGCCACCCTGTGCCAAACAGAGTAATCAATGATGCCAGAAGGCTTGTGAATAAAATCCCTATCTAGTGCCTACTCATCCAACATCCTCAGTTTAGTTTCTGGCTTGTGGCACAGGGTGGCACTACTGTATGGAGAGTTTTGCCTTTGTTTATAACAATTATGTGCTAGTATAGAGATGGTGATCATGTGATGTTTAGTGGTTTAAAATAAACTTAATCTTAAATTTCACTATACTATCATGAGTACTAATATAGCATGTTTTGGAATATCATTAAAGCAAGAAATTACCACATTTAGAATATCTACCATAAACTTATACAATAACTATATATACTTCTGGTTTTAATATTCAAATTTCATTGCTTTAATGCTTAACTTATACATTTTCCCTTAATATACTAACTATAAACAAACAGTATAGCGATGCAGTATCAAGTATAAATATACTATAATTATATCAGATTAAATATGAGATCAAAACCTAAATATCACAATAAATACTTTAACATTATATTTTTATACACACATACTTTTATCCCCTTTAAATTAATACGTTCGTATTTTTATACTTATATTGGTCTATGTTATTATTTATTCCCATTTATTATAAGCTACTAATAATACTAAACAAAATAAAATTTAAACAGTTAAATACATAAATAGATAAATGAAACATGTTATTAATTTTTATTCATTTAAATCTTCCAATACCTTTATAATATTTATCTGAGATATAGAGATTAAAATTATCCGAACGCTACAAATAAAGTTTTAGGATATTTTTATTTCTTTCTTAAAACAGAATACACGTTTAAAAAGTTTTATATTTAGGGAGTTTGGTTTCCACGACAATCAAAATCATTTCAAACATTTTAAACAATTTACAGTTGGCATCTTCGATGATATACAATTCTCCTTGTAAGATAATTAACCGCAAAAATTCCAAGCAAACCATTATTCTCCAATTTGACGTTTTTTCTTTCAACTTACAATAAAACTTCTTTCTGATTTTATTAAACATATATTTTTATTGCAGTCTTACATTTTCATTATAACATTAATTTTCATAAATCATACGTTATAATTCACTTTATCCTATCGGTATCACTTTCAAGTATTATCCTTTTATTAGCTAATATTTTATACAAACTTTCATTTTCTATGCAAATTGATATTATCTTGGATATAAATTACACACATTTTGAATAATAAGATATTTATTCCATATGTTTATTAAGCCATTCCAATTAAAATTTATATCTATTCAATATCATTCATCATCAGTGATTACTTGGTTTTCTTTCTCGTAATATATATATTTTTTTCAATCTTATCTTATTAACAAACAATTTACTCACTTTTATAGTAAACATTCAAAATCTTATATTAAAATATAGATAAAATATTTGTCTAATTATTCTTTTTTCTTTTATTCATTCTGTATAATACATCCTTCTATTTTTATATTATTTATTCATTATATAAAATTCAACTATAACGGCAATCATATACAACTGTCTTAATGAAATAACAAACCATATTGTAACAAATTTTATCTGATTTAAATTATTAATTAAATATAATTCTTCTTGCTTTCTTGTAGTATTAACTCCAGCTTTTCTTGCATACATGTTTTTATTAAAATTATTTTCTAAGTTATTTTTTGTTATCTTCAGTTTCCTATTATTCAATTTAACTCGAATATTTTTTCTTCTGTTTGTCAATACATTCAAAACCTGTCCATTATAGTTTTTATTAATAACACAATATAGACTTAAATAAGCTTGCTTTGTAATTAATTTATTATTTATTGATATAATACTCACTGTTCTTGAATCTACTTTTTTATCTGATAACATGCTTGAATAGATTTATCACCTTTTCCTTCCATTTTTATTATTACTTTAAGCAATATAATAAATTGTCTTTTCTCTTCATCAATAAAATTGTAATTATAAATGTGATTTTTTTCCGCAAACGTTAGTGAAGCTATAATTATAATTTAAGATTTAATACCCTAGCTTAGCGCTTTCGGGATTAAGTATTCAAATCCCATACTCATAGCTTTAAGAATGAAGATTCTGTTGTGAATTGTTGTATATGTATGCAAATGAGCTTGAATTTTTAATTAATTAGTCCATTGTTTGGAGAGAGCAAAGCACACCTCTCTTCTATTAATGACACTGAGGTCATTTGCTATGTAATAAGCCTCTTTGACTTTTCTTTTGGCATCGCTCTTCTCTGTGCAAATTATTTGGGCAGAACTGGGTTCAAATAAGTGGCCTGTAGCTGCTTGCTGGTCCTAGAAGATCGATGTCCCTTCATTTTTATTTTTTACTCTATTATATGCATATATGTGTTGGAAAACTCTTGTATTGATGTTAGCCTGAGTCTCACCATAGTAAGATGCTTTGCAGCCTAATTGAGCATGCTATTATATAGACCACATGAGAGGCTTGATCTTTTTCTATTATATTCTTGGAATTATTTATTAGTCGGTTACTGTTGGGAGGTGTTCTGAAGCTAAATTTAAAATCGTTAGTCAATTTTTTAGCAATTTTTGAAGTTACATTCGGTATAAAAGGAATTGTTAAGTATTTCTTATTGTCTTTAGGCTGTTTATTTTTTAGTTTTCTATAAAATGTTTTTATTCTCTGATGGATAGTACTGGGTTTAAAACCTATGTTGGTCATTTTCTTTAAATATTTATCGATGTTATTTCTCCTATATGCTATGTATTTATATAAATGATGATTTCTGAATAGAAAAGCATTCATACTTTCCTATTTATATGTGTTGGAGGTGTTAGATTTTGGACTTGTGTAACCTCTTATGTGCAGCAGTTTAATGATTATTTTGTAACCTAGGTATGTGTTCTCTCTTTTTATCATCAAGTCTAGATATTTTATTTTTTGTTCCACAGTTTTAGTGAGGGTTAATCCTGAGATGGCCTGAAATTCATTTGGTATTATATATAACAATTCTAATTGTATTTTTTTTTAGAGGATTGAATATTGGTTACCACCAGCAGATATTTTAAGGTCTTTACTCCATAATTTTCAAAAAACTTTATAAAATAATTTTAGGCTATTAATTAAATGTTAATTATTTTACTTTTTAAACAATTTAAAAACTAAATTTTATAGAAAAAAATAATATGCTTTTTTTTCTTCCATGATTTTCTTCAATCCAATCTCAAAAGATCATCTGCTTATTTTTCAAAACATTATATACCGCAATAGGTCATTGGTTGATTCTCAAAACCATTTTATAATGAATATTTAATTAGTTACAAATAATTTAAATAATTTTTAAGCCACTATTATTCTTAGAAATATTTACTTACAAGAAAAAATATCTTTAATAAACTTAATTAAAAAATAGTTAACTTAAAATTAATTTAAATTCTATCCTTTACAGAACAAATTCTAAATTGACTTTATAAACCTTTTATTAAACAAGCATTTATTTTTATATAACGCTATATCTACAATTGTATTACACAATTGGCTTGAAAGGCTGATATTTGAATGTAAACTTTTATTATAAAAATAGCAAAAATCATTATTATCTTAGTTGTTTTTTAAAAAATAAATCAATATTTGACCAGAAATAGTTACTTCTTTATTATATTACATGCACATAACATGATTACCTATATCTACAGCACATATTTTTATTTATAGATATTATTTATACCTCACTACACTTTAAATATTATTAAAAAATTAACTATTAACAAATAATATTAAGTTATATTTTATTATTTTTATTCCTTATATACTTTTAAAATAGGTAACTTAACTAAAACTTCTAATTTAAATGACTTTAGGTTCAAACCCCAAAATGACCAACATACCCCACTTAACTTTACAACCAAATATATTTCTTTATTAAATTTAAAATTATGCATCTAAAATTGACTTTTTTTTTTTAAGTGTCATAGCATCAGCCGGGATGCGAACCCGCAACTCGGGCAACTGCCTGCAAGTGCAAGGCAGTCGCGCTGACCTCTCGACCACCAATGCAAGTTTTAATTTAATTTATTATGGGGTGTACCAATCTAAATGGACACAATAGATAGGTTATTTTTACAAAGGGGGGAGATAAAGTTTTCCTTTACAAATTAATAATTTTAAAACCTTTGGACTGACATTGGAAACTTCAATGAATGTGAATAGAACTTCAAAACTCTTAAAATCCATGTTTTTGATAAACAATCAACTCTTAAGCTATCAACAATCTCAACCTGTAATCAAGGCAATCTACTTTAAAAATAAAGATGGTACATGTTTTGTGCAGATTTGTGGAACAATTCAAGCTCTTCAGCTTAGTATGCCATCTTGCAACTGTGACTTACAACTCAGGGTTCATTTTATTTTCTTTTTACCTGTTAAATATTTAAATAGTCCACAGATTGAAAAAAAGCAATTTAAATTCCTATATTCAAAAGATCATTGTAATTATTTGTCACATATTAGAGAGATCCTTGTATTGAAAGAAAGATTCTCAAATTGGATGTAGAAAAAAGTTTAAAAACAAGAGATATTCATATTGGATAAAAGACCAAAAAACATTGAAACAAGATTTTGATTACCTTAAGATCTTTGACTCCAATTTCTATACTAAATTATGGAATGTTCTCACAAAAAGTAATTTCATCAAAATACCTCAATGTTTCAATGATGAATGCTGATGTGATGTGATGTGATGTATTATGGCTTCTCCTTAAACGAAGTCAAGAATATCTCAGCAATTATGCCCAGATAAACCTGTTAGCCACTTTCTTTTACATTCCCCACTCTAAATTTACCCATAATCTGCTCTATCCCATTTCCACAACATAATTTTTATCAACGTATGTGATGTGATGTATTATGGCTTCTCCTTAAACGAAGTCAAGAATATCTCAGCAATTATGCCCAGATAAACCTGTTAGCCACTTTCTTTTACATTCCCCACTCTAAATTTACCCATAATCTGCTCTATCCCATTTCCACAACATAATTTTTGTCAACTCTATAACCTTTATATCTAAATCCCCCTTATCTTTTCCCAAACCCAGCATAAAAACCAATAATTCACTTTCTGTATAATCACTCTTTTCATATTTATTTTTCCACAACTTCATTATATGTACCCTTTCTGTTTTCAAACATTTACATTCAATTAACAAATGCCTAATATTTTCAATTCCTTCCTTACATAATTTACAAAATAAATCACCCATATTTTTCCATTTACATGTATATTCTTTTGTAGCTAAAGATCCCGTTCGAGCCTTAAACGATGTGATGCTTTAGAAGCAATGCATTAAAGTGACCTCTATTGGAATCTTTGTGAAATATAATGTTAGATCACCTTTTTTTCCTCAGAGTGTGTTCCACAAACCACTTTTTTTAAGTCTATATTTATTTACACTGTACACCTGATACAATCACAATATTGACTCACCATCATCAATCACAGACTATTTGTTTACATAATTATATTGAAAACTGTAAAGTATTTCATAATGAAAAGGTTTGGAAATGCTTTTCATTTGAGTAAACTTTCCAACATACTGATTATATCATTGCCCTTCCCTCTATTATATAGACTTGCTTTGGATTCATTTACATATTCAGTTTTTCTGGTTCTTATAAGAGTAGCAATTCAAACAAATAATATTAATTAGGGCAAATTTTCAAATACTACTCAGATGTTAACAAAACCATATTTAATATGATAAATAATTTAATTTCACAATGTTGATTTAATTTTTATTCACAGATGTTAAAGTGAGTAGAAATTACCTCTACTTTGTGAAATTATATTATTGGTCATTTAGAGTGAGAGTTTGGTAACATTTAAGCAAATGCGGACATTCACTTTTACTAATGTTATTTATTCCCTTTACTAGCCTTATAAGAAACTGTTGAAACAGAATCTAAATGGATCCATTTTATATTTGTAAAGTAAATTTGCCAATAGAGGGCAGTGCATTAATATAATTACTGCTTAAAAAGTTTTCATTCCATTAATTATTAACTCGGTTATAAATTAGTATATATATTGTAGTAGTACAAGTTGATGTGTACAAAACATATATGATCACTAGAAGACACCACCAGACTAAAGCCTGGAACCAGGCTCACAAGAAATAATCTCATTAACCATTTCAAGAAAGATAGCCATCATTTATTTTTACCAGCAATCATTTACAATAAATAAACTAATTGTTTATGTATGCAAACACCCACTGAAAATAATATTTTATTATTACCTTATTTTTAGTGCAATAAACTAAAAATAGATAGGATAATGCTAGGTTGACGAACTTTAATAGTTCGAAAAAATAATTAACTTTAAATAATAATATATTAGTTTTAAATTTTTTTTATTTAATTCTAAGCTTTAATACAATCCAATGGAGTGATTCGATCCGTATTTTAAATCCCTACACCAATTACTCTCTTTCTCAAACTAGTTTCTAATGAACAATTGTTACAAAACCAAAATCCAAAGCTAAATAAACATTTTATGTAGGGTGACCTATTTTAACATTCCTGATAGGTATATGCAAACTGTCCAGAATGATATTAAATCAGCAAATTAAAAAGGGAAATTATCAGATACCGATCAATGCAAGGTAACACCAGGACACACGCTAGCAAAACTAATTAATCTAGATGTAAAGATTAAATGACTTAACCCTGATAACAAGATCCATCCCTAATTTGAAAGAGGATGGCCTGGGCACCCATATCAAAATGGTAGTAACTAAGAATACAAAATTTCCCTATTTAGAAAACTAGTGAATCTGTAAGACATCTTTAATACTCACAATACTATAAAATAACTATCCTCTAATCTGCTGTAAGGAATAGCTAGAATCTAACTCCACTGAACTATATAATGATTAAATAATAAGAATAAACAAATACATGATTAATAAACAAAAAATAAACAAATTATATATATATTTATATTTAAGAGAGCAAATTACATAATACATATAAGTTAAAACTTATTTACATAATACTCTTCATAATTTCTAAACTATTGCATTGATAGTCTTATTTTAAGAAAATAAGGGGTTTAATTGCACATTATAAACTAGCTCATATTTCCTCAGTCTTAAAATTGAGTTTTTGTTCTTCTGGTGAAATCCAATGCACATGACAAGAGTTGTATATCATGAGCTCATGCATTCATTTGTCCAGCTTTTAAATCATTCAACTGGAATGTGGTTTAAAAGTCTGCACTAAGCACTGATATAAGTGTCTGATTAGCTCAGTGGTGGTCCTTTGTTCTTTGGGGATTGGATATGGAATTATGCTCCTGCAGATATAGAGATAGCTATACAGAGATGTATGTTGGAAGTAACAAGAAGAGATCGAAAACACAATGTATGGGTAAGAGAACAAACAGGTGTTACTGACCTCATTGAAAAAATTAAAAGATTGAAGTGGAGTTGGACTGGACATATTGCTAGAAGAGATGATAATAGATGGACAATTGAAATTTTAAACTGGATTCCAAGAGATTGTAAAAGACCCAGAAAGAGACCACATGTGAGATGGATGGATGAAATAACAAAGTGTGCAGGGGTGATGTGGAGAAGAGAAGCTAAAGATCGGAGAAGATGGATTAAACTTGGAGAGACCTTCATCCTGCAGTGAATTGATAATGGTTGATAATGATGATGGGAAAAAACATTCTTCAGAAGAAATCATGATTGATCTATCCAGAAAACATGGTGAAGCTTTTTGAAACAAGGTAAAAAAAAACTGTCTTTTGAAAACACGTTCCTTTTTATGTCATCCCAAATACCCTCCTCCTTTCATTTGGCATTTTATTATTAAAATTTCTACACTTCAGTTTTAATTTTAGAAACTTTTATAACAGCCATGCAACAAGAAAATATTTTCTTTTGTTATTTTAGCTCCAGGTATAACTTTCTTGTCTGGGTTTTATCCAATTACTGATAAATTTTTATGTACAATTAACTCATTCAATTTTATAAAATTTCTTACATTCTTTACTTAAATTATTTTTTTTTACAATGAAGCATATCTTACCCCCTCCACCCTCCTACTACCATTAACATATCAAGAGTAAAATTAAAAATTTCAAATAGATCTTAATAACAATATATGTATTTAGCGTTACCCACCTACTTTCGACATTTTATTAATTAAATAAATTTTAAATACAAACCTAATAAAAATAGATATAAATAAAAATATCTATTATTATATTATGAGGTGAAAAAATACCTCTTCAATATATTATAACAAATTTCAGAATTGTAAACTATGATGATAAAAAGCTATTTCATGATAATGTTGTGTTAGATTTTAGAGAAACTAAAGAAGTGATTATATTGAAACCACTAGATTTACCTGGACTAAATAGACCTTTTTTTTTAATTGGTTGCTGTATTTTTTTTTTAAGATTTAATGTGAATTAAACAAAATATTTTAATATTATATAAATAAATGTGAGAAATGTATAACACTATCTGTACTCCATTTAAAAGCAAATGTACCGATTTTTTTCCAAGAGTTTTTTTTTTTTTTGTGGATGATGGATTTTTTACTTGTAAATTTAACAGCGTTAAGAACAACGTTTTTATTTGCTTGTAAATTTGACACGTGACAAAGTTACAAAACATACATTTAGACGACAAGCGTTGTTAGCCGAGAGGTCATCGCAGCCGCCTTGCAAGCAAATAGTTGGTTGCAGACGGTTGTGGGTTCGCCTCCCGGCCGATGCTATGACATATGAAAAAAAATAAGGATTTTATATGAGATATCATATATTTTATTCCACAAAGAATTCACTAGAAAGCGTTTTAATTGTTCATTCATATATTATATGTACATATATATACAAAACACTGAATAGTTTTTCACTTGAAAGGCTAAGTATTAGAAGAAATTGAGTTTGAACTGGGGACCTCTGATAAACCTATCACTAAACTATCGTATCAAATTATGCATAGCATATACTATTTATATATTAATTTTCTGTGATTATTTATTTACATAATCTTAATTATTGTAAAATGGAAATAAATAAATATAATTGGGTTTTTTTTTCCTCATGTGTCATAGCATCAGCCGGGAAGCGAACCCACCAACCCGGGACAACCGCTTGCAAAGCAGACGTCGCTGACCTCTCGACATTTTTTGCTAATAAATAAATAAAAAAAACGAAAAAGATATATTACAACAAAATTATATTTAATATATATAAAATGTTGCCGCAGCGTTTTATTAAAGAGACGAACAAAATAAGTTTTTTTTCTTTTTGTATCAAATAATACCAAGATTTATTGTCACATGATCTCTTTTGTTTTTTTTTATTTATTTATAATTTTCATTTTATTCTACATTTTCTGATTATAACTTACCACTTTCTTTAAACACATTGGGGTCAAAGTTGGGAATGCAAAAAGTTTAACACTTTTAAATCAAATTGCAGTAATTAAGTATTTTAATTTTATATGTAGTAAAACAAATCAATAATCTCTAATTACCAGGTAGTCTCATTAATACTTAGGCAACATATTCATTGATAAAGTAAATGCTTTAATTTTCTACTTTTATTACATTAATAATAAAAATAAATAATTATATTTTTAATAGTTATTTTCAATAATTTATTTAATGAAAAAAAAAGTTTTAATTCTTATTTGAAAGTATGTCAAATCATGTGTCCCAAAACAGCTACCGGCAAAGAGGCTGCAAAATAATATATGATCATCATCAGCACTAATTTTGCCACCTCTCGCCAAACTCTTAACACAATTTATTCTAGCATCTCCATTTTAAAACTACGTAAAAAAAAAAAAAAACTTCAACGAACCTTTTCCATCGTTGAAACGCATGCGCACCGCACATTTATATTATATACACGATTAATTGTAGGAAACAAATAAATAATTTATAATATTATTATTAATGAATCGACGAGTAGTTACAATACAACAGAGGACGGCTAAATAAGCATAGACATTCTTTTAAAAAATATTAATTAATTAAATAATAAGATTAAATTAATTAGTGTTTGTTTTATTAGTAAAACACATTATTTGGATAAAAAAGTAAGATGTATTTTTTTATTATTAAGAGAACATATGTTATCTATCAAAATATTATTTTTGGAATATATTAATTAAATAAAAATCAACAATTGATAGATATTTATTTCCCAATCTGTCCTTTACAGTTTGATGATTAATTGAAACAGAGAAAGACTACATTTGTACGCACAATTATCAAAGATGTGCGTAATAGGTAGAATTGTATGCTTACAATATCAAAAAACTATGGTAAAAACATTTACCACATGGGTAAGATTTTTTTTATACATGGGAATATAAAATTCTAGAATTGTTATTAATATAGGGGATTTGAACTCAGACGTTCAAGCACCCTTCAACTATTTATACTATTTGATACCACTGGTATACATGACCACATACATGTAGAAAAGATAAATAATCACCAATATACACATTTCACGCTAAACCAGCACTCATCATAATTTGAATATATTATTTATAATTACTTTGAAGCTTTTGTTCACGACTATGTATTAGCTTTAAATAGCTTATTTTTTTTTAGAAATATTACTAAATTCACCATTTGCTGTAATATCTTATATAAATGCAATTTATCCACTCTACTTTAAACACTTTTTAGCAAAATACCTTTTATTGTACATATATGCATGCATACACAATCTTATGACAGTCGAAACATGGAATTGTGTATGCATATATGTACAATAGAAGGTTTTTTGGTAAAAAGTGTTCAAAGTAGAGTGGATAAATTGCATTTATGTAGTTTATTTTTTGTTTATATGTATCAATTTGATTGCCTAGACATTTAAGGTATTTGCAAGCATACAAACAAAAGTTTCTTCATTTTATTTATTTTCACTGATCATAAATAAATTGTTATGTTATCATGTACAGTTATGTTGCTGTTTGAACACATTCCAAACATATGCAATTATCTATCAATAAAACTGACATTCCACTCAATCTGCTGGGAAACATGCTGGCATAACAAATGTAAACCCAGATGATGATGATAATAGACAATGGTATCTAAGGCTAATTTAGATTGAACCCAAAAAAATATTTTAGAAATGGTTAGGCTGAGTTTAACTTTCTGAGTACTGATGTCATTTCGATCATCAGCACTACAATATTCGTTATACTTAATATGTATTCAAGATAAACCATTACATTTTAATATTATAAGTATTACATAGACATAAACTGTTAACAAGACATATATACAGCTAGACGTTATCACTTATGGTTTATTATTTAAATGCAGTATATTAGTTTTTTGAAAAGTTATAAAAATGATTTATTAATCTAATCTTCAGTTTATTTTTGTCTATTGTAATGAAATGTATTTAAACTTCTAGCAGTTTTAATTTCAAACTGTTTTATTTACAGATTATTTAAAGATTTTAGATCAGAGGAGTAAGTGGATTCCATTTTCAGCCTAATTGTAGTGTTATTTTGATAACAGATTACTAATATTTAATTGATTTTTTTTAACATGAGATCTATGCTTTTATTTATATACGATATTCATTTAATTATTGGCACTTGTGTTTGTTATATTTAAAGAACTGACATTAATTAGCTTGAAAAAATGAAAAATTATTGTTTATTAATCTATTTTCAAATAGTTTATCTTTTCCTATTGTAATGACATTTATTTAAACTTTTAGACAAATTTAATTTCAACCTCTTTTAATCACTGCTTTCATTTATAGTATATTTAAAGATCTTAGATTAGGAAAATAAGTGGATTCTATTTACTGCCTAATTTGTAGGGTTGTCATAGCAACAGATTGCTAATATTTTATTGGTTTGTTTCAGTATGATGGCTGTGCAGACAAAGGTTGCCTTCTTTAAAAAGAATAAAAAGAGAAAAATTACAGAATTTATTTTAATAAAGATTTATACTTATGAAGCTATAAAATATTTAAAAGTTCTTTTGATATTGGTGGTAATAAAAAAACATTAATTGGAATTATGGGAAGGTAAACTATTTTTTTTGTTACTTTGCATTTGAGAAGTCTGCCTTGACAGAAAAAACATAAAAAATGAATTTTTAAATTTAATTTTGGAAAGTATTTGGATGATATATCTAAACAAATTTGTGCATTTATCACAATAATTGTATAAATTATAACCCTAAAAGTAGATAAAAAATATATATTTATGATTATAATTGTGTACTTTTATGGTACCCACATTTTTAATTTTCTCATACATGGATAGCTTTCTTGGAATTTAATTTTTATAGATCCATTTCTATAAATTATTTTTTTTATAAATTATATAATTTATTTGTGTATTGTTGCATTTGTTAAATTCTTATTTATTATAAATGCATATCATTTTATGGCATCCATATTTTTCATTTTGTTCATGCATATATACATGCTTTCTGAAATTTAACAATTTTTTTAATATGTTGTAATGTGATATGGCTACTCCTTTATTAAATATCTTAGTCAATATGCCCAGAAAAACCTGTTAGCCACTTTACTTTCCCTTTCCATTTGCCATCCTAAGTTTTTCCCATATTCTTCTCTATCCTGCTCCATTCTATTTCCACACTCTATGGCCTTTATATCTAAATCTCTCTTAGTCAAGCATTGTTAGCCGAGAGGTTGTCGCACCCACCTTGCAAGCAAGTAGTTAGTTGCAGATGGTTGTGGGTTCATGTCCCGGCTGATGCTATGACATATGAAAAAAAAAATCCCCCTTTTCTTTTTCTAAACCTAGCATAAAAATGAAGAACAGCCTTTCTGTATAATATCTTGGTTTATATTTATTTTCCCACAACTTCATTATTTGTACTCTTTCTGCTTGTATGCATATACATTTAATTAGCAGATGCCTAATATTTTCCATGCCTTCCTTACATAACTTGAAGACTAAATCACCTACATTTTTCTATTTCCCCTTTTGCTAACAATCTTGTTCAAGCCTTAAACAGTAAACTACTTATCTTGCTATTATCATAAATTAACTCGCATCCAATATTCTGTTTACTTCTATATATATTTAAACTCTTTTTACTCTCCATACTAATTGTCCATCTCTCCAACTTCCTATTTTTTATTAATGTATTTATTCTTCTATCCCATTCTTTGCCATTATAACACTCAGTAATCCTTCTAACACAATAATTCCACTTTTTGTACAAGTATACTGACATAAAGTTTTTATCCAAATCTTTTGCATACTGTATTACCTTCATCACCCATCTTGTGCCCATTCTTTACTCATAACCTAATTAAATACTATTTTGGCTATTCTCTTACTATTTATAAATTGCAATCTATTGAACATTTTTATTTTGCTTTTTGCATCTCTCATATAAAAACTTAACCATCCCATTTCTCCTTGAATTGCCTCCTTTACTGTTTACCTCTGCTTCTAATGCATGTCTTCATACTTCTCTTTGTATTTTTTCTAAGTAATGTAACACCCCTTTACTAACACATAACACATTGTTACCATAAGTTAATCCTGCTACTGCCACTCCCTTCCATACAATACTTGCTACATCATATTTATTATATGAAAACACTGTTATTTTTTTGTCAGTTCCTTTGCTTCATTTATCAAATTTTCTACCATTCTTCCAAGCAATTGCTCTGGTTAATTAATATGAATCCAAAATAATTATACTTATTCCCACATCTAACTTTATACCCCTCCCCAAATTCTTTCTTTTCTCTTACCCCAGCATTTATCATCATTACTTTTGATTACACTTCATTAAATTTAATCCCCATCTCTTTACCCATCCTTATACATGTCTCAGCATAACTTCCATATTTTCCCTACTTTCTGTGTTCAAAAAAAATATCATTAGCAAATAAAAGACTTGATAATGTAACACCCCCTTGCCATCTATTAATGATATCTCTACTCCTCTTCCTAGTCTCTCTATTGCCCTCTTCAGTTCTTTCAAATATAACAAAAACAAAATAGTGACATAGGGTATCCTTGCCTTCATCCCACCCCATTTTTAACTCTAACTGATTCTACATTTCCTAACTGTTGTTATGTGGTAGATGGATCCACTATGTGGATAAGTCATAAACTCTACTACTACCAGAGTATTCCTCCTATTTAAATATTTGTCTATTTAGAATATGTAGGTGTAAAAATTTTTAGTAATTAAGTATTAATTATATAACAAATAATTTTATTAGCATTATTAAATAATTTGGTCAATAGTTAAGTTTAAAATGCTTTATTGATATGAACTACAAATTTTAAAATGTAACATTTTAAAATAATATAGTTTATTTAGTTCTTGTAAGATTTCAATAAACAAAAGTCAAGTTAGTTTTAAAATTTAGTCAAGCATTGTTAGCCAAGAGGTCATCACAGTCGCCTTGCAAGCAAGTAGTTGGTGCAGACAGTTGTGGGTTCGCGTCCCAGCCGACGCTATGACATATGAAAAAAAAAGATAGTTTTAAAATGTTATAAAGCAGAAGCCATTTGCAAAATAAATTTTATTGAGTGTTAAAATCTACTGCATTTTACGAAAATGCTACTTTCAGTTGATTCATCAAAAGGTATTTACTTTTTATTTTGTTAAAATTGATATCAGCATTACAAAGCCTTCTTTATTTTAATACATTCTTTGTTTTATATATTTTTAAAAGGATTAATTATTTTTGTTTTAAAAAATTACATTTAAATGTAAAATTAATAATCTTATTTTATAATATAAAATTTTAAATATTTAAAATAATTAATTTCTTAGAAATTTTGAAAATATGATATTTATTTGAATTAACTTTTTTTTTTAAAATTTACACATGATGCAGAAATTGATAATGTTATTATTATGCAAGGAAGCTTCAATCCATTATTTTTCTGGAAGTAAAAACACTATACATGGGGAAAACATCAATAAAACAGCAAATATTATAGAAAAAATAATTTCATTATTATTCACTCAAATGTCTGTGTATAATACATTATAGCACTTTAATCATTTCATTGTTGGTTTTGGACACTATGTGGAGTAATGCTGCCTGATCCATTTTATTTCCCTGTACTGTTTTTGACTGATGTTATCTTAATAATTGATAGGGGGGTTGAACTCAGACTTTAACACAATGCTCAACTATCCATGCTATTTTATATTACTGATACACTTGATCACACACATGTCAAAAAGATAAATAATCACCAATATACATATTTCATGCTAAACCAGCACTCACTAGTCAGTTGATCCAGATTATTATCTCCATACATATATACAATCAAAGCTTAGCTTATATTGAGATAGCAGCCAATCTTCATACTTTAATAGACAGGCTTCAAACTATTCCACCCCACAACTCTGATGATGCACGAAATATATATATATTGGTGATTATTTATCTCTTTGACATGTGTATGATCAAATGTATCAGCAGTATAAAATAGCATGGATGGTTGAGGGTTGTGTGAAAGTCTGAATTCATACCCTCTATATATAACATATATAAGTGCAGGAAAAAGCCTGTACTGTAGAAAAAAATCATATTTCTTAATAATTGATATTTTAATAATGGTTACTTATTCAGTCCACTTTTTCAGTTAATAGTTTATATGTAAAAATAATGAACTTATATTTGTTTTCATTTTTGTACATAGATGTCAGATATAATCAGGTAATGCCCAATAATCTGAATGTATTTTCTTCCCCTACAGACAAATTGCAAAATGAAAGCTTTAATTTAATTTAAAAGCTTATTTTTAAATTACCAAACATATGATCATTTGTTTCAATAATGTTTTTTTTATTAATAAAGTATATTTATTACTTTTTCAGAATTCAAGTAACTTCCATGATTTGTTCTTTTTATTTCTCACTATAAATTAAATGCATAATAAATTTTATTTCTTTTAAAAATAATTATAAACTTTTTAAACATATTATTATTGAAATATTTTAAATCTGATGTAATGTCTTTTCAGACTGAAAGTTACTTATATAAAAAGTGCAACTAGTGCATAACCTCATCTTTACAAAAATTGTAATTAGCATATAAACCTCGTCATTATTATATTAAAACAGCTGTAAAAAGATTAAACTAATATTTGCTTAAAAAAATCATTGGATGACAGTTCTTTTGTACAAACTTTATGCCAATTTCAAGTATCTCTTTCAATACCAAAAAAAGAAAGATTAAACGAAAGACAAACAGAAAGAAAAAAATAGAGTGAAAGAGAAAAAAGGAAAGAATGAAGAAAGGAAGAGAAAAAGAAAGAAATAGAGAAATAGAGAAAGAGAAAAAGAAAAATAGAGAGAGAAAGAGGGCAAGAAAGAAAGAGAAAAAGAAAAATAGAGAGAGAAAGAGGGAGAGAAAGAGGAAGTAAAAAAGTCTCCATTTCAAGTACCACTTTCAATGCCTAGAATACTTTCATTATCATTATAACTTATACTATGCGCATATAAGAAAACATTTATTTTCGACAATGCTTCACATGAATACGTTAATTACAACACAATCCTAGTTTTAATGTTTCTCTTTTTATATGATAAAAAAAATACTACACAGTAACATAAACAAGCATAGGAATATAATATAATAAATAAAGATACCAAATAAAACATTGAGTACATGGATATGTTAAAAACTCACAATGAATTAAATCTCAAAAATACCATGTATGGTTTAGTGCATTAGTAGAGAATCAGACACTGGAGTGTACGTTTTTCAGATTGATTCCAGTTCTGGCACTAGCAGCACTCAAGCATCTTATGAACTTTTGAGCAATAACAAATTTTGATTGTTTTTATTGTTTATTAAAGCTCAAAATGATAGGTTTAGTCGACAAAAAGGACAGCAAACAATGAATATTATATATTATTTTAATTTTTTGTTAAGAATCCATCCATGCAAGAAAATATTGCAGCAGAAACATGATTTATCACTAGTTTAAAATGAGAAACAGCAGCTTAGAAAATGACATATGCACATTTTGATTTTAGAATTGACATGTAGATGTCACCACTATTTCATGTGGATTCAATTTCATTTAAGGAAAAGCCAAATCCATCACATCACATCACATCAATTACAAAAAAGTCATGTGATGCTTTTTATTCATATTCACCATACTCTTGTTGCAATCAACAACGTCATCAGGTTATATTCAAAATTACTAAAACAAATATTTAATAATTTTGTGCTAAACTTTTAGAGCTATAAAAAACAAGCTGAGTTTCTAATTTCTGAGCTAAATTACCTTGAATAGCAGGGTATGAATATAATTATCAGCATAAACTTCATCTATGTGAATTGTGATGCAATGAACGTATTGCACTGCCATCTAGTATCTGTTAAAATTATTTAGTACTTACTTTGCTTCTAAGTCAAATATAAACTGCAATACATTTGATTTAAACTTTATATATATATAACAGTGTTTTAGTAGAATATCAAATCTGATATATAGAGATGTGTGTGTGTGTGCATGAATGTGAGAATATGATGTAAATTAGAGCTATATGTTATATTAAAAAACATCACTTACACCAAATTAAAATCCATTTATATAGTAATATTTAAATATAAACTTAAAATTAGAATTATTGATTATAATTATTGATTTTAACTTATTATCATAATTAAGAACAAAGTGCTACTATATTACCAAGACATTTTAAACAAAGAGTTAGTCAAAGAAAAACATTAAAAATCCATTACTGTAATGGACTAAAACATTTGATTAAACTTAAAAATAAAACAGGTTACGTAAAGTAAGGGAACCTCATCATAAGTTAAATTTGAAAGCTCATTATTCCCTGCATGAGAGTCATAAAGTTTAAAAATGAATATTAATAAGCATATATATATATATAAGGCCTCCTAATTTAGTGGATGCACATCCATCTGCCATGCTTATGATCAGGGTTCAAATCAAGGTTGAGTGAGTTTAGAGATTTATTTTTGATTATCAGCTCACAGCAAATCCAGATAATTCAGTACTGATCAGTAAATGAATATCTAGTTATTTTTGATTAGAAGATAAAACCAGAATGGAAAAATACTCAGATTTTCATTACCTAGTGATCAATAGATCAATTGAGTGATATCTTCTCTTTCACTTTTCTTCTATGGTAGCTATTAAAAAGACTTTTGCTCTTCAGCTGGCTATTTAAGGCTGCTTTCACTTTTTATCTAATTAATATATTCCATATACTACCTAATTGTAAAGTTGTCTTGATAACAGATTGCTGATATGTTATTGATTCATTAAAACAAAAGGTATGGTCATGTGATTTACATATGATAACCAGTAAGCAGGTGGTACTTATGGCTTGTTATATATATATATATGGCTTGTTATATATATATATATATTGAGATGGTAATGCCTCATGACTTACAACATAGTAGAGTGTAAAGTTGAAAGGAAAAGTACAAATCAACACAAACATAATTCATTGTAGACATTTATTTACAAGAAATATATACTGAAATAACAGATTAATGCTTAAATAATAATTAAATTATTGTACTTTAAATCAAGCATTAAAAATGTTTATTTAATGTTTTATTTAATTCTGATTTTGATAATTAAGAAAAAATCTAAAACAAGATTGTTTTTATTTTATAATAGATAACAATAATAAAATTTTTCTATTTTTAATTAAATTAAGAATTTTTTAAAAAAATTAAAACTATTTTTGATAAATGAAATTTATTATAATATAATTTGATTTTAAATTTTACAATCTGATTTTGTTTATAGTATTAAGAAATTTTTTAGATAAAAATTGGTTTTGATTAACCCTTAAACCGCTAATTATATTATTGGTTGTAAGAGGTAAAAATCAAATCATTTAATTGGCCAACTCATAAACTGAAGACAAAGCCTATTGTTAAAACATATTTGCCTATAATATTAAATTCAACTCAGATACGTTTATAAAAAGTATATTACTAATTTTTCAGGTTATGAAAGTGAACGAAAGTTCTTTCAAAAATAAATTGCTATTTATTTATTATAAAATATTCAATTTCGGCAAATTAAAAGCGAACGTATAAACAAAAAAAATGCTGACGTAAATGCTTTTTTTCAATTTTACGTTATGGAAAAGTAAAGATTTCTTTTTGCTAAATCTTAAATATTTTTACTAAAATCTTCAATATTTTTCGAAAATAATTTTGTTTTTTTAGTATACCCTGTGAAAATGATTTTAATTTCCCAGAATATACTTTTTTTAAACCTTAAATCACATTCGAAATGAAAATCTCAGCATTTTTCTTTATTTTCTTTGATCAGGCGGTTTCTTTGTTCATTCTAGCCAATCAGAATGTCTTTTTCGGCTGAGAGCCAGCTGACAGCCAATCACCGACAAGCTTCTTTCTTTGTTTAGCTTTAAATGCGGTTTTATTGATTTTTTACTTGTAAAATAATTCAGAAGAGGGCACCATCTTACAGAACTTTTAAAAACCTAATCAATAACTGTCAAACGAATATCCTAGCATTAAAAATAATGGAATTAGAGTGACGTCAGCTGTCGACGAGAGGCCTCGTAAGAGGTGGGAAAAGGGTTAATATGAATTGAAAAAAATTATTAACTTGTTTTTGTTGATCAAGATAAAAGAAATTGTTTTGAAATTCCTCCATACATTATAAAAAGTGGGTTTTAAAGAAAAAGGGGGACAAGATTATTAAATTATAAACAGAAGGCAACTGTAGAATGCAAGCCATTTGTGGCTAGTTTCTTGACAATCAAGTTTGAATTCACATGGAAGGAAGAGCAAGCTTTTTGTGGTTCATAGCCCATATACATGTACTAGACTGCTTATCTGCCTTGAGTCTATCAAACTATAGAAAGTGAATGCAGGTAATTGACTGCCAACATTTAACTGATATATAGCTTTTCCAAACATGTTAATAAGTCATTATACTCCTCTATCATGAACATGATTATAATAGGCCAGGGTACTGAGAGATTCCAATACAAGTCAACTTACTGAAAGATTATTTTGCTATGATTTTATACATATGCTGATTCATTTATATGCAAAGAACTACAAAGGTATAATGACTATCAGTTGTATAAAGATTGTTCATGCTGATATTTATTTCATGGATGGTGATATTAAGGACTGACGGAAAAAATTAGCTGGTGAGTAAAATGTAATACCTATTGAATCATTTTGCAGTTAAAGAAAGTCAATTTCTACTTAATGCCAATAAGAGAATATTTAACATCGATTGTATAATCATTTTGAATGAAATTAAAGCAATTAACCAACAGATTTCTTAAACTTAGAGGACAAAATTTAAAAACAAAAAAAATTTCTAACAATACTTTTAAAGATGTTTACAATTAAGAATAATTTGAAAAAAAACTTTCTTGCAGGATTTTCAAAGAAATCATACTTCTTTTTTTTTTTTAATTTTTCTTTAACATTTTAAAATATGTAACTTGTTATTAGGTAAAAGTAATTAGAATTGATAATGAAAATATTTTATTTTATATTGAAATAAGTGCATGTGTGTATTTATTATGTATATGTTTATTTAATGATAGAATAATACTGATATACAATAACAAATATAATATATAGGGTATATGAGCACAGACTTTCACACCACCCACCACTCTCCACTCTATCTCATAACACTGATACACTTGAACCCATATATGTTGAAAAGATAAATAATCACCAATATACATATTTCATGTTAAACCAGCAATCATCAGTTGGTCCAGATTATCATCTATACACATATATGCTATAAGTGCTCAGCTATATATAAGGATAGCCAATCTTTATACTTTAATGGACAGGCTTCAATCTACTCCTCACTCCAACTCTTCAACCATTCATCCAATTGAAAATCTGATGATGGAATGCTCAAAGGCCACCCTGAGGCCGAGAATCTTGTCACACCCATGTTGATCTAAGGTCAATCTGACCCCTCATGTACAGGACATAATCCATTTAATACATATACGAGGGATGGGCAGACATCTCTACTATGTAGTATTATTTGTATATTTTAAAATATGCTGGAGACTCGTCTACATGTAAACATGCATTTATGTAGTATAATAGAATAGTTTTTATTAGTTTGTTAATAAGTAGAATATTTTATATTCTTAAACATGCATGTGGGTGCATATTTGTATATAATTATTTAATATTTTTTACAATTTGTATATTGGAAAATTATAGACAATGCTACCCATGCTGTTTATTATTTTTCAATCTATGAATCAAAATCAGAATGATGTATTTATATTTATAGTGTACTTGGCAAACTTTTAATTTGATTTTAGTATTATTGTTTCTATTTAATAAATTTGTATATCATTCTTTTAAGTTATTCCCGTGAATTTATTTCATACTAAAATAGGTTTAAAACATTAAGCATCACATGATAGTTTAGATTGAAAATATTTTTTGTGTTTTCAATTTCATTCTCATAGTTTTGTAGTTAAGTAGAGATAAAAGGTGACTGCTAGAGGGTTGCATTAGATCCTAAGATCTAGATGCAGTGCTCTCAGATCCAAAGCTCCTCACTGACGAAGGCCACAAGCCAGAAACTAGTCTGAGGATATTGGATGAGTAGGCATTAGATAGGGATTTTATGCACAAGCCTTCTGGCATCCATTGATTACTCTGTTTAGCACAGGTGGCAATACTGTATGGAGAGTTTTGCTCTGTTTAGGTTTAAAACATCATATGTTGGTATTTTCTCTTGTTTACAATCACAGTTTCTAGAGTCGCTGCTTTCCAAGCTAGCCTGAGCAATAATTATAGGTTTATATATATGTGAGGATTTATGTTTTTGGGTGGATATCCAGATAGTTCTCTAGATAGTGCAAAGGTATCGCCTTTAAGCTTCATTCACTGCATTTTATTTATTAAAAAAAAGTCTAAGTTTGTAGTTGGCCTGTACACGTATGATACTTTATGGCCAAGGTATTGATGGTGATGAAACTTGTAACTTATAATCATTGTCATAATTACTTATAGTTTTGTTCAGTGCTGCTAGTGATGCTCTTATTTCTTTTATATATGGTTATTTTCTGTATTTATATATTTTATCTGTGATTATTTTATTTGTGTTATAAGAATGATGCTGGTTTACTATCTCACCATATTTACCCCATATTCACCTCTTCTCTCCATACCATTACTATATATATATATATTCATGCATGTAAATATATAATTATAATTACCAATGACCTAAAGAAAATATAACACTGTATATTGTAACCATGTGGGTGGGTTCAATGTTTGTCAAGTCTTATTTAAAAAAGGCTTAAGTGTGAAAATTCTTTAATTTTAATTAGTAACAATTATAATATATTAGAACAGTGTATTATCTTGATGGTACGTAATAATAATCGCCTATTGTATTTTAAAAGTAAGTATTTTTTTTTCAATAAATCTCCTGAAAGTGATAAAGACTCAGACTATTCAAAATATGCTAAGCCCTCTGGTGGAGTATGTATAAGATTCTATATGCAGTTTGCCAGGTGGACTAAATTTCAATAATATTAAAATGATAATTTAATAGCATTATTATTAATTTGAAAGTATAAATATGTTTTGGTACTTTATTATTATTAAATAATAATAGTTAGAGAGATTTAAATTTATAACTCTTCTAAATCAATATTTGTAATCAATTCTTAAGTATATTTTGTTATAGTAATTTAAGTTAATATTGAATAGTCTGATTAATTATTACTTATGAATATAGGGGAGAAAGTATTAATTATATGCACACTATGCTGTTATTGGTCTATTTTTAATTGTACCGCAATTCAATGTAATAAAAGGTATAAATAACTTGGGGGGATTATTAAAGAAAGAAACTAGAAGCAAGACATTAACATCTGAAACAATAAAACTAAATAAATCAAGAAGAAAGCTGAAAAAGTGATAACACAGGATTTAAATTGATCAAAACTAAGATATGTTGTAATTATTAAATCATGAAATAGAAAATTTTAATTCCTTATATGCATGATGCCTTCTGTAACCATCGATCAACATTTGTCAAGATTTTATACTGGGAGAAAAATGGGAACCATATTAGAAAATAAATATTTCATAAACAGAAACTTAAAACTTAAAACTGGACAAGCTATTGTAAGCATGATATTTTATTTCACATATTATTATAATTATTATATACATTTGAAAATCCTGCATCAATTATTTAAAATGACAAAAAGAAAAAAAAATGTTCTTTCTTTTTTTTTTATAAAGCAAATATAAAATACTTTTTTGCTTTTATCAAGTATATAATAAAAATCTAATTAAAAATAATTTGGACAAAACTTTTTAAATTTAAATTGAACAAAGTAAAAGTTACTTCAAATGAATAAGAAAGTTTACTGATTTTATAGGATCTGTAAGTTTAGTTTGTATTTTTTTTTTTTAAATTGTCTGATAAATCTTTTGAAGCACTAACTTGATTAGTCATTAAAGAAATGAAAATTGAAATATGTTTACTATACTAATAAATGGAAAAAAATGTTTAACTTACATTTATTAAAGATCTTTAATGGAAATCCTGATAAGAGAAAAAAAAACAATAACCATTTATTATATTATTCCAGAAAATATTTAATAATATGGATATAAAAACATAAATGAATAGATATCTGCTTCTTAATAACTGAAGTGAAACATTGGAATTAATATTAATTTTAAGTGTTAACTGATCTCAAAATGATTTGAAATGCTGAAGTCGCCAACTATTTAAAAAGTATTACCATGGATAAAATAAAATTAAAAAATGCTTTTGTGAAAGTTTTCTCTTGCTATTTGAAGTTATTATTAAAATTACAATTTAGCCAAATAAGTGGGATCCAAAATTCTGCAGAAAATAATTACAAGCGCTGTTACATCATTATTGTATTGCAATAAAGTCTTGATGATTTAATTTTACTATATTGGGATTAATATAAGAAATATGAATGCTTCGGTTGTAAAATGTTTAACCCATAATAGCATCATTTTCCTCATGAGTCAGCTCATAGTTAAGGAACTCAAATTATGAGCTAGGGGAATAAAATAAAATGTGATAGTAATGTTTTTTTGTTTGTTCATGTTTGTTATTATATTCTACTAGTTTTAGATAGGTTATTAAGGTTATATTTTTTTAATGGTATAAATTTGTAATAAGTCTGAAAACAAATCAAGGTAAAATTATATACATTTATTTGTTTATTTTTTTATTTTTTTATTGGTTGGTCAAAAATTTAACTTTAATTTAAGTAGGTTTAGATAGAGAGATATGCCAATCTCTTACATTTATAAAAAATTATTTATAAGAATAATTTATTGATATTCTATTTGTGGGTAAACAGACAAAATAACTTGCCAGAAGAATAATAGTATTTACTCATAATAACTCAATTATCTTATTATATAAAGTTTTCCATATAAGTAGGGATACATTCATTTTATATCTTTATTATATTTTGCCTATGATTTAAAATGTCCACTTTAGTTTATAGAATTTATGCTATTTTTCATTGACTGGTGTGTTTCTTATTAATGAAAATTTTTTATGTTGTTAAGAAAATATTTTGTAGTCACTTGACTTACAATACTTTTACTGGTTCAATACACTATCTAGTATATATTGTAAAGTAGGATATTTATCTTTTAGCTTTTATTGTGAGAATTATTTTATCTTGCCATTGTTTTGATGAAATTTTGTGCTAGTTTCCATTTTATATGTGTGAGAAACATATAATTTCATCAAATATTATATCATTGACATTGTGCATGGGTAGATGGAGCATACTCTCCCATTGCTTATTCCATGAGAGGATTATGTTGTCAAGCCTAATAATTAGTTAATGCTTAACTAGCATAGTTTAATCTCTGGAGAGGATTATTTTCATGGCATATATTCTGTTTCCCTGTGTTGAGACGATGTCCACACACTTTATACCTAGGAAAACGGTATTGGAATCTGCCATATTATTATACAACTATATAATGTTGTTTTGAAGAGCCTTTCGTTATTGTCTGATCTCTCATGATGATGTCTAGTTATTTTTCCATTGTGTATGGTGAAGTTCTTGATGTTCTAAAAATTATATGGCAATGATAAGGTAGAGTTAGCTTCAGGGACACTTGTTTATCTATAGTGTTTAGCTAAGTAAAATAGTGTATGTATTGTGCTGTTGTACTTTGTCAACAGTTTACAAGCAAACCAACAAAATTTACTAGTAATTTATGTATAGCATAATAAGAGATACACATGTGCAATGTTATTTTATTTCCATCAAGCAGTAGTTCATCAATGGATCAGTAAGACCTTTCAATATTTAGAATGATTATTTTATGGACATAGTCAAAGTTTAGTATCCTGCATACATAATATTTCTGGTGTCTGTTTTCATATTTATGTAATAAATATCATTATGCTAAACAGTAATAATTGTCATTTGTGCTTAACATGATAATTTCCATTATCAAATTATTGATGCCTAAAGTTTAATTATATTTTAATGCTTTCAATAGTAGATTATAAATAGATATTATGTTACTAAACATATCAGTGCATCAAAACTGATATACCGGTACTCAAACGAAATATACCTTGCTTTATATTGTTTCTAAAATAGATGTATGTTTTCCCTTTGTTTATTTTTATTTTTTAAAAAAAATTGTAAATAGTGTAAATAAATCTTGATAATTTAAAGATATATTTAGTTGTCTGTGGTCTTATTGCTAATCATCATCCATATTATTATTGTTATTGCTATTAATACATTATTTTATTGTTTTAAAGTCATCATCAATTAATACAGTATATTTTATTATGCATTAATATATCATAATGATTTTGGTAAACTTTTACATTTAAAGTACATTTAGAATTTATGGCTTATTGATTAGAATACTGTAAATCTTAAGCCCATGTCTTATTTTAAATAATATTTTAATGATCTATTAGTTTTGGAATAACCTGCTTATGTGAGTCATTAGATCTATCATTCACTGATTTTGATCACATTACCCATAATTATTTAATAAATGAGAGTTTGTAAGTTAATGTGCTTACTTTATTAAGAACTTGTTTGTATTTCATAAAGCTTAAAGTTCATATTACTGTTGGCATTGGAATTGCCAAACATTGTTTATTAATTCTATTTTGTTTTATGAACTGTTTTATTTGTTATATTTGGGTAGTGGCAAAATCCCTCTCACTGACCCAGGTATATCTTGTAAAATGATAATGGTTAAGTTATTGGAACCCTGAGAAAAGTAAATTGTTAATTCTTAATTGTAATTTTGAATTGATGATAGTTTTAGGTCTTAAATTATTTGTTGTGTTTTGGTTGGAGTTATGTTTATCTTCACAATTTTATTAATTTAGTATAACTTTGAGATGTCAATTTCTTCTTTAATTTTAAAACTTATAGTTTATTTTAACTTCACCATTAACTATTCTGGTTTAATCAAGCTTAGAATCCATACTTTGTTTCATTTTGCTTTAATATTATTAATACAATATTAGTTTGTAGTTGAGGATCTCATTATCCATGGTCAACATTGTTTTCATATTTCATTTTCATTTTTATTTCTTTTACTTCTTCATCTTCATTTTATCTTAATTCATCATCATAATTAATTCATCCTTCATTGGCTCATATTTTATCACCACCTTTTAATCATTCATTATCCTAATACATTTTCTTTCTCTTAAGCTCCGTTTGTTTTCATTATTTAATTATTATTTATTTCTTATCTATTTATCATTTAATTCATAATTCAAATTCCACATTCATCTCATAGACCCAATTATTAATTATTTATTGGTTTACAAATATTGAATTTACCTAATAGTATTTTGCTTTGGATTTTGAAGCTAGTTTAATTATCTTCATGGAAACGTTGTTGACCTTTCTTATATCTATTGTTGCATGCTAGCTTAATTGGTTTTAAGAAAATAATGTCTTTATTTTAATATTTCTTTTCATGCATATATTCTTAATTATTCGTGTAGTGAGGGTTACAATATAGATATGTGTGTATGAATATAAGCTAATTTAGTCAACTTTTATCATACTTTGCTATTTTTGCTCTCATTTATCTTTTTCATTTGGGTAATCATCTGTTATCTTTTTCTTTATAAAGTTATACAACTGTCTAAAAAAAGGTTTTTTATGAATTTTTTATATAAAAAAATAAGCTTATATGAATTTCTTTTTGTTTTTTAGGTTTTTCGAAAAAATAAAAAATCCTCATTTACTTTTGAAAGTATTTTTGTAATCTGAACTTTTCCATCTCACATAGCTCCACATTCTTCATCTCTTTTACAACTATAATTCTAATTCAGATTTTTTCAAATTTATCTGCCTCATAAATAATTTCCTCTCATACAATTTCTTTCTAATATCATTTTTAACACTTAATATATATATATATATATATATTACAACCATTTTCAATCATTATTAATCCACTGCAGGATGAAGATGTTTCCAAATTCAATACATCTTTGCCAATCTTCAGCCTTTCTTCTCCACATCATTCCAGTACAATTCCTTATTTCATCCATCCATCTCACATGTGGTCTTTTTCTAGGTGTTTTACAATACCTTTATAAAATATGGATATTAAAAATGGAATCAAGAAACTGAAAAAATATATCAATATGTAGTAAATTTGCAAAAAGTATTTTGTGGATTAAAATGGGAAGCTAAGGAAATAAAAATAAATGGAGATTATTTACGCCATCTTGACTTGCAAATGATATAGTTGGCTTTGCAAATAATACTTGAGAACTTTAGGAAATGTTGCAAGAGTTATCAGATGAAAATAATAATGTAGGGCTAAAGGTAAATGTTAAAAAGACTAAAGTAATGTTCAATGAATTTTCTCAAAAGATGAAAATAGAGATGGATTATGATGAGTTAGAAGAAATTAACAACTACAAATATCTTGATCCATATTATTACTACAGATAGAAACATAATGGATGAAATTAATCATAGAATTCAATTTGGATGGAGTGTTTTGGGGTAGAAATAACTTCATATTCAAGGCAAAATGCTTCTGTGTTTAAAAATGATTTTTTAATAAATGTGTTTTACCAGTTTTTACATATGGATCTGAGATTTGAATACTCAACAGAAGAGCAATTCAGAACTTCAGAACATTCAACAAAGTATAAAGACATGCATGATAGGAGTAACAAGAAGAGATTGAAAATTAAATACATGGGTGAGAGAACGAACAGGTGTTACTGACATCACTGAAAGAATTAAGAGACTGAAGTAGATTTGGGCTGGACATATTTATTGCTAGAAGAGATAATAATAGATGGTTAGTTGAAATCTTAAACTGAATTCCAAGAAATTATAAAAGACCTAGAAAGAGATCACATGTGAGATGGATGGATAAAACAAGAACTTGTGCAGAGATGATATGGAGAAGGAAAGTTAGAGATCGGAGATGGATTGAACTTGGAAAGACCATCCTGCAGGGGATTGATAATAGTTGATAATGATGATAATATTTATAACTTCAGGTTAACTAAATATTTTGAAAGTATGAGGAAGTCATGTGAATAGAAAATATTTAATTTATACATGTTTGCTAAAATATATAGCAATAAAATTTATTGGAATTATTAAATGGTAAGCAAAAATTATACTAAAAGATTATTAATAAAACAAAAATCCTTTCCATTATTCCAGGATAGCACCAATGTATTTTTTTTATCTTTGATAGTTTGTTACTTTGTGTTGCAAAAAAAAAAAAGAATAGCCATTTATTTTTTGTAATTGATTTTTTTTCTCTATGAAATATTAGTATTAAAAAAATTGGAAGCAAACTTTAATCACAATGTTTTCAAAACATATTTCCATTAATGTAGTATATATTTATGTAAACATTACAGAGAAAGCTAATAAAAATTATCACAAAACGTTTAAGAAGAAGAAAAAATATTAATTATTAAATGTTATCATTAACTTAACTTGTACACTATCAAAAAAAAGCAAAAAAAACAAACAAAGTAGTTAAGCGTTGGTGGCCGAGTGGTTAGCACAGCTGCCTTACAAGCAGTTGTCCCGGATTCGCTTTTCGGCCAATGCTTTGACAGATGGAAAAAAAAAGACAAAGTAAAAAATAAAAACTTGCTTTTTCTAACATTTTCATTATCTGATTACAAATGTACAATATAGATATAAAAACACTGTAAATGTGTATCCAAATGATATTAAAATTAATAGCTGTTATTATTTAATATTATATTTAATATTAGTTACCAAATGCCTTTGACAGATGTTCAGCCTGCTTCAACATATTCATTATTTATTATAACACTTAAGTTTTCATACACATTGTATTTATATACCATGTAATATAATTAAATAGTTTAAGGCTCGGGAATTCTTAAGTAGTGTTAGCATGATCCATGATTCATAAACTTGAACTTCAAAGTCTGTCAAAATAATGCATGGCTATTAATTACTCAATCTTACAATAGGTGGCACTGGTGTAAAATAAAATAAATTTATAATTTTGATATTTTTGTATTAGTCCGACAATAAGATGACATGTACTAGTTCAGCAATAACTTTGTAATCTTGCGATCTTGGAAAATAACATCTACATGGGAACTTCTGACACACTTAATTGATCAAATAAACATTTTATTTGGAAAAATGCTGACAGTATAACTTTATTATCTGAAAATGAAACAAATGTCTACAAACACACATTTATGTTTTTCTTGTGAGAAATTATTTTCCACTAACTAAACTTATAAAAATTTATTTTGAAAAATTGCTACTTATAACTTTATTTAGTGGAAATGATACAAACATGCATTTACATTTTTTGTGAGAAATGATCTTCCATCAAGTAAACTTTTAATAATATAAATTTATTATAAGTGGTAATAGCCAAATATATATAGAGAGAACAATTAAAAACCAGTCAACACTTAGACAATCCCAATATAGATAACAATCAACAATCTCAAACTGTTGTCATGGCAACCTCCTTTTAACAATAAAGGTAGAATCCCTCACTAAAAATTGCAACTTGACCACAGAGATTGAAATTATTGATACAAAGAAATTTAAATAAACTTCTTTAAAAGATAAATATAATCTATTCTGAATGCAGACTAATGAATAGTCAATTATAACATTACAAACTGCAATTATAATTTTCAAATTGCACCCAAAGTATTACTTAAATAAGTGTGTTATTACATTTATACATAGAACCATACAATTCTGTCCATTTATAAAAATGTTGTTTCTTAGCATTATTGCAGCAATGGACTGAAGAAGTTTCTTACCTTAAACCGGACATGAAGTGTCAAATTTTAATCATTTACTTTTGGGGGAAAAGCACTGCACATTCACTTTGGCAAGAATTAAAGATGGAAAGTAAATTCTGTGTAGATGTTACTTTCACCAGATGATTTATTACTCATGCCAGCATTCTTTCATGACATCAATGCATAGTTAAAATCATAAAATGATAAGCAAAACCAACATTTTGATTAATTACTTTCTCCTCATTGGAATATTATCTAATATTTACTTACAAAATTAATTCCATTTCCTATTCACTACTTTTTTTTAAAAGCTTCATTTTTATTGGATATAAATATAGGGATTTGAACGCAGACTTTCAAGCACCCTTCAACTATTCATACTATCTCATACCACTGATACATATGACCACATACATTATGTACATTGTGTATTATGTATGTCGTCATGTGTATCAGTGGTATAAGATAGTATGAATTGTTGAAGGGTGCTTAAAAGTCTGAGTTCAAATCCCCTATATTTACAATTAGGCTCCAAGTATGTGAAAAGTGCCTGTATTTCAAATATTGGATATAAAATAAAAATTACTGACACAATTCCATTTATTTGTAATTCCAAATAATAAAAGAAAAAATGTGGGTTAAGAAATATGGCACTTACTCAATTTTCTTTTTTGCCATGGAAACTGAGCAAGGGATGGGAGTATGAATGTTAAAAAAAAAACTAACAAAATAGTAATAAATAAGTAAATAAAGCAGGTTTTTAAAATTAAAAGTAAAAATTGAAAAAAAAGTTTATGTGAATATAATACATAAGCGGAGCTAATTAGAAAATTGCTTTAATTGAAATAATATTGAGATGTTGTTTTTCTACATACAGAATGTAAATATAGACATTATTAAACAATCGCTGATTATTATCATGACTTATTGATCACTGATACAAACATACAATCAAAGGTCTTAAAATCATTAATTCAGTTTTTACAGAATGAATAATATAAGTACTTGACTATTCAACAAACGAACTCGAGTTTAATCGTGTGTATGCGGTGAACTTGTAGCACTTCTAAAAAACGGAATGAAAATAGTTTAGTTTTTTCAGATGTTTTTGTTCATATGTTTGAAGAATTTGGGATGGAATTAAAGTTTTAAATATATAAAATGTAAGTTCAGTAATTCCACGTGAATCTCGTTCCAAAATGAGAACGAATGTTCTAATTCTCCGTGTTGACGAATATTTGCGAAATGATTGAATTAAAATAAGGTATGCTCTGATAAAGGGAAGGAGGGTAAACCTGAAAAAAGTATATATATAGAGAAATTATCATTTTTAAAAATGTCTTTTTTTAAAACTCGGTTATGAAATTTTTGTTTAATTAATTAAAAAAAAAAAACTTTTCCTGTAATAATCCAAATCGATTAAAAGTTTAATTGCTAATAAACTGTAATTAGATTTCGAGAAAGAAGCGTCTATCTGATTCTAATTATATACTTCCTTCCCCCCCCCCTTTTTTTTTGTTTATTTGTCATTATTTAACTAATTGCAATTGAGAATATAAATTACTAAGAGTTATTAACTCAGTGATTACGATATCACTAATATCTCATTTTAAAAGTTTTCATAAATTGCGTAAAGACTACTTATTTATATATATAAGTTGGACAAAATAATGTCAACACCCACCATATTAACGCCATATTTTTTGACATTATATAGAACAGAGGTGGCCAACGCGCGGTTCGCATGCGGCTCAGGATGGCTATATATGCGATTCAACACAAATTGTAAACTTACAACATTAAAAGAAATTTTTGAGATTAAGTATCGCAATGTGACTAAAATAAGCATACACACTGAGACTTGGACGCTTAATAGAAGAGCAGTACAGAGACTCCAGACCACTCAAAGAAGTATGGAGAGATGCATGTTGGGAGTAGCAAGAAGAGATCGAAAATGCAATGTATGGGTAAGAGAACAAACAGGTGTTACTGATCTCATTGAAAAAATTAAAAGATTGAAGTGGAGTTGGGCTGGACATATTGCTAGAAGAGATGATAATAGATGGACAATTGAAATCTTAAACTGGATTCCAAGAGATTGTAAAAGACCCAGAAAGAGACCACATGTGAGATGGATGGATGAAATAAGAAAGTGTGCAGGGGTGATGTGGAGAAGAGAAGCTAAAGATCGGAGAAGATGGATTAAACTTGGAGAGACCTTCATCCTGCAGTGGATTGATAATGGTTGACGATGATGATGATGACTCTTTCAAATACAATCTCAAATGCCCACTAGTTTTATGTAGCTCTCTTTTCTTTTATTTTTATAATAACAAAATATATGCACAACACTATTAACATTTTATAACTTAGATATGTACATTTTCTATATTAGTAATCATAAACTTGGAACCTGCTCCACGATTTTAAAAGACTCCAAGGACCACTGCATAATTAGGATTATTATGTGAAAACTTTTTTCCTCACCTATGGTAGCATATATCATGAAAATTATGCACGGACTTCTTTTTGTTTACAGCTTTTAGTAATATTTAGTATTAATGTGGGACTCATGGCAAATCTTTTTCCAATGTGGCCTAGAAATGCCAAAAGGTTAGACACCCTGATTTTAAACATTACCTTTTTATTTTTCACTTTTAGACAGAACTTTTAGAAATATGTGTTATAGATGGTAGTGACAGTTTCATAAGTCTGTGAGAAGAAAATGTAACAGGGTTACTCAAACAGATATCTGTGACATGAGGCTAATAACCACCTAAATTTTTCTACAGTTATGCCATCTAATAATCATACAATATTTAATCAACATGTTTATTATGGACTTTACATTTTTCATTTTTACTTATTTAGCAGAATCAGATATGAATGTCATAACATCAAAAATCACATTTTTTAAAGTGATGAATACCATGGCCAATGTTTAATTAAATATTGAAATCCGTTTAAAATTCCAATTTTGGAAATATTGCTATGACAAGGCAATATTGAAAATCTCATTAGAAGGTATATATTTTTAAGTCTAACGCAACAACTACAAAGCAAATTCCTAATATTTTATTCAGTTTACATGAAAATAACAAGATTGCTTTATTGCACAAAATAGGACACATACATAAAAATTTTGAACAACTCTGAAAGGCAATTACTGTACAATGTAGAACAATTGACAATCCTAGGTATATAACACTGAAAACTACTAAAAAGAATCTGTGATTGAAATCATGCTTATTGAGAGGGACAGAGAAGCATTAAGAAAACTTGTGGATAAACACAAACAGAGAACAAATCTAAGCATTCTACCATTAAGTCTCACAATCACAACACTTCTGGTTAAGCATCCATTTTGAAAACCACTTTTTAAATGTGGTTACTAAAAGATATCTATCAGTGAGATCATTATTATTTTAATGTCCAGATCATGATATTCTGTTCACTATACAGGGATGAACTATAGCTGCAGATGACCCATAATGCAAACACTCTTTCCAGACATTATCTTTTTCCAAGCTAATAAAAGACTAGCTAATATAGATCACACTATGGAATATTGATTTAAGAAATATGATGACAATGTTACAACTGTCTTATTGTGTTTTCAATTACCTAATTAAAATATTATTAAATTTATGTAGGCCATTTGTAAATGATGAAAGAGAAATTGAAATCCTCCAAAAATATCCTTTAGACATCTTGAAATTTCTCTTCTTGTATAATGATTCCAAGAGATTGTAAAAGACCCAGAAAGATACCACATGTGAGATGGGTGGATGAAATAAGAAAATGTGCAGGGGTGATGTGGAGAAGAGAAGCTAAAAATCGGAGAAGATGGATTGAAATTGGAGAGACCTTCATCCTGCAGTGGATTGATAATGGTTGGTGATGATAATAATAATGATTCAAAAAGATACTGCTGGAATGCAATAAATTTTTAGTTTATATGGTGAATACTGGAAAAACATTAAGATGTGATAGAAAATGTGAATAATGATTAAGAATCCCTGACCAAAAGTGTTTTCTGCTTTTTGTATGTTTTAATGCTAATTCATCAAAAACTAGGCAGTTTCTATTCTAAGCAGTTTTATTCAACTTCTGTTTATACCTTTTCTTTCAACCTTTTTTTTATATTCAATTATTTTTAATCATTGATGATACTGTGGAAATCCGACATGAGTTTCTTGTGCTTGCTCTTAACTGTTATTAAGAAATGGTGATCGTATGATGTTTATTGGCTTAAAACCAATCCTGTCTAATAGGATAGTGGTGGCTATGGTTATTAAAAAACCAGAGAGACCAAAATGTATAGGTACTGAACTGAGTTCAGACCTATATGAGTATATAAGCTGATGAGCTTGGATTGAAAATATTATAGTGTTTTCAATTTAAGTTTCATAGTTTTGTAGTTAAGTAGAGATAAAAGGTAGCTGCTGGAGGGTTGCATTGGATCCTAAGATCTAGGTGCAGCGCTCTCAGATCCAAGGCTCTTCACTGACAAAGGCCATAAGCCAAAAACTAGTCTGGGGATATTGGATGAGTAGGCACTAGATGGAGATTTTATGCACAAGCCTTCTGGCATTCATTGTTTACTCTGGCTTGGACTGAGTGGCAATACAGTTTTGCCTGTTTTAATAATAGATTATGTATACGATTATATAAACATTCTGTGCACACATATATCATAATCAGCCACTCTTAAACGAAACGACTGCTTTAACCCCAGAAGGCAAATATATATATATAAAATCAAATAAAGAAATAAATTATTGATTATTGCTTCCTGGAAAGATTATACCGAGAGATATCTAACATATTGTATCTATCTATCTGACATCGCTTTCTCTTTACTACTCCTAAGATTTTGCTCAAACAAGGGAAGAAAAAATGAAAATGTGATGCACAAATGCATTACGGACCACACTTATTACTATCTTAAGTAACAGAAAGCAATACGATAAAATAAAACAAAGAAAAGATAGAAAATATTGGCAACAGTAAACCTTAGTTGAATTAACAACTTATTCTATATGATAGCAGAAAATATTCTTAGTTAATTTCGATTGTTCGAAATTAATTCTTATATGTGAAAATCATTTCACTAAAACTGTCCACTGTGAACCTTATATATTTTTGAGTCTGACCGCCAGATATATAAAATTAGGAGTATATTTACTTATGTGTGTATTAATAAACACGCACACACAAATGAAAGTATGGAGATATATAGTTGAATAGTTAAATAAAATACTTATCCATGATTACGATAATAATTTTAAGTCAAAAATGCGTCTGCATAATTCTAAAGATCAGACTAATGATAAATGTCAATCAATTTCATTTTTATAAACTCGTATCAGATAGACAGCACTGCCTACAGCAATGGAACTAGAAAGATCAATATTCGTGTACAATAGATGCACTTTCCAGTTCTTATAGTTTGCAATTGTCCTTTATGTTGAGGATTACTCAAAATACTATCCATTAAAAATCTTTTCACTTTGTCAAACTTTCGTTTTTGAAATTTAACTAAATGGATTGTTAACATTATTGGATAAATTTTATCAAAAGACACTTAAAATTTATTTTAAATCAAAAAGCAAAATTATTGAAACCAGGTGGTAAAACTTTGTTTATACCAGATCTTAATATCTGTATTAATCAATAAAGTCTTGTCGAATTTTTTGGGATTAAATATGAATATGGGGTAACGCTGAATCTTTTTCATTCTATATGCATACTATATATACACACAAAAAGATAGAGAACAGATTCAGAATATGTTGTTATTGCATACACGTACCACATTCATAACTGGGATTCGAATCTAGATGAAATTTTTTTGCTAGATTTCAAAACCGTTCAAGATTTTACTTTTGGTTGGGCAACCCACAACCAAGCAAAAAAAAAACCATTCATTTATTGGTCAGTAAAAGAGGACTACCTCTTATTTAGATGGTAAAGCAACGGGAAAAAAAAATCTATTAAAATGCTCACTCCCAACGGATGGAATACTGGAGTGAGCAATGACTTTACCTCCACTATTTCTGTTTAAATGAATACTGAAGAGATTATAAACAATGAGGATTGCCAATTCCTCTACAAGCTTTATGATAAATGCTTAGCCAGAGCCAGCACTTTAAAATATCTCTGTCAGGAACCCCCCAACCCCTGACCATGGTTTCGTGTTTTGGCACTCCTCAGAGAGGTGTCAGGGTAGGTTCAGACACTAGATCTAGGGTCTGAAGAGATTATATCTTGCAATGGATTCTTCAAGGCTGGTTTACATTTATCAACTTACCTATCTATTATTTCTTTCTCTGTCTGTGTGTTGCCATGGCAACTTCTTTAAATACAAAATGGATTCTACTTTCGTTCTAATCTAAGATTGTATTAACATAGATGAAAAAGACTGATATTTGGAGAGTAGTAGATCAAGATTTTTATCATCCTATAATTTTAAATAAATCCAATTAATCAGGCAAACAATTTGTTTTAAAGGTAGATTACTAAATAATCATGTCTAAAACTTTCAAACTCCAATGCTATTAATTATTGTTTAGATAATAAACCTTACTTTGCATGAAGCTAGGTGGATTTAAGTGTAATGTATATACATACAGTAATTTGATTTTCAAGTGTGAAATTTTCTGCATTTCTAACAATGATTTCAGTCACTTCACATAAATAGATTATTAATCATTACTGATAATCATTTCTTAATTTAGAGATTATCACTAATTCAGATAAAACCTCAGTTAATACCTTTTTATAATATACTTAAAATTTCTATTCCATAACACATTCTTGATACTTGTGAATAAAGATATCTGAAAAAGACAATTAATCCCCAACGATTTAATGTGGAATCAGCTCTTATCATGTGTGAGAGATTGTGATGCAGATTAACTGATGAGTGGTGGGTGATTCAACACTAAATGCACATCTTGGAGATTATTTGTCCTCTTCGAATATTTTTTTTCATATGGTTCAAGGATGTGATGGTGCACAGGTTTTATGTGTATATATTATATAATAATTTAATGAGCAGGTAAATAATTTTACAGCTTATCATATATATGAATATTTATTAAGACAATTTAATGCCCACTTTCTGTTATGTCAATGCCAATTTATTTAATCAGATAAAAGATAATTTTTTATCTGCCAAAATAGATTGACATTGATGTAACAAAAGTTGGTATTATGTACCAATTTATTTTGAATGATTTTAAAAAAATCTTGTTTGTAAATTGTTTTAGTAATATATTCATATTTGTCTGTTGTGTGAAATAAGTATCATCTTTATGACTTCCAACCATAATCCATTGCAGGATGAAGGTCTTTCCAAATTTTAAACGAGCTTCTCCAATCTCTAGCCTCTTTTCTCCACATCATCCCACAACACTTCCTTATTTCATCTACCTGTCTCACATGTGATCTCTTTCTAGGTCTTTTACAATCTCTTGGAATCTGGTTTAAGATTTAAACTTTGCATTTAATATATATATATATTGTAATGGCAATATCTAAACCACAGTGCTTGCAACATTAAAATGTAATGGTTCACATTAAGTATAAAAAACCCACTGTAGTGATGATGATCAAAGTGATATTAGCACAGTAAAGTTTAAATAATTACTCCAAAAGCATTTTACAATTTCTCTTTTTAGGTCCAATTTAAATTAATCACTGTCACCACTTTCTTTATAGAAAGAACACTTCTGGGTTCATTATTATCTCTGATCATCATCATTTTAATGTGTAATTATTAATCCAGAATGTATCCCAGAGGATTGCATGACTTCTCAAGTTTAGTAATATATTAAGGTATGAATTCAAATAGCAACGTAACTAAATTTGATAATAAAATAATTTATTTAGAGTAATTATAAAATAATGAAATTGTTGTTTATATATTTGCAACTACTGCAAAATCATAAAATAAATAAAATACAAAATATTGAAATTAATAAATAGTCAAAACTATTAAAGTTAAATATGTTTCTGAATACTAATATTCTAACTCCATACTAATATTAATTTTAAGGTCTTATAACATGCAAATATAAAAGTAATATCTTGCCATATAAAAGTGTTTTAATCGTGGTTTTTGTTAATATAATAAACTTACATTCTACCTTTCACACACATCCTTGATAATAATCATTATAAATACAGTATCTTTATTTTAATGATCTTATATTAATGATGGTACAATGGAAGTGAGTACCTACAGGCAAATATATGATAGGTCTTATGGCAGAGTCTTCTTTTTGTTAAGACATAGTTTCCTTCTTAACACAGAGGCAAACTCTCCATACAGTAGTGCCACTTAGTGCAAGCCTACATGCTAACAGCTTATATAAGCATAAATAATGGTGATCATGTGATGTTTTGCCGGTTTCTTATTGTAAGCAGGCAAAGTTATATCCTATGCATAATCAATGTTCATATCATAATAAAACTTCATAGCTCCCGGTCTTCGACTGATGTACCATGGATTGTTTAGCCTTCTGGTACTGAATATTGTCATAATTGCTGAGTTGGATGTAATATTTAAAAATACTTTTTAACAGTGTCTCTTATCTAGCAGTTTTCCTTTTCAACAGTGCTGCATCAGATTTAATCTTTGGCTGGTTATAGTCCTTTGTCTTTTATGCTTTATTGTTGGTAACAACCACTCTACATTTTTATGTGCATTTTCTTCTCTTCCTGGAATCAATCTAATTTTGTTGTCTTCTTTGATTAAATTAAGACTACTGTTGCTTTTTTAAAATCCATTTATGCTAAGCAGAGGCAGATTAAGCGGCCACGTAGAGCCCTAAAATACTAAGGGGCTCTGAGGTCTTAAAAATATCTTTCATTAGGATTCGAGGAAAATTATTTCTTTGTACACAATCAACCCTCCTATAATGTGGTATTATTTAAGCTTTTTTTTTAAGTGTCATAGCATCGGCCGGGATGTGAACCCGCAACCCGGGCAACTGCCTGCAAGTGCAAGGCAGTCGCGCTGACCTCTCGACCACCAATGCAAGACTTTATTTGAGTTTTGGTGGGATTCTAACTTTTAACTGGACATCAGGGGGTGAAACTAGTATAGCATAAATAGGCCCAAATTAATTTAATATATATTTTTTTAATTACACAAAGAATTCGACCCCTCCCAAAATAATAATTTGATTTAAATACTCTACTTTTGGAAAAAATATCGTAAGTAAATTTTACTGTTTTCCTGAAGCTGATTTAATTCCAGATGGTTTTTCCTAAATTATATTTTGATTGGAGACAGATAAAAATGAATTTTCTTTGTTAACATCTTAATGTCAAGGAAATGTGTAGCACATTTCTTCTGAAAGTTGAAATATTATTGAAATTTTTTTTTTTAACTGTTTCCTTATCTAATGCTCAGGAGAAAGATCGTTTTCTGTTTTAAAGGGTTCAAAAAATTATTTAAGGAGTACTACGAGAGAAGAAAGATTAAATAATATAGCCATTCTGTACATAGAGCAGGACATTTTAAGCCGAATTGACATTGCAAAAAATAATTGACGAATGGGAAAAAATAAAGCAAGACGAAAATTCATGTAAAAATATGTTTTTTAATAAATTCATTTAATGTGTTATGATATGAAGTTTTTGATTACTTTTCTTTTTTGTTAATAACTTAATGAGAGTTTTCTTGAAATTTTTTTTCTAACTTGAGTTTGAGGGCTGAGAAATTTTTACCGCTTGGGGCCCCCACTTGGCTTAATCTGCTTTATGGATAATAAAAGAATAGCCAAAATAGTATTTAATTGGGTTACAAGTAAAGGGCAGGCAACAAGATGGGTGAGAAAGGTAATGCGGTATGCAGAAGATTTGGATAAAGAATTTATGTCAGTATACTTGTACAAAAGGTGGGATGATTGTGTTAGAAGGATTGTTGAGTATTGTAATGGTAAGAAGTGGGATAGAAGAATAGATGCATTAATAAAGAATAGGGAGTTGGAGAGATGGAGAACTCGTATGGAGAATAAAAGGAGTTTAAATATATATAGAAGTAAACAGAACATTGGGTGTGGGAATATACATGTAAATGGAAAAATATGCGTGATTTAGTCTAGTCTGCAAGTTGTGTAAGGAAGGCATACAAAATATTAGACATCTGTTATTTCAATGTAAATGCTTGGAAGCAGAAAGAATACAAATAATGGAGTTATGCAAGATTAAATATGAACAAAGTGATTATGCAGAAACTGAGTTATTGGTTTTTAGGCTAGGTTTGGGAAAAGATAAGGGGGGGGGGTTAGATATGAAGGTCATGGAGTTGGCAAAGATTATGTTGTGGAAATGGGATGGAGGAGATTATGGGAAAACTTAGGGTGGAGAGTGGAAAGGGAAAGTAAAGTGGCTAACAGGTTTCTCTGGGTATAGTTGTGAGAGATTTCTAATTCTGTATAAGGAGAAGTCACAGAGCATCACATCACATCTGAAAGCAAGGACATCGTATTCCAATATTCTAAGTCTTTAAATGTATTTATTTTTTGTTACCTTGATAAACATGTTCTTCACACCAGACAAACAAGTTAATTCGGTATTATAAAATATTAGAATGTTTTTTTTTTTTACAAAACACCTTTTATCTCGACTTCAAATACCAAATTTAATTTTACAAAACATGTTTTTTTCTTTCACATTCAGATAATTAATTATTCTACAAATAGCTATAAAATAGTTTTTTATTTACGTTGTCCGGGAAAAAAGATAAAAGCTCCTAACTAAATCAATTATCACCTATATCAAGTTCTCCTTCTTTTTTTTTTTTTTATAATCGTTCACCTCCATCAAGTTAAAAATATCTCACTTTGGTTAAACTGAATACAATTGTTGTATACAATCTGTCACTTGAGTGTTCAAACGTGACATGACCTTCTAAGCAATTAACTATACCTTAATTATATTTAGATAATCTAAAAGGAATGATAAAAAGATAAGATAATAATCCACAGAAATTGAGATAGTTTAAACTTTCTACAAAAAAAATATCCATTTATAGTAAATTGTCTACCAAATTCGGGTTAACGAGTCGTACAACCATTAAGTGATAATCACAGTAGCTGGTGATAGTTAGCCAGTGCTTAATACCTTGACATAATTTATTCTAGGATTTCAAATTTATAATAAATCATAAAATAATGAAACCTCTTACAATATTTAAAAATGTGGCATAAAAGATGCTTATAATAAATAATAATAATTATTATTAAATCACTAAACATCACATGATCACTATTTCTTATGCTAGCACATTGCTGTTATTAAAACAGGCAAAACTCTCCATACAGTAGTGCCACTCAGTGCCAACCAGAGTAATTAATGGATAGGGATTTTATGCACAAGCCTTCTGGCATCCATTGATTACTCTGGTTGGCAGTGAGTGGCACTACTGTATGGAGAGTTTTCCTGTTTTAATAACAGTAATATGCTAGCATAAGAAATGGTGATTATGTGATGTTTAGTGGTTTAACACCAATCCTGCCTAAGCCAAAGACCCCAAAAGGTATGGGTACTGAACTGGATTCAGACCCATATGACTATATAAGCTATTGAGCTTAGATTGAAAATATTGTGTTTTCAATTTTATTCTCATGATTTTGTAGTTAAGTAGAGATAAAATGTGGCTGCTGGAGGGTTGTATTAGATCCTAAGATCTAGGTGCAGTGCTCTCAGATCCAAAGCTCCTCACTGACGAAGGCCACAAGCAAGAAACTAGTCTGGGGATGTTGGATGAGTAGGCACTGGATAGGGATTTTATTCACAAGCCTTCTGGCATCCATTGATTACTCTGGTTGGCACTGAGTGGCACTACTGTATGGAGAGTTTTGCCTGTTTTAATAATTATTATTATTCAATTCAATATTTATTAAGTGCATTTCCATACTGATTAAAATCAAAATATAAATAATTACAAAATTATATATTGTAAACAAAAATACATTGTATACATATCACAATAAATTATTTTCAATTACATTTCAGTCCTTTTTTAATGATAAAACTATTACAACATGTGTGTGGAATTCTACCATGAAAGGAGATTGCTGAAAGAAAAGTATTAAAAAAATGTACATTTTTTTTAAATTTAATAGAAAGTAGGGTGAAGTAAAGAAGGGTTCCCCTCCTTTCATCCAACACATAAGCTTATGGTTAAAACCTGTAGAGATCCCTACCTTCGCATTTTTAAGCACACATGCTTTAGGTTTATTGCCTTAACAAATATTACTTACGTAATCAATGTGCATTAAATAAATGTATAATTACAACTTTAAATTATCATAATCGATTTCTAATTATAAGATCTTTCTTTCCATTGACTCATTGTAAATTGAAAGATTTTGTGAGTACTAATGCATAATAGGAATTGTGGACTTAATCAGTGAAGTATTGAAGAACTTCATGCTCTCAGATCTAACCACTTCAGCTTCACCTATTTATATAGAAAGTAGGTTGAAGTAAAAAAGGGTTCCCCTCTTTTCTTCCAATGCATAAGCTTGTAGTTAAAACCTGTAGAGGTTCCTACCTTCGCATTTTTAACCACACATGCTTTAGGTTTATTGCCTTAATAAATATTAAACAAGAAAATGTATATGTAGATTTTTTTTAAGATAAAAAAAAAGATGTAATTAAATGTAATTAGAGAGGAAGAGAGGTGTGATATTTTCCCCCCTAATTAAATATGGCTGATCAGAATGTCAATCACCAATATGAACTTAGTAAATAAAAAAATGTTAGAGATTATATAAAATCAAATTTTGTAAAGTATTCCTCTATTTTGGTTGATGAAGTTATGTTAGTCTACAAACCAAAAATGAGTGCTATATTAAAGATAATATAAAACCATGTATTGTATGTAAGTTGTGATTAATATTATAAATTAATTATAATAAAAATAAACTTTACAGGGAAATTAAATTCCTGAAGTGATAAAAAAAGTGTGAATAGGTAGAGTGATGAAATCAGACTGGTAGTATAAAAAGGTACCCATGAGAACTTTGATTCATTTATTCCTTGGTTCATTAATATTACTCATGAGTTTTTGAAATTGGAGTGCTATTCTTCATTGACTGGTGGAAATGGAGAAAGATTCAGAAAGCTGTATAAGAATATTTGATCTCATGCTTACTTTTTCCTGTGGATATAATTCAAATCAGATGCATTACTAAACAGATACAGGCACCGATGCCTTCTTCCTAGCCTAAAGTCGAGAGGATTCCTTGATTCAAAATGCTCTATCTATATAATATCAGGACCGTAAGAAGCTAATAAGAAAAATAACAACTTCAACTAAACCTAATGGATTTCATAGTTTGTAGAAATAAGAAACCCATGGCCATGGTATATACCTACTACACCAATCTTTAAATCCAATCAAAGAAATAATAGGTAAGATTAATGAGGGCTCTATATATAACTTTAATGTTTATCTGAACTAGTAATATAAACTTTTAATGAACTAAAAAATCAAATGAACTAAACTTTATTGCTAACTTTAATACAAATTAAATTTGTAATTAAGAATATGCTATATATCTATTCTATGTTACATTGTATCTATATGTTAATGTTTAACAATATTCAATAGGGTAGCATTAATAAATAATTTTGTATTTATAGTTTGTACTTACTTGTTTATTAAATCTATGTGGTAATTTAAATTCAACAATCTTCATTATTTAGATTCTTGCTATATATCTATTCTATGTTACATTGTATCTATATGTTAATGTTTAACAATATTCAATAGGGTAGCATTAATAAATAATTTTGTATTTATAGTTTGTACTTACTTGTTTATTAAATCTATGTGGTAATTTAAATTCAACAATCTTCATTATTTAGATTCTTCCATGTATAAATGCTAACATACATAATTAATTTACTAAATCTCCATAAATAGAAATCCATAACAAAAAATACTTAGACAGATGTAAAAATTAAGTCTTTATTAATTAACTTTGTGACAGTGTGTTCAACTAATATGGTCCACTGAACACTGGCACCTGAAACAAATAAAACCTGTCACAAATTATAGTTTCTTTTATATCATATATAATATGACTCAGGGTTAGATTGACCAGGAAATAAATATAATCACGTTTTCCTAATAGTCAAAATAAGAGTCATAAATCACATGACCCTATTCTCTTAAGCTTGTAAGTTATAAACAATGAGGATTGCCAATTCCTAAACAAGCTTTGTGATAAATGCTTAGCCAGCGAAAGCATTTAAAGTATCTCTAAAAGGAACCTCCCCCAAACCCCTGACCATGGTTTCGTGCTTTGGCACTCCTCAGAGAGGTGCTAGGGTAGGTTCAGACACTAGATCTAAAAATACCAATCCAAAGCCAGCATTTATCTAAAAGTTATCTATTGAGTTGAAAATCTGAAAATTTCAGACACCTAAATGTCTTCTAACCCAGCTATCCAACTCAAATAGCTATATTGGGCTGATAAATCTTCAGCCATACCATATATTAGTAGTCTGAGCAATATAACATCGCATAAGACTTAAGGCAGAGACTTTAAATAGTCAAAAGGGAGGAGTGATTTGGTCATATCATAAACGTTAATCTGTTATACTTGTAAGTATACTATAAATGATTCAAAACCCCTTTAGTACACCCAGTAAAATATATTAATAATTTTTTGATTATATATTTTTTTCATCCTATTACTGGATGATTTGTTTAAAAATAAATTTACTACTTTTTTTTAATATTAAAAGTATGTGTTTCTCTTAACAAGTAGGTATTTTTAATTCAAATTTAAATATACATCCACTAATATCAAATTTTCCATCAACTAATTTTTTTTAACATTATCATGTCTTTAAGTATTCTTCTGACATTTAATATTGATTCAATATTTAAATTTTCTCCCTTTATTAATCTAATAAATATTTAATCCATATTATTAATTCTAGATTTAATATAAACTAAATCCAGATTCTGTGGAATAGAACTATATCTCCCCAAAGAAACAATTAGAGAACAGAATAACAATTTTTGTTAGTCATTTATTAGACTAGAGATTATCCACTTGATGAATCTGTATTGTAATTTTCACAACACCTCTCTCACCAAGGTTTGTTTCTATCCAGGTATGATTTCCAAAATGCACATTTCATGCTGAACCAGCACTCATCAGTTAGCCCAGATCTTAATGGTTCAGCATGAAATGCACATATTAGGCATCGTCCATCTTTTTCTCATGTCTTTGATCAACTGTTTATGATTACATCCCTTCACAAGTTGTTAAAGGTGGATAGAAACCAGTCTTTACCCTGTGTAAGAATGTGAAAATTACACTACAGATATATTATTCATTAGCAGAATAACATATATTAAGCCGCTAAACATCACATGATCACCATCTCTTATACTAGCACATAATTGTTATTAAACAAGGCAAAACTCTCTCCATACAGTAGTGCCACCCTGTGCCAACCAGAGTAATCAATGGATGCCAGAAGGCTTGTGCATAAAACTCATCCAATATCCAATATCCCTAGACTAGTTTCTCAGATCCAAGGCTCCTCACTGTCAAAGGCCACAATCCAGAAACTAGCCTGGGGATATTGGATGAGTAGGCATTACATACGGATTTTATGCACAAGCCTTCTGGCATCCATTGCACTACTGTATGGAGAGAGTTTTGCCATGTCAGAATAACATATATTTAATATAAAGGGAAAGATCTCTTCTATATCTCCAGATACATGCTATTCATTTATAAGCTTTATTTATAATATGCTTTATATGTGCACTAAATGTAAGTTGCTTACAAAACAGGATTGCTAAATCAAAACCAATCTCTTTATATGTAATATACAAAAGAGACTCTATTAATCAAATCATGCAGTTAGATGAGGATTAAATCCTAGCATTTATAATTTATAAATTAACCTATTATGTGACTCTGACAAATGCCTGTGACCATATTAAAGAGGTATCAAGTTTGTGACTGCTCAGATAATGCATGTTCAATGAGATCATATATCACCATTAAATTAGTATCAATAGATTTATCTGGTGAAACTCATGCTGAAAATCAGGCAATACTTTAACCACATCTGACCAATATTATTATGATACTTAAGAGGTGAAAGTGCTATGATTATGATATTCTTAAATATCGAAAGCATACTAAACAAGAACAAAAGCTAACTATAAAATAATTGGAGTTGGGCTGGACATATTGCTAGAAGAGATGATAATATATGGACAATTGAAATTTTAAACTGGATTCCAAGAGATTGTAAAAGACCCAGAAAGAGACCACATGTGAGATGGATGGATGAAATAAGAAAGTGTGCAGGGGTGATATGGAGTAGAGAAGCTAAAGATCGGAGAAGATGGATTAAACTTGGAGAGACCTTCATCCTGCAGTGGATTGATAATCGTTGATAATGATGATGATGATGATAAATGTCCAGAACATTGATGTGAATATTACAATTATCCAGAAAAGACAAAAAGTCTTTGGTATTGAGTTGAATAAAAGGATTCCACATCTATATTTAGCACAACATTCTGTAAAAAAAAGAGATGTGTCTGTGTTTTTATATGTATATTTAGGTCCTAAATCTTTGCTATTGAAATACATCTCTCATAACTTCTAGCAAAAGGTGACCAAATAGAAACAGACCTATAGCTGGCAGGATCACCTTTATCCCTTTTTTAGATACAGGTACAACCTTAGCTATTTGTAAAAATGTCAGGAATAATACATTTATTAATAGGTAATTCGATGGTATATGTAAAGGAACTGCCAAACAGTCAGAACAATCCTTAATAACAAAGTTAGGAATCTCTTCACAACTCACAGAAGATTTAGATTTGAGTCTGTGAACTGCATTTATTACTTCAGTAATTGAGATTTTATTAATATCTATATTTCAGTAAGTTACATTATCAAACTTATTATCAGACAAATCATTATCAGATGGATTTGAATAGATATTTGAAAGATCATTCAAAGGAGGCTGATAATTATTTCTGAAAATTTTATCACGAGAAATTCTCACATTTTTAGTATAATTCCAAAACATTTGTGAGTTCTGTTTAAAACCTTTTTCAACATTATTTAAATTACTATCATAATCTCTCTTCAGAAGAGAATTAGTCTAGACATACTAAATCTAGTTATAAAATATTAAAATGAAGAAAATAATAATAACGATTCTAATAATAAGCATTGATATCTATCCTACATAATATTAATATCTATTCAATAAATTTCATTCCATCAATTGGACAAACAGAAGACAATACTGGTTATTAAAACAAAAAAATAAGATATACTGACTCCATTCTTGTGTTGCTGATTATTACCTAATAATTATTAATACTATATTTTTATCTGATTGATATATTAATTTTACTCTAAATTTTCACTCATGTTCGCAACGATAAGCTTATAAATCTAAAAAGCTTTTAAAAAGGTTTATTCATTTTATTCTTGATTTTTTATTAACATACAAAGTGTCATTGATTAATAACCTCAGGGAGGGTGGTTTACTCCCTTATATATACATTAAACTATGTTAATTTTATGTTTATACACACATATGTATATAAAACTTATTCAACTGATACACATGACCACATATATGTGAAAAAGATAAATGATTTTCAATATTTATCAGTTGGTCCAGATCATCATCTCCTATACATGTATATAATCAGTGCTCAGTTTGTATTAAAATAACAAATGTTCAAACTTTAATGGACAGGCTTCAATCTTCTCCACACTCCAATTTTTATGAAGCCTGGCCATTAAAGTTTGAAGATTTGCTAACCTTAATATAAACTGAGTACTGATTATATATATATATATATATATATATATATATATGGGAGATGATGATTTGGACCAACTGATGAGTACTGGTTCAGCATGAAATATGTATATTGTATAAGCTGTCGGGAACTTAAAAATCTGGCTTCAAATCCCTTCTAATTACATTAAGTTCAGTATAGACAATATATATTTAAATATTACATATATATAACATGGCAAATCATTAAGCTTAAAATAGATGATTGTAATAGACAACACAAAAATAGTATTAACTGCAAAGACAGTGAATATAAAATGATTGTGAGGCAGACAATCATCGATTGGTGAATTGTGAGATACTTCAAAAAAATATTTTAATCAGCACAAATCCTGTAAGAAAAATTAAGCAGAGAGAAATATCTAAATGATACACACTTGATATTAAAAATATTATGAATTGAATTAGAGTAAAAAAAATAATTTTAATTTAATCAAATATTTTACAGGAATAAAGAAATTACAAGAAAGGCTATTTTTAACAATTTTAATCAATCAGAAGAATACTAATAATATAAGGTTACAAGGATGTTTGTATCAAATAAAATATTAGCAAATTGTTAATTGCTATTGTAAACATTTGAGTTAAAAATAGCAAAACTAGAGTTATTTAAAAGCATGTTGCTATAAGCAAGTTTTTATTAATTTGAATTAATTATACATAGTGCAAGTTTTAAAAAATAACTTTACACAAGCAAATTAAGTTGTATAATAAATTTCTTCTCTTTATATTCATGTTTTTATGCACACCAGTTTTAATAAATTGCATTACAAAGTATAGATATGTAAAATGTTAAAAATTTAAAAATTTTTTAAAAATTTTAAATTATACAACTGTTGGTATTGAGATTGTAAAATATCAAACAAAATGGCTGCTACTAGTTTTTATTTGGGAGAACAATAACTTTGAATTTTAAGAATTGTCATTTACTTATTATATCTTTTTTTTTTTTATCATTAATTTTCATTACAAAAAGAATAAAGAATACAAAATAATACTTTTTTTCTTAGAGTGATTTTTAATATGTGAAATTTTTAATTAAACTTTTATCACTTTCATTCAATATAAAACTTAAAACATCTGGGATGCATGAAAAGTGCATAGAGTATTCTACATTTTTGTTAATTATTTTTGTTGATATCTTAATATGTATAATTTTAAAATCAAATTATAGAGACATGCATACTATATAGGTATACTTTTAAAATTATGTGCTAATGTGTGTGTATGCATGTGTATGTATTAAACATATATAGGTGAAGCACTACTTATGAATTATGAATGTCTATTCTAAGGCATGCAATCAAATGATGTAGATACAGGATATCTAGAGTAAATATAGTCTCAAAATGATTTAAAAGCAAACATACTGATATTACGAATGGTTTGAAAAATTTAACTTTTGTTTCAACCATCCTTGCAATCTTTTTCAGAATATTATTACCTTTAATTTTAATTAAAAACAGAACAATAATATTGTGAGGAAGACTGTGAAATAGTTGAAATAAAGCTGGATTGATTAAAATGATTATTTATTTTAAGTGCATGTACTTTTTAAATCATTTTGATACCTATATAAATTAGATTTTCTGCATTCCAATTAAAAACAAGTTCACATATTGTTGTTTCATAGTATTCTTATGTTTACAAAACAGTCATTATCTAAACTAATAAAAGTACTGCACAATTTGTTCAACATAAAAATACAATGTTTTTTTTTTTATATATAGATAAATGTTTTATGTCAAGAATGGAATTTGGAAAACAATTTAAATAATTTAAGAGACTATGGGGGGAATGCAAAATATTTTAGAAATATGTCAAATATTTAAAAAACAAAATAATTTTTCAAAAGAACTCAGGTGATTACATTGTTTATATAAAAAAAAAATCCTTGCATATAACTATTCAATATTGTCATGTTGTTGATATCAGAAATGTGTAATTAAAATCAAAAATCTTTTATTTTGGAAACTTATGAAATGTTCTTCAAATTATATTTTTCCTATCTCATAAACAACAGAAAACAGTTATAAAAGGCATAGAATCTCTCATAAAGCTATCATTATAATACTATTATACATATATAATGATAAGGTGAAATTGAAGTAGTACCAAATGAACATAGTTCACAAACATGAATATAGTTCACAAACATCCCAAATGTAATTTGTTAATAAGCAACTAAAATGGCCCCTCTTATAAAAAGAACAAACCATTGTTAAAAATTTGCCAAAAAAAACATCGTAGCAAATAATCCTATATTCTAAAAAAGTTTTGATAATTATTTATTTAACAATGAACTTGCTTTGCCATAATTAAACATACACAGAGGTAACCCCCCCCCCCAATAACTGGAATTTTATACTTTTTTAAGTGTTATAAATTTAATCTCTTTCAAATGGCTGTCCATTTATTGCAATACACTGGTCTAAACATCTTTTTCATTTTCCAAAGTAGTTTGGAAGTACAGTGATGCTTTTCAATGCCTGTCATTTTTTCTACCGCCTGTCCGCAAACCCCCACACACAAATTGAGAAATTTTTTTCATTTGAGAGATTAAAAAAATAATTGCAAGAAGTGAGATCAGGTGAATACGCTGATAGATAAGCTGGATCATGCTGAATTTAATTAAAAAGGTTTCACACTTAAGAGATGATACTTTGTGGGGTGGAGCTTGCAGCCTTTTCTTTATCACAAAATGGGATGTTTACTTACTGCATCATGTAAAAGTTTCAGAACTTATGAATAAAATGTCCGACCATTACAAACTAAATTTGAGAAAATAATGCTGTTTGCATAAAAAAAATCATCAATGTTTTGACTTTGGACTTAACTCAGGATCCTTTTTAGGGATGTGGGAAATTTAACATTTTAATTAAACTACTGATAAACTTGTATTTTTAGAAATCAGCTTTCTTGTAATCTGTTTCAAGCACTACAATGTTTTTTTTTGTTTCTTTCTGTAAATGAAAACAGAATTTCACATTGTAGAATTTTTCAACCTTATAAAAAAAAATTGATAAAAATGCACTTTACAAACAATGTGTTACATGGCTCCACAATTTCACATCGGCATAAGTATATGCTACAACAGGTATGCAAACCAGAGAACGATTCCAGATATTTTTGGCTCCTCCCTCATATGTCAACGAAAAAAGTTGCAATTTATTAAATAGAACTTTTCTCTTCAAAGATAAACAATATTTTATTATGAACATTTTTGGCAGCTTTTTATAAAATTTTAAAAATATGTATATATATATAAATGATTTCAGAAATGTGTGTGGGCAAAATATGATGGTCTCACAGCATTGCTTAGCGGCCACATGACACAGTCAGAAACACTACCATTTAATATATACAGGATGAGCCATAAGTTTCCATACATCTACATGCTTGGATTTGGCCAATATACCATAAGATTCTCATTTGACTGTGTAGAAATGATCAAGAATGCACTTGACTGAATCAACAAGACCATATTGCGTTACTTGACATTTCTGGACTGTGCGGATCAATCTCTCATGCTACTTCCATCCAATTACTCAAACAAAATTACACCATGCACTCTACAACCCTCACAAAATAGATTTTATCACAGATTGTCTAATATGGATCCACAAGGACATTATGCCTAAATTTAATAATATATTTTACAAAATGGAAGATGGATGGCTCATGGGATTGCCAATTAGTAGAATCATGTCTACCATTTTTGTGACTATTACCAAAGAAAGAATTGTTCCAACATATCATGCCTCTTACCCATCTTTACTATATATTCATTATGCCAATGACATATTCATCTATGGGTATTTTCTCAAATCCAACAAGAAGTCTCTGATGCTATCTCTCTAACATTAAGCTGTTAAAATGAAGATATTCAAGTACAAAATGGTCCATTAAACCAATACAGGTTCACAGTTTTATCCATTCTGACTCTACCATCACACTCTCACAAACTTGTGAGTCTTAAAGCCTCCCTATATTGCAATCTTCATTTGTGCAAAATTTGAATCAGATAAAAAAAAAACAATATCAGCAAATAGATGTGTAAACTAAATAATGTTGGATATAAAGACATTTATTTCTACAAACTGTCAAAACTTTTACCAGAAAATGCAACACCCCCTATCCTCCCACTGACCCTAAATCCTGGTTGTCCCTTCCTATATACCTAATATAACTCATTACATTATTAAAGTTATTACTCCTACCCTTTATGTCACCCTACATACTGCACCTCCATTGTATCAGCTTCTCAACAATGCAAAGGATATCTTACCAACTGACATCCATTTTCAAGTGGCTAACAAGATTAATTGGTGGGAACTCACCTGCCACTCCATTTACTATGGGAATCTCAGGCAAACCTATCTACATGGATAGCCTGACATATACCCACTCAATATTTTTTGAACATTTTTCTATAACAGGTCATCCCTCTGTTCCTTCATCCATTAACACCATGTGCACTGAACACAGTGACTTTAAATGAAAAATTAAAGAAGTAGGGCATATCTCAGATGACAAAAATTCTATCAAGAGAAAAGAATCACGTGTGCCCCTCTCAAAAAGATGGCCTAATTAATTTCATATTCAAAGTTTATGTAACATAAATATATATCCACTCCCAGTTTCCAATTTGTGCTATGTCTACAACTTGAAATAGTTGAAAGTTGGCTAAGATCATACTGTTTACAAAAAAGATGGACTTTATGAAAGCACTTTTCTCTATATGGTCGGAATATATTTATGATTAAAATATAAAAATATGGGAAAGTTGTTATTATTGCTATATATCAAGTGAAAGTGCATGAGTGAATTCACACAGTAAATAAATAAGTGAATGTATTCTCTCATTTTATTTTTAACTATATATATATTTTCATGTGTCAAAGCATCTGGAAGCAAACTCACGAACCCAGGACAACTACTTGTAAGGCTGCTGTACTGACCACTCGGCCACCAACGTTGGACAATTTGCATATATGTACTACTCACTTAAGAAATCTGTGTTATATATGCATCTGTGTTGAAAAATATTTCACATCTATCTATAGGACAGTATAGCATGCAATACACATATTATATTGCAAATCTCATAAACAAAACATGAATTACTAAACCTTATACACAATATATATACTAAACAGACTTGTCGATCTGCTATATTATTAATTACAAGTAGAAAACAAATCAAAAGAAGAATAAATTTAATATAGTATCAGTAAAATAAAAATTCGATCTGTGTTTATTATTACAATGATTGTGAAATTTATATTTCTTATTAGTTGATAAGTAGATTCAAGTTGGATAATCTTAATTTTAAAAACCACCTTTTAGGTGGTATTTATATGTTGAATTATTTCCATCATCTAATATTAAGTACTGAATGCCACCAAGCAGGCAGTAGTGTTGGCAGCTACTTGGCATAAGGTTACTGTGCATACACATGGTTAACAGCGCCATCTAGCGGCTGGAACTTTGCATCATCTGCTTTTGGCCCCGTACTCTGAATATTTCTATGGTTGACACAGAAATAGCGCCTCTTGCAGCTACATGGGGCATAAATCATAACTATCTAAAAATTTAACTTCATGTAAATTTTCCATTTACATTTAACTGATTCAACTGTTGTTAGTAATACCATACAAGTTAATATATGCATAATGTTTGGAGTGGTATTATTCTCCTCTCTTATTCAGGTTTGTTGGATGACCAGTGACAGTACTAGCATGAGAATTAAATCAAACACAGAATAATTCAACTCAATATTCAAGAATCTAAGTCCAGGCTAAATTCCCATGCTAGTACTGACACTGATCAGGTCAACAACAACTGAAGAAGAGAGGAGAGTAACACCAGTCAAAACATTGGGTATAGATTAACATGTGATTTACTAACATTTGAATATAATTGAAAAATTTACATAAGTTTAAGTTTTTCTAAAGACATACAATACTTTATATTAGATGATGGAAATAGTTCAACATATAAAATATAACTAAAATACCAACATCACAAACCTTCAGAAAAACACATTTTATGTAGTCTATCATAGTTTTGAACTTTCTCTTCTTTATGCAAAATTAAAACTTTATTTGCATATTTATATGGAATTTTCAACATTCCAAAAAAAAAAAAAAGATATATTGGAAAATCATTAAATTTAACATTTGTGGAAATCATAGCAGGGTTAATAAATTGAGATATTAGATGCTGATATTGGATTGAGAACTACTACTTTGTAAATATAATGTTGATAAGAATTTGCATGTAAAATTTTTCAGTTTTTTACTTTTTCATAATTTATGTTAATTATTGAGATAGTTATTTAAACTAACTATAAGGTTTTAAATACAGGTAATATCTGGAGTCCAGATATAATATAGGGGTTTAAACACAGACTTTCAAGCTCCTTTCAGCCATCCACTCTATCTCATGCAACCAATTCACATGACCATACATTTGCAAAAAAAATAAATGATCTCTGAAATACATATTTCATGTTGAACCAGCACTCATCAGTTGGCCTAGATTACCATAGATAGCAAATCTTCAGACTTTAATGGACAGGTTTCAATCTACTCCAACTCTTCAGCCATCCATATCACTGAAAATCTGATGATGGAATACCCAAACCCCTTGGTTAATGCCAATATTATTGTCATGCCCATGTTGACTTTAAGTCAATCTGAACCCTCATGTATAGGATCTTAAGATCAATTAATTACACAGAAGAGGGTGTGCAGAATATAAATGGAAGATTGACTTAAAATCAACATGGGCATGACAATAATATTGGCATTAACAAGGAACTTGGGCATTTATTAGATTTTCAGTGGTATAGATGGCTGAAGAGCTGGAGGGTGGAATAGATTGAAAGTCTGTCTATTAAAGTGTGAGGATTTGCTATCTTAATATAAACCGCGCACTGATTATATATGTGTGTGAGAGATAATAATCTGAACCAACTGATGAGGGAGGGTTCCTCATGAAATACATACATTAGAGATCATTTATCTTTTTCACAAGTTTGTGGTTCTGTGTATCAGTTGTACGAGATAGATTGGATAGCTGAAGGGAGCTTGAGAGTCTGGGTTCAAATCCCCTATATTAAACTAATTGTTTAATCTATGCCTTGTGTAGTTCAATCCAGTAATATAATGGCAGATTTGAGAGTTAAATATTTCTGAATCAGTTTCTATCACAGTCTGATGTTTCGGTGTACATGTATCATGTGACTTCCTTAGAAACTAGTCATATGGTGAGTTAATTTAATGAGCTTAAAAAAACTTATTAAGAAATTCAGTTAGAATAGTTTAAAATTACGAATAATTACCTCTAAACCTGAAAATACCATTATTAACAATAAACAAATTCATTAAAACAAGTGACAATGTGTTAAAAAGTTAAATCGATTGGCTTTTAATAAAGTTAGCAACCCTTTTAATATTAGCGAAAAAAAAACCTTTTTATCTCAAGAAAAATGTATTACTTTTGGAACTTAATTAAGTTGAGTAGTTTTGTTATAATTCTACACTTCTTCAAATAACCAGGAGAAATCCTGTTACATTAGAAACTAATTGACTATATGTATATATGAAAATAGTTTTCTAATTAGCTAATGGAATCAGCCTTGTCAATAATCAATCTAATATCATATTTTAAATATGCATACATGCTAATTATTTTTATAATCATGATTCATCTGTTTTTCTCTCCTCATCATCATCCTGATGCTGATCTTCGGCTCTCTCATTGAAATAACTTGTTTTTCTAATTCTTCCTGGTTCTAGAGGGAAACACCCTATGTGACTTAAATATGCTTTTTTCACAGCATTACACTATTCATTTTAGCATCCTTAATTTTCATTTCAGCCACACTTTTACTCTTTCTAGCAGAAATTTCTTTCTCAATAATATAATATTCTCTTCCTCAAAAGAAAAAAATGTTAATCAATAACTTCTGTTGTCCAAACAAACCAACTTATATATATATTTCTCAACATTCTTATTCTTTGAATTATATATATGCTCTTCTGAGACCTCATTTTATACAAAAAAATCTGCCTTCACTACTGAAAAGTCATAAATGGACATTAGGCAACAGTAAAATACTATCCCCATTACTATTTCCAGGTTGTTGTTTTTTTAGTCTTCTTGTAGACGTATTGATGAAGGTTAGCAGTTCACTCAATTATTAGAAATTCATTAACAAAAAAAAATGCAATGTTATCATTTGAGTAAAATGCCCTTTATTATTTTCACAAAATGGAGTTCCAAGTAAAACTCAGGATGAAACGTTTCTGGATCAACTAATTTTCATTTGATTTTTAAAAAATTACAATTCCGATATTTGAATGAAATTATGTTCAATATGCCATTTGAGTGAATCTCACTCCGACCAACTAACCTTGTGGTTGTTGCTATTATTATGGTACAAATTCTTCGCACATTATTGTTTGTAAATTATTATTGCGTTTATATTAGTAAATAAATTTAATTTAATTATTATTATTAAGTTAAAAATAAGAAAAAAAAATCTTATAAATAGTTACAAAATTTGAAATGAATTAGAAAAAAAAAAAACTCATTGCAAAAGTTTTCACAGCAGATTGTGGTTAATATATTCAATTAAATTACTTATTCTGTTAATTTAGACATTTGCTATTATATATATGCATTTCTTTTTAACATCATACCGAAAAAAGAGTGATTTTAGAATACGAATGTATATGCTAACTCATTAATTACGAGAGGTAGTGTTAGTTTTTTTTTTTAAATATACATATAAAGTGAATTAACTGAAACAACAGTCAGGGTTAGATGCTGGAACTATGTGCTGTAGGGGAGCACTGTCTTTTAGGCAAAATAGGCAGTGTTAAAAAATGCACCAAATATAGTATATGCCAAATATACTTTTAATAAACTGCTGTTAGAAACTACAATTTAATACATTATAAAGTAAGTTAATTTTATTGTACAGTTTTTTCTTTATGGAATTCAGTTACATTTGCATGGCTATGATTAAAATTATTTGCATCTATCATCTCTCAAGGGTTAGGGCAATGTGTATAGAAAGTTTTTCCTGTATTCTTTTGTTCTAATTTTCAACAATGCAATGAAATAACATTAATCATCATCAAGGTCTTAATAAATAACTATTATGTCTTAAGTAATAACAAAATTGAGTGTGACATAAAAAATAATCATTCTTATATACATTTGCTGGTCAATCATTCAGAATAGGGGGATTAACAAACTTCTTTTACTTCCTTCTGTTTTACAATTGATTCTGAGTTGACTTTAGAAGAAAAAAGAGATAAAATAAGTGCCCTCTGTAACACAGAAATACACTGTACCTAAGCAGATTTATTTAAACCACCCAGTCCTTTCAATATTTCAAAAGATTCTCTCATAGTTCTTAAATCATAACTGTTTAAATTCGTTAGTATTTTAGTACTATGAAAACCAAGTGTGTTACCAGTTTCTAAAACATATGTAATATATGTGAGATTCGAACTCAGACTTTCTTGTGACCCACAACTCTCAGTGCCATCTTAGAATGCTAACCCATCTGATCACACACATGTTGAAATGATAAATAATCACCAATATACATATTTCTTGCTAAACCAACACTCATCAGTTGGTCCAGATTATCATCTCCACACAGGTATACAGTATGATTGTATATATATATGGATATATGTGTGGAGATGTTAATCTTGACCAACTGATGAGTGCTAGTTTAGCACAAAATACATATATTGGTGATTATTTATCTTTTCAACATGTGTGTGATCAGATGGGTCAGCAATATAATATGGCACTGAAGGTTGTGAGTCATGTGAAAGTCTGAGTTCAAATCCCACATATATTACATATATAAATGCAAGTGTTAAGCCTGTACAATGTATTAAAACATATGATGTAAAAGCTGATATAATTGACTTTGATTGATGCTCCCCAACTCTGCCACTAAAACATCTATTTGATTAACCTATATAGCTTCTAAGGCACTGAATATGGAATTTCATAGATATCTTGATTCTAAAAGTACTGTTTTTATGTTTTAAAAAATCTTTTTTTTTTGCTAGTAGAAAAAGCAGTCTTAATATTGAAATTAGTCTTCTACAGGTCTTATCAGTGTCTCCTTTAATACAAGATAAAACAACTCTATAACTAGTTGAGCTGTCACTTTTATCTTTTATCTTCTTAGTATCAATGCTTTGTAAAGTTTTATATTGCAATCATTAGACAGTAGAATATTTTTAGTTGAGATATATACATGTAGCAAAGGTTAAGTGCTATCTCTGTTTACATGAATATAATCTCATTTCTATTCTTTATTATAATAACAATCCATGAAAATATTTAATTCAATATACATATATAAGATCAAGTTTTGACCAATGAGCCAAAGATTGTTGATAAACATTTTGGCAAACTCATTTAGACATATATAAATAAGATTGTCTTTACATCTGGATTATAATAGTTTTGTCCTTGTTTGACAAAGTTTCTAGATTTTCTAATCACTACATACACATATTCAGGGCAGATAATGCAAACAGTTATTTTGCATTGGCTGAGAAGTCTATTTAAAGTGGAATGCTGACATATTTGTCAATGGTATTTTGTTCATTGTTAAAGACCAGTGGTTAATTTCTAAATAATGCTGTATTTATTTATATTAGAAATACATGACTTAAATTTTTTCACTTATATGGGCTTTAAAATGAGTAAGTAATGGACTCACCTATGAAAGTTTAAATTAGGTTGTTTATAAATGAGCCTATGATTTCATTTGGATCGTAATAATTTCATCCTTGTTTAAAAAAGTTCTTAGATTTGCTATACCTTATATGCATCCAAGGCAGCCAATACAAATGACATTTTTCATTGGCTGAAAAATCTAGTGGAGTGAGAATACTGAACTGTTTATCAATAATATTTGGTTTTTTTTTTTTTGGTAGAGATTAGAGGTTATATATAAATTTGAATATAATACTGTATTTATTATATATATTATTAACTATGGTAGACGACCAAAATATCTCATGACATGTATCTATAAAAGAAGGCGTTGTTTGCTTTATAAAATTCACAATTACACATCGCATTAAAATACTTTGTTTATTTATGATCACACTGTTATTCTAATTTTTCATTCTAATGTAAATATTTGAGCAGCATAATTAAACATAAGATTCTTAAATACAGGATATACTGAGATATGATCTGGAAAATTATATTTTAAGATATCAAATGATAAATTTTTTAGAACAAAAATGTTTATGAATATTAAGTATGATTAATATTGCAATCTGTTTTTTTTTTTGTTGAAAAAAATAACTAAAAATTGTTTTTAAAACGTACTATTTTTATATATGTGTATGTTTTTATCATGCTAATTGATATGTATTTTTAGCCAAATTACTATTCAAAATAAAATTTATCAAATGGTTCAATGTTTATGTTTGATGTTGAAAATAGAATTATGAAAATTATATTAAATGATCCCTCCCCCCCCCCATTTTTTTTTTTTTAAAGATAAACAGAAATATTGTAATTGAACTATTATAACTTTTTCAATTAGCTAGTCTTTATTCTCTGCTTAGATAAATGTTAACAAAAAACGTATTAACAATTTAGCAATGGATTTTTCTAGATAGTTTAATTAGCTATTAATAAAATATCATAAAGAAATCTGTATTGTGGACTTAATCGGTGAAGAATTGAATAGCTTCACGCTCTCGGATCTAACTTCAGCTTCACCTATTTATATAGAAAGTAGGTTGAAGTAAAAAAGGGTTCCCTTTTTTTCTTCCTATGCGTAAGCTTGTGGTTAAGACCTGTAGAGGTCCCTACCTTCACATTTTTAACCGCATATGCTTTAGGTTTAGTGCCTTAGTAAATAGTACTTTAATAAATCCTTGAATTCCAGGATTGTAGACATAGATTCAACAACCATTAACTATATGTTTCATATTTTTTGTTTGTCCAAATTTATATAGATCTGTGGTAGTTAAATTTCTTTTATGAAGAAGATGGGCCCAATGATCATGGATTGGGGGCTGAATCTATTGATGAGATAAAAGATATGACTAGAAATATCAAATCCAACAGGCTGTATTATTGGATCTGGAAAAATAAATTTTTTTGGAAAATCATAAAAATTCCATTTTTATCATTTCATAAAGATTCTTGGTTGAATACCCAAAAGAAGGATCTTGATTTGACTTTTAGAAGATAAAACTATATCTAGAGTTATCAGTAAGACCATTCTGCTTAATAGCGTTTTATGCATTTTCTATGAAGCAAATTCTTTTCTGATATCTTGTAAAGGAATATGTGAAAGAATAAGAAACAAAGAAATAGGCTTGAGTGTGCCATTATGCTAATATTTAATTGAGTATTCAAAAGTTAGATGTGTGAATCTTCTTGCCAAATTTACTAATAGAATATGCTAATGCCAAGGAAGCTGTCAATAAAGAATTTTCATCACAATCAAAACAGTGCTAGTCAGTTTTCTAAAATGATTATTCTAAAAAATTAATTTTGATTTAATCTTAGATAAATGAGAAAAATAAATTAAGCTATGATCTAAAGTAATTTATAAATAGCATGGGATATGATATTGTGTTTAAGCCTATTATTACTAAAGATTATATTCAGATTATGAAATGATCCCCTGTTGTTTAGATGAAAAATTGAATATACTGTCTTTATTGGATTAGAAATAAGGCCCCAATCTTTGAAAAAGATTTCTAAACTTTTCATATCCTTATTATTTCAAGAAATGGCCTCTTTTGGTAAGTCAAAGCAATATCATAAGGATAAATAAATGTCCTAAGTTCTGTTATGGGAATAACAGTGAGATGTGAGGAAATGTGCATATAATTTGAAAACTACAAGTTGCACAAAGCTAATTGGTTATCACATCACTTCTCACCAATACATAACATTAACTAATAGAATATCAGTAATCAACTATCAAAGAAGCAGTCAAATAATCAATGGAAATCCACTTATTATCAGGGCCTATGATCTTAAATAGACTTTGAATGACAGCAATTGATTTCAGCAGATTGAAGAAAAGAGGAGAACAATACCACTTGAAATGTTGTGTTGTATACTAATCAGTCTAATAAAATTTCTAAGCAGTTTTAATCTCAATCTATTTAAATCAATTATGGTATCTGAGATCTATTTAAGGTCTTGGAAATAAGTGGATTTCCAATTATTACTAAGTGCTGCTTTGATAAGGTAATTTATAATTTGGAAAAAAAAAAGAGTGCATTATATATGTAAATATAATAAGTTAATTTAAAGTACCAATAGTATTCCCAATCAAACTTTTACATTCGATTACTGTACAGGAATGTGATAAAAAGGATAAACCTAAAACAGCCAGATTTTTAAGTATCCAATACAGATTGTAATTAGAATTTTTAAACTGTAAATATGAAACATCTGGAATATTTTTTTTTACCAACCCTTCCTTCTTCTCCTCATTCTCTTCATCCTCCTTCTTCTTCTTTAAAAAATAAGAATGGTATTTAAAGATAACTAGTACTATAAATATAAACTGCATTGTTTTCTCAGGAGATTATATGGTTGAACGATGTCCATACACCCAAATGCTGAGTTGAGTAGAACACATTCAGTCAATTGATGAAACTAATATTCTTTTTCTTCTCTTTACACATCTGAGAATTGATGTGAGAATCTTTAACTCTTGAGTTGGAAAAGCACTTACTGTGGGCATTATGGTTTTCATTTAGAGTTCTACAGAAAATGCCATTAGGATTCACAAATTGAAATGTATTAAAGTGAACTTTAGTTCTGATTTGTTAAAAAGGCTAAAATATATTAGTTTTACAAATCTCTTATTTTAAAAATATCTCCGATAATGATTAATTGGGGGGGGGGGCAGATCTTTCAGCATTCTCAAAATGAAATGTAATAAATTCTTCTACAATAACATAGCTGAAACATCAAAGAAAAATCAAAGCAATACCTAAATTGATGTTTCCTCAGCTGAGAAATTGACATTAAAAAATTTATGCCTGAAAGACGTTTGTGGTTTCCCAAATTTGATATAAAATAATGCATTGCTTGTTAAAATGTATTTAACTGACAATTTGGAATGCAATTTGACAGGGTACCAGCAATGGGAAGAGGTGCTAGACTATAAGACATTAAGTGTTTAGCTAACAATATAAAACAAGTAGAGAAAATTGTAAGAAATCAGGTTACTTTTCAACATACATCATAATTTGGAACAAATTACTGAAGTGTAATCATAAGTACACAATTTAAAATTATGTCTGGCTTTGCCAAATTACTAAATTTCCAGTTTCTAGTTAAATGATGATATAAAAAATAATTCAATGGTAGTATAGTTCAAGAATTCATAAGAAGTTCAAATACAGAAAGTGACAGATGGAGCTGCAATCTGACAATCTTGAATTCCAAAGCTGCTACTCTACGACTGCACTAAACAATACAGAATATTAAATAATTAAATGGTTTATGCTTAAAAGTTCATATGAAGTAGGAGACTTAGAAGTGATAGACTAAGCCACAATCATCTTGCAATCTAGATTCATTCACTCTATCAGTATATTAATTTACAAAGCACATTAAATAATCAAGTGGGTTGTTCTCAGGAGTCCATAAGAAGTATGAGCACTAGAAGTAATACATAGAGCCATGAACTATGAATCTTGAACTCTAGAACCCACAACTTTACCACTGCATTACCATACAATATTAACAATCCCCTACTCTTACAATTTGTCACTGGTATATATAACATGTAGAAAAAAAGTAAATCATTTAAATACTCTGTTATTGAGTAATACTGTCCCTAAAAATACCCTCTAATGGTGTACAGTGATGAAATCATTACCAGGTTAGAAACTGCAGAAAGATGAGTGTTACAGTTTTTCCTCCATTGTTTTATCCTCTAGAAGCTGTGGTGAATTAAATATAAAACATGTGTTTAGAATAAAGACAGTATGATTTAAACATAAAACAATTACCATAATTTAAAGTACTTAAATATTAGGATGTGAACTTGTATCTGATTTTCTTTTGACAGTAAGAGTTCGAATAAAACTAAAAGAAGCAATCCTTATTTTTCAGCATTTAAAAGTTAAATATTACAAATTGTTAAGATTTTGTTTTGTTTATAATTACTCACTGATGGCCTTTTGGAATTGAAAACTATTTCAGATGTCATGTTTTGCAAGAGAATTGAAGACAAAGAGTAAATATATCACATCATATAAAAAAAAGCAGTTGATGTTGGAATATTGGAAAAAGAAACATGGGAAATGTCTTAGTAGAAGTGGGAATTTAAAAATAAATGAGTTAATAGGATATGAAATGGAGATGAAGATAGGAAAGTCAGAGAAAAGAAATAATTTAATACAAATAACTTGTCTGGAAGTTTTCGTTCATAATATCCTAGTAGTAATTCTGAAATAGAATATTTCCACCATCTAATATTAATTGTTAAATAATTTTAAAAAAATTCAAAATCTATTTAAACTTTTCGCATAATATTTTGAAGAGTCTTATTCTCTTGTCTTCAAAGTGTTGTTAGCATGGGGTTCAAATCTGGACCTTTTAGATTCACGAATATTAAATTTAAAATGGTGCAGCTTTGACAGAATAGCCAGCCTAGTTGGTTAGAGCATCACCTTAAATTAATTTTCATATATTTAAAAATTCCAGGTTCGATCCCCATGCTAGTATTGTCTCTGGTCAGTCCAGAAACACCCGAAGAAGAGAGAATAATACCACTTGAAACATTATGTTGTAAAGTAATCTGTGAGATGATGATGGAAATATTCTAACATAATTAAATCACTGATACGTTCAAAAATAAAAGTGAAAGAGTTACGGAAGAGAAGATAATTTGATACAAATCACAACTTTTTGTTGAAAAAAATGAAAGGGACATTTTGATGCCTAATAATTTCTATTTGATTTGTTGAAGAGGGCATAACTAAGAAAGAAAGAAATCTATTTGCATTATATCATATTGTCAGTGCATGGCTGCATTGAAGTGTATATATTTCCCTAAAGGCTTGGAATTCAAACCTAGCTACAATGTAAAGGTATTTTCAGGTAGAAATTTTTCAAGTAGGCTAAGATTTTTTTTCAGGTAGCTTGTTTATATTCAACCTAACTATCTACCCAGTAAGAGTTAGTAAATAGAATATTGTCATTATGAGATAAAAGAAGGTAATCTGAGATTTTAAAAAGACTTCATTACTCAGGAGTGCGCCAGAATCGATTCTGGGACCGCCCGATGACTAAGTCGGACGCTCTATTAACTAGATAATGAGTTGAATGTTCCATAAAAAACTATACAACGATGCAAAGTTCTCTGAATGAAAGATCAGTTATACACTTGGAGAAGAGGGTAATGATTTATAGCTATTTTTACAATTATGCACATCATGAATTATATGTTTTATTTTATAACTTTTATTTTAGAAAATTAAAAAAAAAAAATCTTTTCTTGTTTTCCCATAATTTTCAACTATTTAATTTTATGCAAAAGCAATTGTTAAAAGTTCTCAGTATGTAATTTCAAAAATATTTTAAACTCGGATAAAAAGCAAAATCTATAATTACGCGAAAATTCAATTACGTTTAAAATCAAAATAATAAACAGTAGTTATAAATTTTCATAAAGTCGAGATTTCTTAAAGGCCATTTTTCATATTTATGATATCATTTCATTACTAATCTCTGAATGAATTATAATTCCTTTACCCTTTTCTGTTTCGCTTGACACAGTCAAACTGTCAAGATTCGAGGCAGCAAACTTGTTGGTTAATTATTACATTTTATTAGAAAATATCTATCTATTATTCATTTTCACCTGTCAAAGGCTTTGAATGAAAGGAAGTCACCTGAAAACTGGTCTGCTTCCACTGCGGAGACACTAATTGTAAAAATAAAATGACGTTTTCAGATATGAAATTTTAAATGAGTAACTGCGGATGGAGTTTAGACAAAGCAAATCCAGAATGGAACTCCAGGTGTGGCAAAACGCTTATTAATTAAAACATTTCAGCAAATTCTAATCTCTTTGAAGGAGTGAAAGAGATAAATGAGAGTGAAAAATAAAATAAAATAATTTTTATTTATAACTAAAATATTCGGAATGGTATATTGAGGTATATAATTTTTTTTAAAAAGAATAGAACAACATTTAAATAGCTCACTGCAGGGCAAAGCCCCTCACAGAGAACAGGGAGAAGACAGTATTCATTACTTTTCCAATTATCAGGTAGTGAAAGAATGAGAAGTTTTTTATCTGCTTTAGACAACAATCGAAACTATCTAGTTACCCATTTGCTGACCATTATTGAATAGTTATCTTAGATAGCTACTTAAAAAAAATATTTAGCCTAATTGGAAGCCTAAAAAAATGTATAAAGTTTTATCCACCGAGATACAAATCCACATAATGGAGCACAAAAGGCAGATATATTACCATACGTATTTGTATTAGTAGAAATATACTGGAAAAGAATAAACCATTTAGGCAGCGAGTCATCAGGATTTTTATTTCATTATAATAGTCAAAAATAATTCTATGAGGTGATGTGGTTATTATGCCACTGAGAAGAACAACTTGAAATTCCTGCTTATTACTCCATAATTTTTAATCATAGAAAAAAATGTCATATTGAACAAACAATAAATGCACCATTCCTGGGATGAAAGCTCAAAGTCTGAATCCAAGAAATTAGAATTCTATATTCACTTTTGAAATGGAAGGTTAAAAAAGATATCTATGAAAAAATAACTTTTGGTGATATATATCAGGGGTGGGCAACAAGTCGATCGTGATCCACCGGTCGATCGCAAAGCCAATTTTGGTCGATCGCGAGGTCAATCTGGCAAGAGCTGTCGGGTAATGAGTGAAACAAATTAAGTCAAGATTTTCAAATTTTTTTTTTGTTTTTGTTTTTGTTTTAATTTTTTTTTTCAATTCTAGATAGGTGAAGTCCATTAAGTCGTATCATTATTGAAAATAATATTTTTAATTTTGACTTAATGTAGCTAATTTGAATTAATAAATATTGTTAATAATTACTCATGTTGCTTTAATTCCCCGCAACATGAGTTTTTTGGCCCGTTAAATAATTGTTAATTTTTACTAGGTAGATATATAAAAATAGTATGTATTTCACACCTCTCTTCACTTAGATTACGCTTATGACAACAAGTCGATCGCAACACATTTTAAAAATAAAAAGTACATCTCATGAACACAAAAGTTGGCCACTCCTGATATATATGATATATATTCTTTAAGGCTGCTAGTGAGATGTACAGAAAATATAGACGAATCCTTGAACTTTAGAATTTTATAAAAAAAATACATCGTTACATTCAACCATAAGTCAGCTTCACCATCAAATAAAATTCTGAGAATTTATTGATACAAAAACCATTGCATTAAAACAAAACAAGACTGAAAATGTGATGTGTTTAATAATAATGAAAAATTTCAAATTAAAAACAAAAAATAAAAATTAATATTTAAAAAAAAGATAACTATAAATCTTTGAAGAAAAAACAACATTTCTAATAATGTACTTTTTGTAAAGTTTTATTTAATATATGACAGTTTCGACCGATTAGCAGTGCTCTTCAGATATTTGGAATATCTTTCACCAACCTTTTTCAATTTTTTTTAAAATATACAAATTCAATAATCTTAAGAGTATAACTATGTACATTTAGTTTTAAACATGTGCCATGCTATACATATATCATTAAAAATACCTATGCAAAACAGGATCATATCACTTGGAAATCAAAATGGTAATCTGCTCAACATATATGCTATAAAAAGTCTCACAAATTCACCATTATTCTTCTCAAATAATTAAATTATGGAGATCTAAAAATGCAATGTCCAGAAAGATATATCTGTTTTCATCTATGCTATTCATAAAATTAATTCTAGGTGTCTGGAATTTGTAAATTCAGTTTTTAGAAAAAATATATATATTGAGCTACTTCAGTTTGCTAACATCAAGAATGCTGGGAAATATTTAACAAGCACCTTATTAAAAAACCCAAATCTGTAAGCACAAATTGAACTATCATTCCTATTTTTATTCTATAAAATCAGTTAATACAAAATGCTTTCAGTTATCTTGTATCTACAGATCTATAGCCAATCTTCCATTGTCATTCAACCATGATTTGATAAAAAGTGATGTATTCTTTCCCAATAAATTTATTGTTATTAACTCTGTGATATATCACTGAACTATCTTCCTATATTTAAATGTGACAAAAAATCAGAACACAAAATAAATAAATAAAGTTGTTAGGATCATGCATAAATTTCTCACTGAAATGTAGTGGACCATTGTAGAATAAAGAGCATATAATCCTAAAGTTTATAAATCAGTTTTTGACTTAAAAAAATATAATATCTTAAGCACAAACAATATCAACAGTGTAGATAATATGACTGAATTAAATATAAGTTCTATAATTTTTGTTTTTGATAATTATATTCAAATTTTCCAATTGTACATAAAAATTCATAAAAATTTAATCCACTTATAAAAACCAATGTGAGCAGAGACAATATGCTATGGGAAAGTTACACAAAAGTATCACAGAAAAACAATCAAATCTATTCAAAAATTAAAGCTTTAAAATACAGCTACAGAATTTAAACTTAATACAAACTCTGTATTAGTCCCATGCTTCTCTTTTTTAAAATAATAAAAAAAAAAAAACGTATTTTAATTGTGCAAACACTCAATTAAGTATATGTTACTTCCTTCAAACATAAATGCATCTTCAAACCAAAACAATGAAATTGCATATGAAACATTATTTTTTAAAATAAAAATGCCCTAGAAAATCTTAAGTACATTTCTATAATATGTATCAAATAAATGTCATATATAATTTTAATCAGAAGGGAATTACTGCTTATACATATACACTGTAATGTTGTTTTAATACCTATCTTGTTCTCAACCTTCAGGCACAAAATAGAGACTTTGAAAAATGAGAGTGCCCATCTTATCTTTGTACCTAAATTCACTTATAGAGGCCAATCTAAAGCATCTTGGAATGAGAGTGTAAAAGTATTTCATTAATCACTTTATATCCATTAATTTTATTTTATTTATTAACAATCATGAAATCTTCTGATCTATCACCTTTTAATATTATGAAATATTAGAATCTATGTAACTCTATTTAATTTACTAGCACAATATTCATGTATAATTTTAATCATAAGGGAAGTACACTCTATACACAAGCACTGTAATGTTATTTTAATACCTCAACATTGTTTTGTTAAGTACAAAGGATATTCTCAAACCAAAGCACAAGATAGACTTTGAAAAAATAAGAGTGACCATATTATTTTTGTACCTAATTTCACTTATATAGGCTAATCTAAAGCATCTTGGAATGAGACATTTTAGATTAGCCTATGTAAGTGAATTCAAGTACAAACAAAAAATGGCTGCTCTTATCTTTTTAAAGTCTCTATCTTGTACTTTTCTTTAAGAATATTCTTTGTATTCAACAAAACAATGTTGTGGTATTAAAACAACATTACAGTGCATGTGTATAGGGTGCAGTTCCCTTCTGATTACATAAATATTATATAATAAACATTTTTGAACACATTCTGTGTATAGTTTTAACAACTTAAAAACTGTTTAAAATAATATTGAAACAAATTGTGAACACATGAAAATGTTCAAAGTCCTGTAATATTTAATGCCATGGTCAAGTAGCAGTTTCTATAGCTGAAGTCCATGATCATTCACTGCTCAACTCTATTACTTCTAGTGGTTAAACTTCATATAAACTTTTAACAAATAAACCACATGATTATTTATTTGAATATTACCTGCAGTCAGTTTAAACTTGTACAATAAAAATAACCCTGATTTTTGAATTGTTTTCTCTGAAAATGTCAATGGTCTTATGAAAAATTGAAAAACATGGTAATCTTTAGATACAATTTGCAGTCATTGTATTGACTGTAGATGATCAACTTTCATCTTATTAATCTACCATTTTGATGATGTAACCATATAGGATGAAAACAATAAAGTCAGTTGAATTATCTCTGATGGAATAGAAAACAAGCCAGTTCTATTATACCTTTTGCCGAAACTCTTGCTAAAGATCAATTGAAAATGGAAATGTATTCTTGTAAATAAAATTAGTGGAAGGAGAGAGAAAAGGAACTGAACATCCTTTATTGAATAGAAGAAAATCATGAAGATACTCAATTTCTTCCAATTAATGTAAATGCCACCTGTTAACATTTTAACTGTAATTATAAAATATATACCACCACTGTTTTTGCCTTATATTGATACTTAAAATGCTTTAATTGTTATATTTAACAGGCCATCTTTAGCCAAAAACTATAAAACAAATTATAATTTTTACATTATACATATATTCATTGATATAATGAATATAAAAATGTAAATGTTATATACATATAAATCATGTTATTTCAATTAAAGCTTAAAGTTAACCAATAGAATATTCAATCTGTTAAAAACAATATTGTTGATATTTGAATGGTTAATTGTAAGCAATGGCTGGAGTGATGTGATTTATATATGATAACCAATTAGGTATGTGCACTTATAATTTTATATATATATATATATATATATATATATATATATATATATATAGTGTTTGACTGCAGAAAGGAATTTGTTATTAACTGAAAGGAGACCCTTTGATTCCTCTTAGAGGCCTGAACAGGGCAAATTCCTAATGGCTATATGTTCTTGTCATTGCAGCTGTTACTACTATGTGATTATTCATAGAGTATACAAACATGAATGGCTGCTCACCAACATGCATTAGTCAGCATGCTGAGTTTATTGGCTTTTTACTTCTGAGTTTAAGATAAAGGAACATTCATGGTCTTCTTCTTAATTGGCTGATAAGGCAGAATGAATGTGTGTACGAATGGAATTTTTTTCTAATAGACATATACAATCACAACAGACAAAAATAAATTACGGCCCTTATTCTCAGGTGGCTGTAAAGTCATCAACCAAGGCAGTGGTTGGTGGCTGAAGGTGGAGGGTGCTAAGAATATCCTGATTGTGGACCCAGGCTGCCATTTGATGATGACTTTTTATTTAGGTACTTACAACTGCAGATCACTTTCAAGTGAAGGAAGATAGCAAGAATTAGAAGAACTGTCTTATATTAAATGGGACATTATTGGACTTTGTGAAGTTAGAAGAAAAGATAAAGAAACAATTGATTTAAAAAGTGGACATATATTCTATTATAAAGGCACACATATTGGAAATACAAGTGGAGTAGGATTCATTATAAATAAAAAGTGGAAGAACATTGTGGATATTGATGGTGTATCAGATAGAGTGGCAAAATTAGTATTCAACCTAATAGCAGATACTAAATTCAGATAATTTAGGTTTATGCCACAACAAGTTCTCATAGTGACAAAATAGTAGAAGATTTTTACATGGATGTATAAAAGGCTTTTGATCAGACTAAACAACATTTTAAAATTGTTATGGGAGATTTTAATGCTAGAATTGGTAAACAAATGAAAGTGTTGTAGATAAATTTGGTTATGGTAATAGAAATGAGAAAGGACGTAGACTTGTGGAGTTTGTAAAAAAAAAAAAAACAACTTTATATTATGAATTCTTTTTTTGAGAAAAATGGTAAAAAGAAATGGGCATGGAAAGATCCAAATGAAGGTACAGCAGAATTAGATTATATTTTAACTAACAGAAAACATCTTTCAAGATTGTAATGTTCTTAACAAATTCAATACAGGAAGTGATCATCAATTAGTAAGATGTAAGATATGTGTTAATGTGAAACTATAGAGACAAAAATTACTAAGAAAAACAATATTTACGATTGAAATTCCTAATCTTCAGAAACATTCTAATGAATTTAAATTAGAACTTGCAAATCGGTTTCAGGTATTAGTAGATTTTGAATATGATTCAGATTTGAATAAAATTAATAAGAAATAACTGATAGTTTTAAAACTGCAATAAAGATAGCTGGTAGAAGAAAGGTGCAATTGACCAATGAAATTTCTTCTGAGACTAGAGAATTAATGAAGAAAAGAAAGAACATGAAGATATATAAAAATGATGCATTAAAAAGGATCGAGTATTTAGAATTTTATAAAATAATATGAAAAAGAGTTGATAATGATATAAAAAAATATAATTGTGAAATAGCAAGGAAGGCTGTAGAAGAGAATAAAAGTCTCAAGAATGTAAAACAACATTTTTGTATTGGTAGGAAACTTATATCTGTAATAAGAAAAAAAGATAGAACTATTGCTAAAATGAGAGATGACATCATGAAATAGGTAGAAGAGTTCTATATATTAATAAAGAACAAGTATCTCCTACATCTATTATATCTTCTGAATTGCCCAGAATTTTAAATAAAGAAGTGAGACATGCAATTATATTTATGAACAAAGGAAAAGCTCCAGATAATGATGGAATTATAATCGATATATTAAAAGCAGGTGAAGAAATAGAAAAGATTTTGGCAAAGATATATACCAAATGTCTAAATGATAAACATGTACCACAAGAATACAGTATTAATATTAATATTTAAAAAAGGTGATAAAGAAGATATTAGAAATTACAGACCTATCATCCTTTTATCAGTTTTGTACAAAATTTTTACCAAGATAATTACAACTCGTCTACAGAGAACATTGGATTTCCACCAACCAAGGGAACAAGCTGGATTTAAAAGTGGTTTTAGTACAGTAGATCATATCCAACTATTGAGAGAAGTTATATAAAGGACAAATGAATATGAGTTGCCATTATTCTTCGGATTTGTAGATTATGAAAAGGCATTCGATTCTATAAACATTTCTTCAGTGATTAAAGCATTGGATCAAGGTATAGACCCAGGATATTGTCATATTCTGAAGTATATATATATATAAACAAAAAAATAAAGACATAAATCCAATAAATAATATAATATTTCAACCAGAGGACTGGTTTTCATCAGAAAGAAAAAAAATACACAGTAAAATGGCGATAATCAAAAATTACAGATTTATATATATATATAAATGTTTCAGCAACAATTAGATTACATAATGATACTAGGAAGGTTAACATTGAGAAGGGTGTAAGACAAGGTGACTTCTTATCTTCAAAACTTTTTACAGCAGTGCTGCAAGAAGTATTTTCTGGATTAAAATGAAAACTAAAGGAGTAAAAGTAAATGGAAATTATTTAAGTCATTTAGATTTTGCAGTTGATGTAGTTGTTTTTGCAAATAATGGCTTTAGAGCTTCAGGAAATTTTGCAGGAGTTATCAGATGAAAATAAGAAAATAGGAAAGATAAACGTTAAAAAGATTAATTTTTCTTTTATTTCAAACTAAAAGTTTTTCATGGATTTTATTTTAATTAAAAAAATTTTCTTTTAAATTTGTTGTTGTTATTATTGTTGTTGTTATTGTTATTATTATTATTATTATTATTATTATTATTATTATTATCATCATCATCATCATCAGTTAGGAAGACATTATCTTATGAGTAAGAGTATAATATTATATTTGTATAGGATTCCATTCATTTCCTAATAATTTTTAAATGAAAGAAAAGAGTTAATTTTTAATATTAAAGAACCCTGAGATTTTGATATAACATAAATGAATACTAAAAAATCTATTTTGCAAAAGAAATCATTTTAATAAACAATGTGGCAAAAATATAAGAAATCAATTATTCTTTAGCAAAAGACTTGAAAAATGTGGATCTGATCATAGCAATGAGATGCTGGTGATAGTTATTAGATGTGTTGTAATGGGGAGGGGGTGTTGTGAAAAAGAAATTATAGCCCAATAACTCTATGGTGTGTGCTTTCAATATTAAGAGTATCCCTGTAATTTGTAAGAATTAGTATGGTAGTTCTCCTCCTCTTAAAATTTATTAAATGTTACATATTATATTGATATTTATTTATTGCTATTCTTACCCATATGGCTCTTAGTATTATATAGTATACTAATTGGTAAAAACCTTCTGAGTTTAGCCCTACATAGTGTTGATTTATTTTGGGCATTATATTTTGATTTCGATCTACTTTTAGATTATAATATATATATATATATAAATTCCATTACAATGTTACTGAGTATATGTGCAATTTTCAAAATATATTAAACTTCACTTTATTCATAATTCTGATTTAAATACTATTAGCTAATTAAAAAACAACAACTCTCAATCAATTTCTTAAAACCACAAGTAGCCAATTTATTATATATTAAAATCATTTGAAGAACTGTATAATTTTACTTTTAAAATTAACTTGTATTAGGTCTTAAATTGGTTATAAGGTTAACATATTGTGTAGTTTAAAAAAAAAAATTAGTTAACAATGTACACTGATAATACAAGGTTTATGTGATTTTCAATTTAATCATAGTCAAACAGAAAGAAAATATAATTATATAAATGTTCATAGTAATTATAAATATAATATCGGAAAACCCGACCCAACACATAACTACCATATGTGTCTATTGTTATTTTTGATATATATCCATCAGTTAATAGCCTAGTTTTATAAAAGAGAAGGAATAGTTATAAAGCTTCATATTGCATGATAGATAATGGTGGGAGCAAGCGCCTTATTTCTGTTCTTGATTTTAGATATCTGATTGTAAAATAGACTGCAATTTCTTTGGATGTGAGGTTCAAACAAAAATGATCCCTCAGGCACCCAAAGGGTGAACATGATGAAAATTATGATTCTAATGGAAGGGGAAATGCCACGTTTCTTGCTATCTATGAGATTGGCGATTGTGAAATATGTGATTTAGTGATTGGCTCATAATAATATTTCTATATACAAGAAAGGCTCAACAATGGAATAAAAAATAATGAATTGTTTCTCCAGATTTATGGCTGAGAGAACAAATAGGGGCAATGTTAGCATTACCATTCTTTGCTAAAATGGCGATTAGCGGATAGATTGATTTTAATATGGAAATCAAGGCATTTTGATTCTAGATGACAGAATTTGAATTTTGAAGTGATTTGTTTATTATTGAGATTAAAGAGAGACCGTGATTGAGATTGATTGATTCTATAATTTTATTTGATTCAGTTTTAGAATAAATATTTTTTTTATTCCTATTATTACTACAAAAATCATTTCTTCATTAATCAAAAGTTGATTCTCGAAAGAGATTATCGCATGCAAACAATTCCTTTTTTTTTTCTAATGCTATTTCCTAGCTTCAGGAGGGGAAAAAAACTATTCATTCCTTGAATAGTTTTAACTTATCACGTAGAAAAAGTTAAAATGTCTCTATGCGTTGGCATATATATATACAGAATGTATAAAAATGCCTTGAGATAAGATTAGCAAGGATCTATCAAGGCTGTGACCTGAGACTTAATTCCGATCCGGGTAAATTCCGAAGCCTGATTGAAACAAAAAAAAAAAATTAGAAATTCTTTTAAGTTTTAATTGGGCTGAATATTTTCTTTTATGTGTCCAGCCTATAATTAATTCAGTTATTTATCCAATTATAAAAAAATGAATAATTAACCAAAGGGTAAAACAGGAAAGGATCGCTGCTTAAACCTACGCTATCCTGCAAATTGGTTTGTTTAAAAAATATTACATTATCTTTCTCTTTAATGTATTATAAGATTAAATCGTTTTTCTGCAACAGAATATTTAGATATTCTTACCTTATACATATATGCACACATAGTATGTGAATATGTACTAAAGACAGTTGTGATTATTTCTGAGTAATAAACAGTATCTAATTTGTCATTCATATAACACAATTAATCAAAACTCATAATCTTTAGATTACATCAGTATTTTTTAATCCATATGCTATAGCTTACGCACCATGAATATAAAGATACTATTATAAAGATAAAAAGAAGGGATCGCAATGCATGGACAAGAGGACAAAGATAACAAAGACATCATTGAAAAAACTAAAAACTGAAATGGAGCTGAGATGAACATCTTGTTACATAAATGAACAATTGAAGACTTCAGTTGGATTCCAGGAAATTGTAGAAGATCTAGAAAGAGATTACTTATAAGATATATAAATAAAAATAAGAAAATTTTCTGTTAAATGAAAAGAGGGGAGTTATAGATCAGGGAAACTGGATTGAATTTGGAGAGACATTAATCTTGCAATGGATCCATAATGGTTGAAAAATGATGATAATATAATGTAATGCTAATTCCGATCAATAGAAGCAGAAGCAGCCAGTTGAGTAATTAAAGCTCATTCTTCTTTCCAATATTCGTTTGCTTTTAATACCGTACATTCGAAACATAACACATTAGAGAGCATATTTTTAGAGCTGGAGGGGGAGTTCTTTATGTACATTTTATTTATGTATAAAATAAAAGTATTATAGCTGTATGCTAACTCAATATAATTAATTAATGTGTTTTATGAAATAGCAAAGTATTTCATTCTATACTTGTTTTGGTGAATGCATGAAATAACAATTAATAAGTTTGTAAATAAGGAAATAATTTATTAATGAAAAAAATAAAATAATGAATCAATATATAGACAATAATAATATAAATCACTAGAATCTTCTTTGGGATATTTTCTTTCCTGAGTATTTTGTAACTTGGAAATTAAAATAAAAGTTCAAATGCTTTCTGCCTTTGTAACTTTATGTGATAACTTCTTACATAAAAAAAGAATTATCATTTATAGATAGATTTTCTGGAAATAGGTTTATTTACTTTATTATTAGGAATTACAATAAAGTTCATGATCTAAATAATTCAAGTTCAAATATTATATTCTTATAGTTCCTTCATGAATAAAAAAATAATATCAACATATTAAAGGTTCTGACTTTAGAATATCTTACCACTGACTTGAAAGATTGTTTTTATCTTCTGCTAAATATTTTTCTTCTTTTAAATATCATTAAGTAAAACATTAAAGGCTATTACACAAGGTGTTAATATCCTTATTTCTTCTCTGGCAATCCATTTGCAAAGTTCCATGTATCTATATCAATTTTTTACTAGTTAAGAAGAAATATAGATTGAGTATTGCACTAGGTTAGAAACCAATGAGCTATTTATTTTAAATTATCACTTCATCTTCCATACAAGCCTTAGTACAAAGAGTATTTCCATCTTTTAAGTAAATTAAAATATATAATTATAAATTTACACTTTTTGTATATTTTCTTTTCCTATTATTTGATAGATAATTTATTTTGCTTTTTTTTTCTCTACTTCAAAAAAAAAGTGGAAGAGGGAGGAAAAAATCTTTCTCATTTTAATATTTTTCAACTTCATTTACATATCAAAGCTTTGTTGTATTTATAATTCTTTGGGGGGCCATCTCCATAATGAATAAAGTATCTTATTTTTAACAGAGTGAATATTAAGTAAATGAGTATATCACAATATTTTCTAAAGGTGTAATGATGTAACTTTGACATGTCCAATATAACTGTTATTATATATATATATAAATATTTAAATTTCTACTTCAAAATATTAAAACTGTATTTTTTTCTTAATTAGTTATTTGTTTTTAATTTATAATTTATTCAATGCTGCTCAATAATTTCAGTAACTAAAGTAATTATATGTCTGTCTGAAAGTGTTTGCAATAATATTTTATTTGCTGTTATATGCTAGACTGTTTCAATCATCTAATTCAACTGTAAATTGTTTTTAGAATAATTCAAGCTTTAGTTTTTTTTAAAATTCAATCAACTGTTAATAATAACACATTAGTATAGAAAACATTATAAATAGCTCTATTTTCCTCTCTTCTTTAGCTGTTGCTGGTACTAGTAACAGTATTACCATGAGAGTTGAGATTTTATATTTGACAATATGGAGTTTGTGGTAATACTCTAATTAATTAAGCTACTCTTCAAAGTAATAGATAACTGATATATTATATTCTTAACTATGAGGATTCTTCTGATTTCACTTTTTTTAGCTAGGTTAAAGAATCACTTCTAAAAATCTATTCACTCGACAATGGCAAACTATCCCATCCACAATGTTTGAAAACCATTCATAAATCTTATTCTTTAAAAAATGAAGAGATCAAAAAAACTCCCATAAATAAATATATACAATTTTTATGAGTTGCCTTTGACAATAGTTTCATTGGTTAAAAAGTCAATCTAAATTTAATATTCATAAATCTAAAGGTCACTAATTCAGTTTCAATGATAATATTATTATAATTGGCTAGCAATATTTAAAAAAAAAGAATAATAACATTCGAAATATCATATTTTATACTGACCTGTGATATTCCTAACAGCTGAATGTACTTGGAAAAGTATGAAAGTTTGAATTTTTTTAGTAAAAATCTAAAAAATAACAGCAACTCTTTTCATACAGTAGTGCCACCCAGTGATAGCCACAGTAATTAATGGAAGCTAGAAGGTTTGTGCATCAAAATTCCTATCTAATGCTTACTCATACAATATCTTCAGACTATTTTCTAGCTTGTGGCCTTCATCAGTGAGAAGCCTTTGATCTAAGAGCACTGCATCTAGATCTTTGGATCTAATGCTTCTGGCAGCCACCTTTTATCTTTTTAGTTAACTATAACACACTATGATTTCAAAATGAAAATACATTAATGTTTTCAAACCAAGCTTTTATAAGCACAAAAAATACAATGTGATATTTTAGTAGTCTAAATAAAAAAAAATAGTTGCATAGCTTATTGCAAGTGATGTCAAGTGAAGTCATGAGTGACATACGAAGCTTCAATTCACAATTTTTTAACCCTTAAGTTTGTTTTTCTACCATTGAATTAAATCATTAGGGTTTGTCTCAGTCATATGTCATAAAAAGAGTGCGCCTTGCAAGAGAAATATTAAATAAGAATCAAAAATGTTATTTGACTGTAATGCATGTAATCGAGTTATACCCATTTTTTGTAATATACATACTATTATTTCATATTTAATGTTTAAATTGCCAGTACAAGTGTTGAAGATATTGAGTAAAAAAGGATCATACTAGAAGAATAGTGGACAATGATCAGTAGAAAAAAAGAAGCTGGTAGAGAATGTAAAAAATGATGTGGTTCTGAAAGATTAGTAGCAAGAGGACTAACATGATTCTTTTATTTGATTACAATAGTGATGATGATTATTATTACATGCACATTCAAACATGCACTGACTCATATATTCTAACTGTGATATTAACATTTTATTTACAAATTAATTCCAAAATAAGATTGTTATTAATTGTTATGCATCAACTGGCATACTGAGATACTCATAAAGCTCATCTTGAAAAAATAATATAATAAGAAATTCTGAGCTTCAAAATAAGCTCCATTCCAAAAAGAGGGTTAAAAAAGAGCACTAAAAAGTTGGCAAAAGTCATTTGTTATTTTTGTAAGAAAACACAGATGAACATGTAATAAGGCTTTGAAGAAGGACCTAACAAATGCGAAAACTAAAAGAAGTGTGCACAGACCTGCAAAGTTTGAGAAGAAAAGGATTTACTATTTCCAACTTTAGATCCAGATTAAAAAAAGCTTTTGCATCAATTTTTTCTATATTAAGTACAGATTAAAATGGTTTTAATTTTATAAGCAACATTAAAGTAATAAGGCCCACAAAATAAAGGCATTTCATTAAGTCTCAAATGTAGTGAAAAGTGTTAAAATGAAAATGATTATAGAATCTTATTCACTATAGCATCCATTTATTATAACACACTCAAATATGATCATGCATAATGCCAAATTGGAATTTATTGCAAATAAACATTACAACAATTTATGTGATGTGATGTATACAATTTAATCAGTCATGCCATCTAGTATTATAAACCAAAATTACAAGCAGATGGAAAAATGAATTCTCTTTCCATCTGCTCATCTAATCTTATAAATAAATGAAAGAAATCAGACCTACAATAATAGCAGTGAATATTTAAATAAGCCAAGAATGTTACAATGGCAAATGTGACTAACTTCCTAATTTCCATTTACAAGGCAACATTAATTTCTATTAATTATTACCTTTATAAATTTCCATTACTTACACATGAAACAAATACAATCAACACATATTGATTAACTAATATTTAATAAAATCAAGTATAATGATAACCTAACATATAAAATTAAGCAGCAATACTACATTGTATGATAGTCTAAATTACATGCAGACAATGGAAATGAGAGCGTTAACGTCTAATATTCTTGATTTTTTTAAATATTTGCTTCCACTGTCATAACATCTAATTTGGAATCTATTTATAAGCTAGATGAACAGATAGGGAAAGTGGTTTCATTTTTCCATCTGCTTGTAATTTGGACTCTATAATATTAAATGGTTAAATTGTGTGCTTAAAAGTTTATATATATGTTGTTATGATGTTTGATTGAAAAGTACATATTTAGGGGTAATCTCTTCCAGACCCTCAGCCTAAAGAAATGGTTAAATATTGTTAGATATACTGATAATTGTTAGTTAATAACGATCAGTGTTATTTGTTACTTTACCCCCACTCCATATAACATTTAAAACAATGGTAACAAAAATTATGGCCATGATCAATAGTTACTAACACCTTCTTAAAAGCGTTGCTTGACTGATCCCATTTGTCACAATCTCTATTGTCCATTATTTAACAATAGCTAGAGACCCATTTACTGACCAATAATTAGAAAAAAATAGATTACATACATATTCTTTAAAAATACTTGGAAAAATTATTATTTACCTGAGATTAAACCTTAATCTATACACATTCCATCTAAAACAGTGCATTTTCGCAAAAGGATTTAGCATATATATATATTACATACATGGATATCAATGCAAAATGTTTAATAATATTTTAAATAACAAAAGAGAATAATTTAATATCGATAACAAGCAGATCTTAGACTCTTAATCAAATACTTGAATCAAGTTTTTCAGATTAGATGCAAAAGAGATTACAAAAAGAAAATAAATATTTTATCGAATGGTTTTCCAAAAATAATTTTTTTATTTATTTATTTAGCTTCTAATTTATATAACAATAATTAATTTCATAAAGTTATTAATTTATTAAACTATTTCATAATATAATTAATTTCATTAAAACTAATTCATTAATAGAAACAAAAAATATTTTTATGATTTTTATGAAATAGGCTCCCCATAAAAGTTAGGCAAGTCATATATAAATGAAGCATTGTTTACATCTGAGATGAAATGGATTTCACTCCTTCACCCCTTGTTTGCAAACTTACTGGATTTGTCAATCCCTTTAGACTTCTGGGACAGCTAATGCAAATGTTTATTTTGCATTGGCATAACAACCTAATAAATACAAGAGTGATAAAAATTTATTAACAATCTATGGTTGACTTGTCAAAAATCAGAAAGTACATACATATACATAAATCAGATCACTCTTTTTTCAAGGCAACATTTATATAGTAAATAGAATAAATAAAGGAATTTATATTCATTAATCTGAGTGTTGCCTTGACAACAGATTGCTGATATCCAATTGGTTAATTTTAAGCACTATTTAGGATGACATGATTTACATATGATAATCAATTCATTATAGGCACTTACAGTCTACATGTATATAATAAAACACAATTACTAGAATTAATTCTACAACTTTTAAAATACTGATATATAAATAGTTATATCCAGTTTCTGGCATGACTGAGTGTTGCCTTGACAATAGATTGCTGATATCCAATTGGTTAATTTTAAGCACTGTCTAGGGTGACATGATTTACATATGATAACCAATTTGTTATAGGTACTTACAGTCTACATGTATATAATAAAACAATTACTAGAATTAATTCTACAATTTTTAAAATATTGATATATAAATAGTTATATCCAGTTTTTGGCATGACTTCCATCTTGAATATATAAAAACAGCATAGATAAGTCATGTGATCAAATGACTAATGGTCTGTAATGCCCATGATCTGGGATTTGAACCTGGGAAGAACTTAAAAAAATATTTAGATAGTGGAGAATTTTCAAACAGACTTAAAAAATATTTCACATAGTTGACTCAGAGACAATCCAATTACATTTAATGTTTGGGTGATAATGTAGCTAGTCTTTGCTAAAGTATGGAGCAATGGTGGGGGGAAAACTCTTACCGACTAACAATAAGCTAGCTTAGTGATGTGGAGGCATACCAAAGAATTAGGACTTCGTGAATGTTTATAGTTAGATGATTGAAATATTATAAGCTTAATAGATTTATAGAGCTCTGCAGTGAAGAATCTTACTGACTTCTTCTAGTGGCTGAGTTTTCCAGTGTTTGGAGAAGACACATCACTTCTCTGGATAGGTTGCTCTTCCTCAACGTCTTCTTTTGGCAGCTGGTGGTATTAAACTCCTCCATCCTGGAAGCAATGATGATTGCTGTGGTCACTCATGTCAAATTTTCAATAGGCATAACTTCCTTTAGCGACTGCTTAGATTGTATTACAAGAAAGCTTTTGAGTGCTGACAAATGGGGTTTATATACTAAATTTCTGATACCCTGTCAAATTTGCCTATAAGCCAGGTTTTACAGCATAAAATCCATTAGGTTGTTTACAACTTTTAATTTTAATCTTTATGCTAATTTTTTAAATTTAACATTTACATCCTAGTAAAAAACAAATGTCACTCCCTAGAAAATAGAAAATAGTGCTGCATGATCACATTTGTTTTGACCAAGGTATATTTAAAATTTGTTATTTTAAGATTTTATATTTAACCTCCATATAATTTTAAAACAGGTGTGTGTGGTGTGAACTTTTTAATAAAAACTGTTTAACATTTTTAAAAACTAAATAATTTCTGCTTAATATTTAGTTATATATATATATATGTTGTTCACCCATGGGATTGAGCATATATATGCGATGTTTGAACAAATGCTGAATAATTATATATATACATTATATTAAATTAAAGATTTATAATTATAATAGCACTGTAATGCTATTAAATCAGTTTCACATCACAGCTCACTTGCATATACATAAGTGTGTCCATACATATATAATGATGTCTACACAGACATATATTTAATCTAATATATAAATATATGTACATATATGAGAGTATACATAATTATACATAGATATATGTGGATATAACATGAATATATGGGTACTTGGTGGGGTTTAAATCTAGATAATTACTACTATGGGATATATTAGATGAAATGGATGTGTGATAAAATATATCATGTCAATATTTGGATTAGATTGATTCAGTACCGACTGATTAATCAGACATTTCAAATTTGATTATCCCAACACCTATTTTGTATATTTGGATTATATTAATTCTGTACTGGTGATTCATTAATCCGACATTTTAAATTTGACTATCCCAACTCCCACGTCATATATTTAGATTAGATTAATTCAGTACTGGCGATTGATTAATGAGAAATCTTTTTTAGGATTGTTAGATTTGGTTTATTTTTTACCTTTATTATTATTATTTTAAGCCATATTATAGAGTTAAAAATTGACAAATGATGGAAAACCATCAGTAACAATGTTTAAATGCCTTTGCTTGATAACAATAATCTGTTGATTAGTTATCCTGCTGATATTTAAGTACCATTGCTTGGTAAAAATATTCTAATAATTAGTTTGAACTGCTGACAATGTTTGAGCATCATTGATTCGTAATTATCACTACTGATGATGTTGTGAGAGTCATTGATAGGTAGTTATCACAACTGATGATGCTTGAGAGTCATTGATTGGTAGTTATCACCACTGATGATGTTTGAGAATCATTGATTGGTAGTTACCAATGCTGATAATGTTTGAGAATCATTGATTCGTTGCAATATTCTATTGACTAATTATTATTACCAACAATGTTCAAAGTGTCATTGTTAGATAATTGTATTCTGTTGACTAGTTATTATCATAAACAATGATTGACTATCATTGTTGTATTCATTTCTAGTTATTATCATTGATGATATTCAAATGTCATTACTTAATTGCAGTACTGTATTCTATTGATTGGTTACTAAGGTGACCAATGATGTTGAAATGTTATTGTGTTGCAATAGTATTCTGTTGACTACCTATTGATGACTTAGAAGTATTATTAATTGGTCAAGTGTTGGTGGCCTAGTGGTTAGCATAGCTGCCTTCCAAGCAGCTGGTGCAAGTTCGCTTCCCGGTCAATGCATTTGACATATATAAAAAAAGTATTATTAATTGGGCAGTATTTTACTGTTTAGTTATTCTATCAACCTTTGTGAAATAAACTTAACACACACATGTAAAATGTAACACAGTTTGAATATTTTAAGATCTAAATAATATGCCAAACATCCTACAAATATTTTTTTGTATATATTAACATAGATGGCTCTGGTAGGACGTATAGGTATATTATTTTAAATTACCAAGGTATGATATGAAGCATTAATGTTTATTTTTATTGAGCATTAATGTTTATTTTTATTGAGTATATAGAGTTCCATAATAGATATGCATTTGGATTTTTGAATCCATGTAATAATTAGGTAACAATAAGTAATAGTTACAAATTCGTTTAAATTTTTTCATTTTTTTATTTTTTCTTCTAATATATAGGATATATGAGCACAGACTTTCATATGACTCACCACTCTCCACACTATCTCATAGCACTGATACACTCGAACACATATATGTTGAAAAGATAAATAATCACCAATATACGTATTTCTTGCTAAACCAGCAACCATCAGTTGGTCCATATTACTATCTCTACACATATATGCCATAAGTGCTCAGATATATATTAAGATAGCCAAACCTCATACTTTAATGGACAGGCTTCAATCTACTCCACACTCCAACTCTTCAACCGTCCATTCAATTGAAAATCTGATGATGGAATGCTCGAAGGCCATCCTGAGGCTGAGATTCTTGTCACATCCATGTTGACCTAAGGTCAACCTGACCCCTCATGTACAGGACATAATCCATTTAATACATAAACAAGGGATGGATAGACATCTCTACTTATGTAATAACTGAAACACACAGGCTTATTATATACCTGTGTCTATATATGTAAAATATAGGGTATATGACAAGAATCTCGGCCTCAGGGTGGCCTTCGAGCATTCTATCATCAGATTTTTAATTAGATGGACGGTTGAAAAGTTGGAGTGTGGAGTAGATTGAAGCCTGTCCATTAAAGTATGAGGTTTGGCTATCTTAATATATATCTGAGCACTTATGGCATATATGTGTAGAGATGGTAATCTGGACCAACTGATGATTGCTGGTTTAGCATGAAATACGTATATTGGTGGTTATTTATCTTTTCAACATATATGTGCTCGAGTGTATCAGTGTTATGAGATAGTGTGGAGAGTGGTGGGTCATGTGAAAGTCTGTGCTCATATACCCTGTATATTACATATATATAGACACAGGTATATAATAAGCCTGTGTTTCAGTTATTATTTTTTCTTTAAAAAAGAAAAAAAAACACAATAAAAGTAATATGCAATTTATAGAATGGATATTCTTTCAAACATTCTGCAGGTACAGCATATATATATATATAAACAAATCTATAGGTATACATTTTTGTAAAAAAAACAACAAAAAAACACACTCTCTAAGATATAAATGATATCAAATTATGCTAGCGTACATTCTTTTGAAACTAAGCTATAATTACGGATTGGAAGGATCTAGCTATTAGTAAAATTCAAAGAATTGTTATTATGAAACTATTTTTATAATAACTATGTGCCATTTTATAAAAGCTTACACTGGTTTTTAACTAACTTTGTAATTAATATACTCAAACATTAACAATATATTATTACAAAATATAATGCACATAATTTTCTACATATTTACATAAACAATAACTATATATTAGTGCTTCTAAGAAGAATCTATTATACAGAGGCGGTGCAACTACCAGATATCCCTGTGATCTAGGTTCAAATTCCAATTAATTAAATTTAAATAAACTTGTCCATAGTCAAAACTCAACTAACTATTCAATATTGGTCAGTCAATGGGTATCCGGCTACTGATAGCTAGAAAGTAAAGTAAGGGTGGAGAACTGTTCAGACCCTCACTAACCAACAGTTGATAAGCCTTGTGAGTACTGCCTTATACTTCATTCTACCCCTATGAGGGTCTATTGGAGAGACTTGTCTCACAGTGGGCTATTTAAAGGCTGTTTTACTTTTGCTTTTAGACAAATATCATATCTGCATTGATTTTTGCTCAGACCAGAAAAGATGTTTATACTGTAATGATAAAATACTGAAACCAAGTGATAACACTGAAACATCATCAGTAATACACTGATTTGTTATTTCTTGTCACCATTTTAACACACTTGTTATGTGATAGAATAGTGAGATACAATCAATGACATATAAATAGAAAACTGAATAAAGTATTGGAATGCCATAATTAGTAAATGTTTATCTATGAATCTGATACCTATATATAATTTTAGTAATACACTAATAGACTGAAGGACTTCATAGTATGGTGATTATCACCTCTGTTTCTATATCTATGATCAGTCCAGACCAGTTGAACCAGTTTTTCAATCTTTATTGCAGAGGGTTACTTAGAACCAAGCCAGTTAGACATCCAATATTGTACAGTAATAGGTATCTACTGCATTAGGGGCAACAATTCTTTCCTCAGCATCTATTGCAAACTTAAGCAATCAATAGACACTAGATGGCAGCATCGCATTTAAATCCCTATTTAGTATCCATAGATTATTCAAGTTAGATAACTATAAATAAAATAAATATTGGGAACTGTTGCTAATTCAGATATTCAAAATAAGCAGAAGTCATGTGACCCTTTGTTTTGAAACTTGTTATAATTGGCACAAGGTAAAGATTTCACATTAATATTATGTAGCCTTCAGCAATAATAAGAGATACAACATAATCTTATAGACACTGCAACCATGTCTTATTTACTTTCAACTTTTAGTTGTCTTTTGAATATAGATATACTTTTATATAAAATAACTTTTAACAGTTTATAGTAATGTAAAGTATTTTAACAGTATCTCTTTATAAGTTTTGAAAACTATTTTTATTAGACTTTATTCAATTGTTAGTAGATGCAATTTTATGCTCATCTTAATCTTTATAAATTACAACTAATTCATTTTAGTGGCAATTAAGAATTGCATTTGTTATTCTTCATCAGTTTGTAATTATATTTTTGTTTATTCTCAACATTTAGTTTTTTTATTGTTAAACATTTTTAGAAAAATCCTAACTTTATTTCAACTTTTAAATATATTTAATTGTTAGTAATATCCCATAGATTAGTTCATAACATAATGTTTCAAGCAGTGTTATTCTCTTCTTTAGATGTTGTTGGCATGTCTGGTAATAGTCCTAGCATGGGAACCAAAATGTTGATCTTTGGATTCATGAAATACTGAATTGAAGGTAAAGCCTTAGCCAACTAGGTTATTCTATCAAACATAACAGTCAGTAGAAATTTTATGTATTTATCTATGAGAGTCCTGAATTTTTCATTGTTTCTTAAAATAAAAATTACTTAGCAGTTTCTAAACATTATGGATTATCACTATAGGTTGAATTGGGATTATCATATCATGTTATTTAAAACAGGCAAAATTCTCTATACGTATTGCCACTCAATGCAAGCCAGAGTATAGAGTTTTGCCTATTTTAATAATAGTTAAGAGTAAGGATAAGAAATACTGATCACGTGATGTTTATTATCATGTTGTTTCTTAGTTTTTTTTATACTTTTAGCATTGCAATTTTCCTCATCTGTTTGAGAAATTTTTGCTATTATTAAAAAAAAACTAAAATAATGTAAATTTGAGTTCTTTGAAAATCACAACAATATCTTTATATAAATATATAAAAATGCATGCATAATCACATTACAGTTTTAATAGGGCAACAATAATAATTACTTCACCGAAAATGTACTCAGCTTTAGGTTATATGAAAAAAACCAAACCACTTCATTATCCAGATGAACTAAACATATGCAAGGGACTTGTTATTGCACTAAAATTATTCTTTTGAATACTTAAAAGAAGAGCAATATGGAGACTTCAGACCATTCAAAGAAGATAGAGAGATGCATATTAGGAGTAACAAAAAGAGATGGAAAATGAAATACATGGTTAAGAGAACAAACAGATATTACTGCCATAATTGAAAGAATTAAGAGACTGAAATGGAGTTGAGCTGAATATATTGCTAGAAAAGATGTTAATAAATGGACAGTTGAAATTTTAAACTGGATTCCAAGAGATTGTAAGAGACCTAGAAAAAGACCACATATGGGATGGATGAAATAAGTAAGTATGAGGGAGTGATGCAGAGAAAATAGGCTAGAAATGGAAGAAGCTGGATTGAACTTGAAGTGACCTTCATCTTGCAGTGGATTGATAATGGTTGAAATTGATGATATATATATATATATATATATATATATATATATATATATATATATATATATATATATATATATATATATATATATATATATATATATATATATATGTAAAGGAAACTTATCTTAATAAAATCTATAAACAATGCTAATGAAGCAATACTGTTTCATGAACAGCAATATTCCCTTGTTGGATGAGCCAAATGTAAAGGAAACTATCATATCATAATAATGAATAAAATAAAATGAAAGAAGAAAAAAGAATTAAAATTCTGTTCTGAATAGCTTACAGATTTGGGTATTATCTCATAAATAAAATACACCTTTTTGGATAAATTTATAGTATATAATATAAAACAATAGACTGATCAACATACTAGACAACTAATATCATAAATGGAATTGACTATCAGTAAATGTCCTCAGATTAGGTAACCACAAATGTAATAAAAATATTGTAACTGAGCAGGTCTAGTTGGCCTGAAAATGCATCATATATTTGAGTAACTACATATAATAAATATTACAAATTTGAACAATCTAAATATACCAAATAAATGTCATATTCAGGCATTTAAAATATAACCAATAAATGAATTGAGTTGATCACAACTGACTTTTATAATAATTTATATCTATATGTACAATGGACTCATAAATTTGTAAAGAGTGTCAATGGGTTCATATGAATTCTCTTGCTTGGCAAAGAAAATAAAATTTATTAGATAATGTTTTATTTGATAATGAAATATAACATGGAATGTACTATAGATTAAGATGCAATAGTTTTATAATAATCCAGGCAGTAGTAAATCAAAATACCTAGGTTAAAAACAACAATATAAATTTGTTAAGATAAACATTAACAAATTTGTGGTGATAAAATAAAGAATAATTTATAATAGCAATTAACATCATATAATGCAAATTTACAATTCATTCTCACTGGAGTATGATTAGATATGATATATAATTTATAATTAAAATTATAAATGCATATAGTCAAGAAGGTGTAACACAAATAAAATAAATACCAGAAAATTTTGATAATACTACCTTTTAAAAAGAATAAGCATCAAGTAATAATTTTTATAAAAAATATTTATAATTCAAACTATGTTATGCAAATACTGTTTATGTTTTAATTGATCTTTTACTTTACTTGATTTTTATTATTTAAATTATTGAATGACAAACTAGACTGCATTGTAATTACTACTATTAATTTAAGAAAAAGATTTTATAAACATTTATAAATACTATTATAATTTCAACTGTTGTAAATAAGTAAGATTTTTTAATGAGCATCTGTTACTATTAGCATATATAAAACTTCAATTGTCTATCTTATCTTGCAGCATTTTTGTCATCTTTGTGCTAACACATATATGTAGGCATCCATAGTCATTTCAATCTTTAAATGTTATCCAATAATTTTCCTTTGTCTATACTGCAATCCAAGTAGATTTAGTAGTCTTAAATTCAATGGTGGACAGCACAGCATTTTGTTATTAATCATTTCATTTAATTCAGACATTAAATGGGAGCTTCTGTTTCTTTCCTCTCCAAAGTTCTCTACTCACAATACATTTTCTTTACTGCAAGTCCAGAATTTATTTATAGAATAAGGTAAGATTAAAATACAATTCTTTTTAAAAGAAAGAAAATAAATATACTTTCTGTCTCTATAATAACACAAATAACACAGTATATAGCTTTAAACACTAGCTTCGAACATATGATTTTTTTCTTCTAACTTTAATAAAGTATAGTTATCATCCAATGTAACTTAACAAATAATTTTTTTTAATTTTCATAAATAAATGATTCATTTATTCCAGATTTATTTAAAACAAAATTAACCATATTTTTATTAAATACGTGCCTTTGAATATGTTTTCTTTATTTAACTAGTTAGAAACTACAGAAAGTAACAAATAAAGATATGTGCATGCCATATATATATATATATATATATATATATATATATATATATATATATATATATATATATATATATATATCATCAAAACTACCCCAAATCCAAAATTAAACCAGACCAGCATAAAAATAATATTAAAACACAACCTAAGGTTTCACTGCTACAATCAGACTTCTCAAGTGTAAAGAACTACAAAAACTACACAATATATATAATATTAAAAACTACCCACATATATATATATATATTGTGTAGTTTTTGTAGTTCTTCACACTTGAGAAGTCTGCTTGTAGCAGTGAAACCTTAGGTTGTGTTTTAATATTATTTTTATTTTTATGCTGGTCTATATATATATATATATATATATATAGACCAGCAAAACTTGTTTATATATATATATATATATATTGTGCCCTTTTGTATGGGTCTCCATAAATTGTTGTATTAATCTGTTTGAAAAATTTTAAATTTAAGATATATTTAGCTATATGATGTTAATTTTGTTAATAACAATCTTTCAAAAGTGTAATTAAAGTAATTTATGAGTGTTTGATATGTGAAAATTGTGCTGATGTTTGAGAGAGACGTTTCAATAAAGATGATAATAGTATGTGGTTGAGAAAACTGGCCATAATTAATACTGCATTAAAAAATTTAATAAATAAATGTTTAAAGTTAAAAGTTTTAAAAAAAGACAAGTTAAAATTAAATGCATATATTTATTGTTGATAAAGATTAATATTTAATAGGTGTATATAAATATTGTAATAATTAGTAGTACATAATAGAAGATTAATATTTGATTTTAATAATATCGAATTATTATCTTAAGTTGTTATAATATATTGTTTATTTTAAAAAATATTTATTTTTAAAAAATGAAATTGTTAGTTTATTTTTAGATTATTACAAGCGTTTGTATCTGTGTTGTAAAACAGATGTTAGTTAGACATATACACACATGCTTGTGAGTTTTTTTTTAGTAAAGTTGCCAAAACTATTTTAAAATTCTGGTATAAAAATTATAAGTATTATATTGGCTATCACGAGATAAAAATAAAGATAATTAATGTGAAACATTAAATCTAATTTTTAAAAATACTATTTAAAAACATAACGAATAAAAATAGGCTTAGTTTGTTTATAAAAATAATCTTATAAAAGTTAAAAGTGAAATAAAGTGAGAAAGTATATTTTAAAAAATGTTTAATAGATTTAAATAAATGATAAAGATTAATTTAAGAATTTAATAATGTAATAAATAATAAATATTAAATAAGTCATTATTTATTTTTAATTCTGTATTGTTGGTAAAATATGTAAATAAGCTAGCAAGTTGATTGTTTAATTTACCAATCAAGTGGGGAGTTGATTCGGGTATAAAACCAAGGTTCAATTGTTCGGAGGGGATTATGATTGTAATTTTTAAAGTAAAGTGTGCTATTAGAGATAGCTAAGTAAAATTATAGACGCTCTCGTAGTCATTTTAAAAATTATAAGAAAGTGGTTTTAAATAATTTATAAAAAGTTTTACCGTCAAATATGCAGTGCTAATTTAATTATAGTTTCCTATTGATCGTCTCTATCGAAGCTCAATTTACTATCAAATAGTCATGAAGACATCGTATAAGGATAAAATGTATTGGAGACTTTATACTAAAAAATATAACAAACGCTGGATTAACTAGGAGAATTACTAGATGGATAAAAGTAATATGTAGGACATTATATAAATTTAAAAGTTAATTGTAATTAATTTTTATAAAGACAAATATTTTAAAGAAAGAGAAATACTTCTTTATGAAGAAAGTATATGTAAATTATAAATCTAAGTATATATCTTGGTAAAGATATGGGAAATAATAATGATTATATAAATACTTGCCTTGTAAAGTCTTTGTGGTTTAAAAGACTAAATTTTGACAGTTTTAAAAGGCAAATAAATTGGAAGTTTAACTGGCCGAGAAATACTTATAAGTAAAATTATTATATTATTAAAGTCTGAACGCTGGTCGTACAGATGAATTTAAAATTAATCTTACCTAGACATTTGTTAAGGAATGCGCAAATAAAATATACGTGGATATCCAAGTCAATTTAGAATAATTAAATAAGAATTTATAAACTATTGACTAATTCTAAAAATAATAACTTTTAAATAATTTTCCTGGATCCTATAAACTATTTTAATTTTATTTTGTTTATGGTGAAACTGACTTTTATTTTTTTTTTTTTTAAAAAAAAAAAGAACGTTTTCATTTTTCATAAAAACTTTTAAAACACGTGATGTACCGGAAAAGGAAGTAATGTGTGGTGAAAGTTTGTGCCTAGGAAAAAGAACAATTATGGGTGAAAGAAGACACCATTGGATTTTATGTAATATGTTTTTTATTTATTAACTAACATAAATATTTAATTAATTATTGATTTGTTAAAGATAGGAAAGGTACATTTACATTTTAAAAAAATAACTAAATATTAATATAACATTTCATTGCATAAAGTATATTTTTTTATAATTATACGGCACGTAATATTTTAAAGAATAATTGTTGAGTGTAAATGTGAAATTATTTTGTAAAACTATAATCCTGGAGGATATCGTATGGCAGACTGTACATTAGAGTATCATTTATGGTAAAAATTATATAATAATAATAATTTGATGTATTTTGATATGTTTTCTTTAGATCAACCAAATATTATTTGATTGTTGAATGAATGTATAAATATTTAAATAATATACACGCATAAGATTAGTAATAACAGTTTTATTTTAATATGCATACTTTGAATTTAGGATGTAAATTTAATACAATGTAATATGAGAAATCTAGAAACAATTATATGATTCTTTCGTGGATAAATTTTAATTTTTCTGTTACAATATTAGGAATGAGATTTATTATATTAGTATAAGTTATTGTTTTTCTTTTCAAGTTAGTAAGAGATATAAAAATCTATATTTTATTTTATTTTATTAGATAAGTTAAGTTAGTTTTACATAGAAATTTTATATTTTAATTTAAGGTTTATCGGATATAGATGATGAAGTATAAGAGAGTTTGGATAATTATTATTTTTTTTTTTATTAAAATTGGTCATCTGTTTTCCTGAAGTTGAATAAGGTTAAAATGATATTTGTAGATAGAAGTTTATTAGGAAGGAATAGGAATAATAAGTTAAAAAAAGTAATGGTTTAACTAGAAAAGAATCATAGAATTTTATTTAATATAATACCTTATAAAATCGGTAATTGTTGAATAATTTTAAAGATTATTTTAAAAGAACATATACGTATTGCATATTTTGGTAAGACATGTAGTATGAAATTACATTAGAATGAAATAAATAATTATAATCAATAATTATTATTATATTACAAAGTTATATCAGTTTATACGTTATTTGACATTGGAGTAATGCTAATAATAAATGCAATGCATATTAGTACATTATAATATAAATAGCAGAAATACTTAGGTGAAGTAGCATTTTAATTGTTAACGTTTGTTTATTTACATGTGCTACATTTTAGGATATTTTACATAATTTTTCATGTATTAATTGATGACAAAATGATATCTATTAAAATTTAAGTTCATCAACTTAATTAAATGTTGTTAATAAAACATTTAAAGAATGTATAAATTATTTATTTATGATTATGGAAATAGTAACAGTGTAAAAAAAACTTGTATTATTATTATTATTTTTTTTTATTTTCTTTGGTTTCCACTTTTAATGTAAATAGTGTAAATAAGTTATTGGTTAAAGTTGATGTAAATAAAGTTGTTAAGTTGTTTTTAAAATGTGTCGAATTCATTATTTTACACCACAGCATTTGACAACAGATAATTTGAATAAACATAATATTTGCACAATATGAATTTATTATTATTATTATTTTAGAAAGAAACACAACATTTCTTAATATAATTTATAGAAATTGATTGACATTAACATATAATATTATGATGGTCAGAAAGTAATTATAATGCACAATATAAGAGTATAATATTATTTATTGCCACAGATGGTTAAATTATAAGAATTTAGTATATTTTAAAATTAAGATGCTATATGGAAATGAAAGACATGTATATGATTTACATATTTTCTTAATGATTAATAGTATAATAAAAGTAGATAAGATTAAGTTATACACTAAAGATTATTCTTGTTAGTTAGTGTTATTGGAATAAGTTAGGTGTATTTAGGTTTGATATTAAATCCCTTATCATTCCTATCTGCATGAATTATTATTACTTTAAGATAATTAGAAGAACTTGAGATTATTTAATTATATTTCCTTAACAAAAGATTGAGATTTATTTATCTATTATTATGAAAGGTAGTTAATTTATAAAAGACACAAGAGTGCTGTAGATGTAGTAATGAAATAATAAAGATGTAATTAGTATTCTTATGCCATTGAGATAATGTCTTGGGAAGACATTGGCTCAATGTAAATTCAATTACCAATTGTAACTTCACTTCACAGTCTCATGATTTTAGTAAATACTTATTTAATTAGTAGATGATATTGAACTATATTAATTTTTGATAAGTTATGATAAATCTGATAAGATATAGTATTATAAAAATATATTAAAGATAGTTATACATATTTTAGCTAAGCATAACGATTTAATTGAGCTAGTCATATTTTAAGTTATATCATATATCGAGAAGTGAGGGTACAATATATATATATATATATATCCAGATATTAGGGTAAACTTCTCCACATAATGTAAATGTTATCTTAAAATTAACCCTTTAAACTTACTAAATAAGTCTTGCTGTGAAATGACTGTAGCATCTCTTGGCATATTAGTAATGTGTTACCCTTGACCTTGAATTGAATTATAGGTAACTTGGAAATGTTTTCAAATAATTGAGTATTTACATAAAAGTTTAATATTTCTGCTTCTAATAAAATATTTAATAATAATAATTGGGCAATACATGAATTTGAACATTCATTCCTTGGCAGTTGTCCATCCTGGTGAAAAATGCTATCTTTGTTGATTCTCTTTGAAGCAGTATTGGAAGGAATATAAGGCATGCAGTAGGCAATTTAAAGGTTCAGCAACATATTCTTTTTTATGGTACCTAGGATAAGTTTTAATAATCAGTAGATGCCATATTGTAATGGTTAATAAATCCATATTCAGTGCTGTCCTATCCAATATCACCAAACTAGTTTCTAGATTTTGACTTTTATCAGTGAGGAGTTTTTGGATTTTGGAGTAAGGCACCTGGATCTTTTGAATTTAATACACCTTTCCTCTGGCAGTCATCTTTGTTTCTTTGTTTTACTATCAAATTATCATCCAAAAGTTTAAAAAATATATAAATGTTTTCAATTTAAGCTAAGTTGCTTGTATAATTAATTATACAGTATATATCTAAGACAAGTTCAATATCTGCGTAATAGTGTTTTCTTATTTTTAATATCTATAGTACCTATTTGAAAATTAACTGAAGGAATTAAATATACAGAATATTTCATTGCAGCATGTAATATATATATATTTAATCTTCGGTTAACAAAACAGGGGAAAAAATATTAGCGTGTTTATGAAACAATATTAAAATGAACTTTTTTTTTAAAAAAAAAAATAAAGTTTTGTTAATATCATAAAAAAAATTACATTAACATGTAAAAACAAAACACAGATATAAAAGTAGAAAATAGTTAATGATAAAAGCAATATAAAACAATACTATAATTATAATAATTGGGTTTTGAAAAATATTCAACATAAAGTTATTTTACTATAATTTATAAAAGTGTTTCTCAGATGCTTATGATATGAAGACCTTTTTAAAAAGAACAATTTGATAAATTCCAACTGCTTTCGAAGTAATATTTCAACTTTAAAATAAAGATAACATAGATGTAGACATACACACATACACATGCATGGTGAACGAGTGTTGTGTGGAGTTCTGTGCTAATGGATAGTTGTGCTAAGATAAGGGATACATTGCTAAAAACAAAATAAAAAAATTACTTTGTTTTAACATAAAACAATATTTCTTTTTTAATAATTAAAGCATAAAAACTACAAAAATATATATATTTTACATATGAAACTATAAAAATGTTAAAAGTAAAAATTATTTATTAATGAAAAAAATGTTTATTTTTAGCATCCTGTAGGTTAACAAAGTAACAGAAATAAAAGGGATCCAACTATTCTTCACCCTTTATTAAAATAATGCTCTTTATTAAGAAGTGTTTTACTCTTCTTAATTACCTATACACTTCAAATTTTAGGCTTATATTTAACTTCTATCTGATTATTAAAACAAGACTATTAAAAGTGAGATTCTAAATCTCCGTCCTTGGATAATTGATTATTATTAATTTAATAATTATTAATGCCATGTTTTTATCTGTCTGATATAATGAGTTCATTCTGAATTTCCTTTGATGTTGACAAACATAAGTTTATACACATCAATAACTTGAAGAATAGTGAATATATTAATAAAGAGTGTTATTCACTCAAAACCTGAGGATTACTCATCTTCATTATATATATAATAAGCTATGCTAATTTTACACACACACAATGTATATGCATTTCAGTTATCTTTATGAAGAGGGCACATAATCAGCTAATGTTAATTTTTATATCTTTTTTAAAAAGCCTTGTGTTTTTGTTTAAAAAAATATTCCTGATTTTTATACCAATAAATAATATAAAATTGATATTTTTTAAATCAATGAATTTTTCCATTTACATCAGATGAGAAATCTGAGTTCTGTATTTGGTTAAAGGTAAGTTTAATTTATGTAGGAGAATAAAAGTGCTTATGGAATCTTCTCTGCATTCTTTCTCTGATATATTATTTATTTATTTACTTATTGATTTTTAAAAAAATAAAATTCATTTACAAGTTTCTAATACCATTTTGTACAGTTTATTTTTACAAGTATTTGTGCTGTTAAAGTCACAATTCAAAAGATGGATATCAAATTTGATATAAAGTTATACATTTCACAGACTAACTCCTATCATATATTTAATTCAATCAAATTGTTGTAGTTATTGGGGAAAGATGTAAGTCATCATCATCATCAATCATTATCAAGCCACTGCAGAATGAAGGCCTCTCCATGTTCAATACATCTCCAATCTCTAGCCTCTCTTCCCCATAATACCCTGCACATTTTTTTATTTTGTCCATCCATCTCTTATGTGGTTTCTTTTTGGGTCTTTTACAATCTCATGGAATCCCATTTAAGATTTTAATTGTCCATCTATTATTATCTCTTCTAAAAATATGTCCAGCCCAACTCCATTTCAAACTTTGAATTCTTTTAATGATGTAATACCTGTTTGTTCTATTACCCATATATTGTGTTTTCAATCTCTTCTTGTTACTCCTAACATGCATCTCTCCAAACTTCTTTGAGTGATCTGAAGTCTCTGCTCTTCTATTAAGTGTCCAAGTCTCAGATCCATAAGTAAGAACTGGCAAAACATTTATTAAAAATCTTGCTTTTCAAACACATAGGCATATTTCCTTTTAATATTAAGTTATTTCTACCAAAAGCACCCCAACCAAGTTTAATTCTATAATTAATTTCATTCATTATGTTTCCATCTGTAATAATAATCTTACCAAAATATTTGTAGTTGTTAACTTCTTCTAACTCATTATAATCAATCTTTATTTTCATCTTTTGAGAAAATCCATTGAACATTATTTTAGTCTTTTTAACATTTACCTTGAATCCTACTTTCTTATTTTTGAATGTTTTAGTAGCTCCTAAAATGTGTTTTGACTAGAACAGGTCTCATTCATGAAATTGATCCCCACAGTCTTCCCCAATAATCAAATACTATGTATTTAATTATATAAATTAATAGACTTAATTTATAGTCTATAATTTTTAACTAGCAGTTAATTTAAACAATGGACATTCAATAAATACATAAATGATCTTAAACCTTACTAGAGGGAGTATATATCCTACTATTTATAAACTTACAAAAAAACTTGATACTTTTAAACCACAGCATTTGCAAATTAAAAATTTGTCTAAGTTGATTAAAAAATACATAGTGACTTTGTGTAAAAATTGGAAAAGATTGTGAGCTGAGCCTTACTGTATTGTGGACTAGTAGGAGTTATTTGTATATTTTTCCGATGCATGTAAAAATAAACATAATGATGGAAATTATTTCCAAGCAATATAAGCTTAGCATGTATGAGTCATAAGAAGTAATGAATTGAAGGAGGGAAACTAATCCAAGCTTATAAAAATAAGATATATGTGATTTTAAATAAAGTCTAAAGTTTATATCTGGGTTAAAAAAAACATATCTAATAAAATTGATTTAAGCTTATTTGTGTATTTATTGAATGATTGTAATTTAAAGTAAACATTAGTTTTACAAATTCCAAAATATAAGACTCATGTATATGTATATTTGTTTTTGTTAGGTTTTGCATAGATTATTAAAATAATAAACAATCAAAATTAGTTACTCAGGGGATCATGTGATATTTGAGTACACCATTGTGCCAGGTTAAGCTTCAATTTAGGGCTTAAGCTCTCAAATTCACTACCTTACCATTATGTCAAACTACACACTGTATTGTAAATAATATTGAGCTTTATAAAAAAAATGCTGAAAAATGACTAGCTAGTAGCGAATAAGAGAAAAAATAATAATAATGCAAATTTTAAAAATAATTCAAAGATCGCTTAGAACACTGTTGGCAAACACAATTTCAAATGCATTAATTCCCTGTAATTATTGATAGTTTATAGTAAAAATGAAATCGAAGATGCTTGGGCTGTTTAACAATTGATTATTTTGTAACTTATACAGCAATACATCCATAGATAAATTTTAAAAGAACCAATAGAAGATTTGGAAAGTATTTTTTAGTTCAAACATCTTTTTTTAAAAAAAAGAAATTGTAATATTAGAACAAATGTAAAATCTAATAACTTAATAAAACATCTAATTTTTCTTTTGATCTGTTTTAAATAGTAATGACTTCTCTTTTTTTATTCTAAAACCAACTCTATATAAATAGTGAGTATTCAACGAATTTAGAAGGAAATACAAGTGTATTATTCCTAAGATGAGATTAACCTAAGAGCTTAGAAAAATAAAGGATTCATAAACTATTAAAAAATACATGAACTTTTTTAAAATATTTTTTTCATTAAAGCCCAAATTATTTTAAAGTGAAGAATATTACTATTTCAAATTTGCATCATATTTCAATTAATAATTCGAAGTCAAAATTAAAAAACAACAAGATACTGGAGATGATATTCACTATTTTTTAAATTTCTAAAATGTAATAAACATAAAATTTCAAAATTTCATTTCATTTGCAATTAAAACATTATAATATTCTTTTTCACATGGTCACTATCTCTTATACGCACATAATTATTAAACAAGGCAAAACTCTCAATACAGTAGTCTGGGGATATTGGATGAGTAAGTACTAGATAGGGATTTTATGCACAAGCCTTCTGGCATCCATTGACTACTTTGGTCAGCACAGGGTGGCACTAGTGTATTGAGAGTTTTGCCTTGTTTAATATTCTTTTTCCGAGTTTGACACTGATGTATACCTATTAGTAGGAGGATTAAAAATACTAAAAAAGTATCCACATCCTACAGATTTTTAATGTAAAGGTTCAGATAGAAATTAGGATTATGTAAAGAAGTGCTAAAAGATAAAATTCAAATTGTTTATCATTTGGGAGATCATGTGACATTTAAGCATAGGAAGTGATGGAATTTGAACTGCAATCCAAGAACCTTTATCTCTAGCATCAATCATTCTGCCACACACTAAATCATGCAGAATTGTAACTTCATATATTTATTAATATGCTCCACATTGAATTAACTCCATAATAAATTTTATAATGATCGCCATAGGTTACCATAGCTACCTACTTCTCCATCACAATATCTTTTAAGCATCTCAATATTTAGGTTACATCTTAAATTTTAATAAGATCTTAGCAGGGTTAACTATTTGCATGCATAATATTCTTTATTATTAATTATGTATATCTATACATTTAAATAATTACTTTTGAAAATAATAATAATAAATAGAGGGATTTGAACTTAGGATTTCTTAGTCTATACTCATCTTCCAACTCCATCTCAAATGATGAACAACATGACTACATACATGCAAAAAATATAGATGATCCCCAATAGATGTATTTCATGCTGAACCAGCACTTGGGCCAGATCATAATCTCCCACACATATATACAATCAGTGCTTGGCTTATATTAAGATAGCAATTTCTTAAACTTTAACAAACAGGTTTCAATATCCTCACTCTTCCAATTACATAGATATGACTACAATATCAAATACATCAAGGGTTTGAGAGTTCCATCATTGGTTTTTCATTCAAATGGACAGATGAATAGTTGGAATGGTGATAAGATTGATGCCCATCCATTAAAGTTTAAGGAATTGCTATCTTAATATAAGCTGAGCACTGATTGTATATATGTGTTAGGGATTATCATCTGGTCCAACTGATGAGTGCTGGTTCTGTGTGAAATACATATATTAAGGATCATCTATTTTTTCACATGTATGTGGTCATGTGTGTTGGTTGTTTGACATGGTGTGGAGGTATTGTATAGACGAAATAATCTAAGTTCAAATCCCTCTATTTATTTATATAAGAAACATTCAGCACACTGAATAAATAGGATAATAATAAACGTTATGGTTTAAATTTAATAAGTGACTTTTACAACATGACAGAATCATTAGATTACTAAAGCAAAATAACTGTCCAAAATAAAGGATTGATGCAATTCATATTTCGCTTTTCAAAATTTTAATCAGCAAGCACTAGCTTTTATTCTTTTTCTAATTTTTTTTATTTTAAATAACTGGAAATATGTCATAATGCATTTATATTACAGAATCATGTTAAGAGAGAATTTTTCTGCATCCTTTAAAAAAAAAAATCTTTTTCAAATTTTTTAGATATTTTTCTTTTCCGACTATATTTTATATCAAACTTAAAAATGTTTTTTTAATAGTTCAGTATTATAAAAATTAGATTCACACGTAAGAATTTTCTCACGAATATGCCTTGAGTAATAGGGCCTATAATAATAATGGAGAGCAAGAGGTATTTGAATTATTTGTCAACATAAGGGGAGGGGGTAAAATTTCAAATTATACTGACTTGTCGAGCAACTAAATTTGAAATTAAATCACCAAGATATATTTTTTGGAAATATACAACTAAAGTTTTCTTTAATTTTCCATTTTATATTAAGTGTTTTTTCTTTCTCATTCTTATTCTTTTATGTACTGAATCTTTACAATAACTTTACTAATAATACTTAATTCATTCACAGTTATTTTTCAGTTCGTCACTTACACGTCTATTCTTTTTCCATATCTACTGTGATCTTCATTTGGTTCCAGAATTGGTATCGTAAAATTATATATATATTGCAAGTAAATCAAGTCATACATCATGTGACGTAATTTAATAAGCTTGTATTACAAATGTTATATAATGGGTATGCCAATAGCTCTTATCAAGCTTCTCAGAATATTCCCATCCTCAGACTGGTTTCTAACTCTGGCTTTCATCAGTGAGAAACTAGGATATTCAAGCATTACACTTAAAATACCAGGTCAAGCCCAGCACTTTGTCTGATGTTTAACTATTAAGAAGAAAATCTAAAATTTTCAGACATCCACATGTCTTCAAGTCCAGTTATTTAACTTAAATTGCCATATGGTTAGTGAACTAAATTCAGATATACCCATATAATAATAGCTTTAGCAATATAAAATTGCCAAAGCCTTAAAAGCAATAATAATAATTGCAAGAAAATCAAGTCATATATCATGTGACTTAATTTAATAAGCTTGTATATATATATATATGTGTGTGTGTGTGTTATTTTTCATAGATCCAATAATTTTAAATTATTTTTTCACATATATCATTGACAAATCACAATCCAAATAAAATATTTTTCCATGTGGGTAGTTTTTTTTTAATTTTAAATGATAAATATTTTTTACTGTATGGATATATATATTTTCAAGTTTTTGTTTTATTCAGTGCATTTTTTACTTTAGCTATATGGCATCACAAACATTCATCACACAAAAACCAGACCAACCTTTCTCACTATAGATGCATTTTGAAACATCCATTTCACTTTCAAGTAAGATATACATAACACATGTTATAATTTAACATGTATACATACATGATTTAATTATGCTTAAACTTTATAAATATAAATTTTTAGTCATATTTTAAACTTCTATTCCATTACACATTGCTGACCAATCAAAAACAGGAAAAAGATAAATGATCCTCAAGATGTGCATTTCATGCTAAACCAACATTCATCAGTAGGCACAGACCACAATATCTTACATATGTCTTCATCATTTGTTCAGCACTTATGGATAGCAAATTACTACAATTTGATTTATAAGTGTCAAACTTTCTGCATTCATAACTTTGATACAAACCATTTGATGTAAATATATTAATAGTCACATGATCACCATCCTAAGATCTAGGTGCAGTGCTCTCAGATCCAAAGCTCCTCACTGATGAAGGCCACAAGCCAGAAACTAGTCTGGGGATATTGGATGAGTAGGCATTAGATAGGGATTTTATGCACAAGCCTTCTGGCATCCATTGATTATTCTGGTTGGCACAGGGTGGCACTACTGTACGGAGGGTTTTGCCTTGTTTATATTAATAGTCTTTACTAATCATTTATTGAAGTAGAGATTATCCTTAGCTCAATGATACATTTTAAATCTCAGCTAATAAATAATGTCTGTAATGTCACAGAGATATTAATATCTGAATGTTTGCACCCATGTTACAGTTCATTAATGTTCACTTCATCACTCTCATAAAAATTAGGGATACACACACAAAAAAAATATAATTGGTTTATTACTGAGTAATATTCTGGCAATTAAATTTTCATAAACTGTAATTATAAATATGTTAAAATATATACAAAATAATCTTATAATTTTTCAATCATTTTATGGTTTTCTTCTTAATAAATTTCTTTCAAATTTTTTTATAACTAATCTTATGTATTTAAAAAGTCTAAAAAAATATTTAATTGAATTTTACTCAGAAACAAAATAAAAACACAAACTATTTTGTTATTGAATAATGATGATACTCTAATTGTCTTAAATGATCATGTGACTGCTTTCTTAAAGTAAATCTCAGCTGATTTTTATAAATATATGATCATGTGACTGCTTTTCTCAAAGCAAATCAGGTGACTCTTTTTAAATATATGCAATTACTATGATATTAAAACTATATCCACTGCTTTAACCCAGACAATAATGTCAATTATTTTCCCAAAAGTTTTATAAATCAAAAATATCATATAAAAAACAATCAATTATAATGCTTTTCTATGTCAAAACATTTGAATAGTTTACAAAATATACAATAAATTTAAATATTCAATTAAAAAAACTCAAATATATTACTAGTAAAAAAAAAAAAGGCATTATCCTGTGTGTATTTTTTTAAATAATAATTTAAAAAATCAAAATTCAATAGTTTTATCTTTCTTATTGCATTGGCAAATCCATCTAATATTAATATCATTTGTTCTTTACTATTTTTTACAATGCTTTTTACAACCCACTATTGACAGTTTCGATCACCTCAGCATACTTCTTCAGAATTTCTACTTAATGGTTTTTTTACAAACCACTATTGACAGTTTCAATTACCCCAGTGATTTTCTTCGGAACTTCTACTTATATTTTCAGTATGGATGCAAAGAGTACATTTTATTCCATACGAACTACATAATTTAACCAAATATTCATTATATTTACAGTGATTGAATTCAAATTTAGTCATAATAATAATATAAAATAAATTTATTCTTTAAGTATATAAAAATCTTTTATATAAATATTACGGACATCTTCTCAATACATGCATTTGTTTAAGGTACATGATTATGAAATTTTATTTCGTCCCCATAACTCAAATTTCATTTTATCTTCACTTCAATTAGTATTTTAATAGAACATATCTCAGGATTCAAAAAGATGCAAGTGTGTGACCAAATATATAATCACATATATATAATTTAGTAATATACATATTGGTAATTATGTTTATTGCAGAATAATGTAAATAATGCCTATTGGGTGGAGTTATTACAGAATAGCTGTCATGTGATTATATAAAAAATGAAACATCTTCATACGTTCCAATACGGAACAAAAGCTTTGTTTGATTTATTAAAATTTTTTTATTTATTTTTAGTTGTCTATTTTAATTTGTTTAACGTTGTTTATTTTAAATTTTATAAAGAAGACAACATTATGGACAAATTTTTTACCATTGAAATTTAACCATTTGCTACTAACTAAATAACTATCTTAAGAAATTTCAATATAATGGTAGCCATTCTTTTGCTTATAATTCATTATTTCTACAAGTAGCTTAAAAAAAATTAAGTACATCTATTCTATATATGACAATGAAATATATACCAGGAGGGATCTTTTGCCTTTTAGAGGCTGTATATCCTATGTGTATAAAGCATTTATAAAATAAAGAAATCATTTTAAACTCTTAAAATATATTTACTATTCTATATAATAAATATTTTAAAAATTAACAAATTAATTAATGGCTAAACATGTCTTAAATTTAAAGACAATTAGATTTATTCATTCATGCATATATTTATTAAAATTCATATATATTAAGTATGTAACAACATATGTTTAAAAGACATCACAACAATAATTCTATGATAAATATATCTTTAATTTATTTCCGGACTATCGTTTGAATACTTGGAGAAGAGGTAAAATAAAATCTTATTTTATTAAAACAAAAATATTAAAACATATATTGTAACCTTATATTTTAGTGTAAAATATAAAGATTGATAGAACTGATTTAAAAATTTCTCTGTCTTCTTGGTGATTTGATTGTCTTGGTTTGCATTTAAAACAGACTATTTACTTGCATTCAAAATAACTTATTGATGATAATAAGTAGTATTTTGCCTTGCTTATTGCCTATATTATTTTAATGTATTTAAAATTGCTCTTTTCCATCCACTGATTTGAGTCAAATATGTTTAACCTGTAAGAAATCAACAGCACACATCGAGTTTAGTAAAATGTGATTAAAAATAATAATAATTCTTATTTATTTAAAATAATTTTAGAAATTATTTTCACTTAATTTAAAAGCCATTTATTTAACTAATTTTAAATCATTAGTTAGAATATGATAAACACGAAACACGTGTGCATTTCAGTGAAAGAGAGCATTCATATTTTTATTAAGAGATAAAATGGTGTAAGAATAACATGTAAGCAAAACATGTTACGCATATTTTAAAAATAATTGATAAGCAAACGGATTAACCAAAAATTCTCATATGAATTTAAATATAAAATGGTGATATTTAATAACAGTATGAGTTGCTGTATTTAAAGGGTCTGTTCAAGTCTGCCAGCCACTGAATCAAATTGCTAATAATTTGCTCAACATCTACATTTAAAATATGTCAGAACGTTTAACTTTAAAAGTAGAATTAATAGCAGAAGGTCAGTATGTTTTGGAATACTTTATTGCATGCAAACTGGCAACATTAAATAAATATTTTAATTGCAGATGTTTTTCAGACATGAAAACTTTACTTTTTTTAAAAAAAAGAAAGGTTTAAAATCAAATTTAAATTTTAAATTTTATTGAAACGCCACTTTAATGTTTCTGTGTATCAGTTAAATAATAAAGAATTGACTATCTTATCTGAACGTATACTGCCAGTAATGTATTTACTATTTAATTTGTTTACTACTTGAATAATGATAACAACCTTTAAACAATTAACTAAAACTACTTTCTGATTTCTATCGCCAATGTTGATTTATTAAATTATTTTGCTCTGATTATTATTCCTAGATTTAAATGTGGATAGATAAATTAATATAGCCTGGATATCATAAACTTGGAACAATGCTAGATAAAAATGTAGAATTTAATAACTTATGAAGAACATTTTCATTTAAACTCTACATGTCATGCTTTTGGAATTATCTCATATTCATAGAGCCCACATAAAATTCATTAATTTAAAAGTACTCATAATAACTAGAACAAATGGATATAATCACATCTATGGAATTCGGCTATAATTTATAATTATTACTTTGTGTAATGTGTATTTATTGTTCAAGACATTTTATATTGATTTCATGGATAATATTTAATATTCCAAAAATGTTGTACACTTTTATTTATGTATTTGAGTAAGAATGAATTAATTTTAATTTTATTGTTATATGAACTTATATGTGAGGTTCATGATTTATACTTTTACTATGTTTAAATTAAATTTATGGGATTAAATAAAATATTTATTTGAGGGAATAGCGCTTGTGAAAAGCTTGATAATTACTAATAAATTTATGGTGTGTGTCAACCTCTCATGAAGTGTCTTATGAGTCTTTCCAGGGTTCTGTTCCTATACTCATGTCACTTGTATTACATTATTACTATGTTTATATTTTAAGCAAGATAAATCAGTATATTAGTTGTCCTTATTATTGAAATACTTTTCATTATGTATGAACCCACATCTGCTAAATTGCTGGTGTTTTTCTGAATTGTCAGAATAACTGAGGAGGATGATTTTGCACTTTAAATATGAAGTAAATATTAATATTGCTTTACAATGTTAAATGGCATTAGTCTGTGCTGGTGGTTAATCTGCAGATTAATTATTTGCCACTTTCTGTATTTTTACACTCATTCCTGCACTGGTGGTTAATCTGCAGAATTGTGTAATTATATTTGTTGCTTCATGGTGGTGTATAAACCCACAGGGCATTCAGTGTTGTATCATTCCTATGTGTAGATGAATGCATCCACAGGAATATCATTTTACTTCATAAATGTAAGTTTGGGCAAAGTATTTTGTATTATTATGCTAAAATCATCTTCTTCCATCTATAAGTATAACTTATAAGTTCAGTCATAAAGTGTAGCAGGGCATCTTATCTAAATTATCCCCATAATGTATTACCTGTTTGTTAATTAATATTTTATCTGAACTGAAGTTTGAATTTTCACTTTGGTTTAGCATTGCATTATAGCTAATTCCTGCAAATATAATATTATTTATTATATTATTATAGGTTTATAGTATAGGTTTATTGGTTCTGGAACTGACACATTGGGTATTTCATGATTTGATGTTGAATTTCAGTATATTTTCCTCAAGGCAGAAATTAGATCAAATTATAATAAAATTTATGATTAGGCTTTTATAAAACTGTGCCTATGATATATTTATTGAAGTAAACAAATGGAATGATATTTTATTTATTTATTTGTTTATTTATGTATTTATTTATTATATTAAAACATCATATATCAATTATTTGTTAATCATAAAATTGTAAATAAATATTAATTTATAATTAAACTTACTGTGCCATTGCTATTTGTCATTCATAAAACCAGAAATCCTATATCTTGAATAGAGCATACATTGGAGTACATACTGTTGTCAGTATGACATAAGAGTCTTAGTAATATTCTGAGAAAACATTTGAATGCTTTTGTCCTTGGTAGTTTATGATGTGTAGAGTACAATAAAATCCCATTTGCCTTTTCCATCATTTTAGCTTTGCTTTGTTGATTCTAGTACATGATATAAAATTGATTGATTTTATAAACTTATAAACAGATTTACCAGATAATGCTATGATTGAATTTATTTTCTTAATGTTATAATTGTAATTCATCAAACATAACAAGAGTCTCACTGCTATTTATTAAATTATAAATTTAAGTTTATAAGGAAAGAACCCAAGTTTTCCATGCTTATTATTATTGCAAAGCTCATACCTAGACTAGCATTTGTACCAAAATCATAAATGTCATTCTAAAATTCATAATCTTTAATAGTTTCACAAGTTATCCTATCTTGTCCATGGTCGGCCATAAGGTCTCATGCAATGAAAAATCGCAGATTAAAGTTTTGAAGGATAATAAAATTACATACTTATAATTTGTCTAATATACTTTCACATACTGCTACAATGGGTCTTTGTGGTGTACCCTGGCAGCGACGAGATTAGATCATAACAATTTCATGTTATATCATTAATTTTGTTTGATGTGATCAGACTTTTCAGTTAGTTTTTAGTATGCAATGTGGTAGGTTTGATTGTTTACGTTCACCACATGTGCACCAGATTTCGGTTACAATATATATATATATTGAAATAAATGTCTTTATGGGTAAAAGATGTTTTATGAAACATATTTTTGAGAATAACCATGTTTACTAAACTAAAATTAATATATATCGATATTTCAATACGATAACACTTATCCTCAAGTTGCTTCTTTTTCTTTTTGGGAGGTTTTTGATTTGTGCATTGATCTATTTTTAGTGATGGTATTAAAACCGTTTTTTAATAAGAAGTCATGTAAGTAAATGATTGATCTTTTTTCTTAATGCAGACGTGCTTGAAAGTAAAAATACCCTTGCAAAAAATGACTTAGCTACAGAAAAGATTTGAGCAGGATGATGATGAGAATTTCCTATACATAGAAGGCCCGAATATTTGTTTTAGAAACAAGAATATTAAGAAAAGGGAGTTTTCCATGCTTTTCCATTTTCATAATAAATTTAATTTGTGGATGAAGGTTAATATGCATAAAGAAGCCATTCAGTTTCTCTTCCTCATGTGAACCAACAACAGATGTGCCATCAATATATCTGAGCCAGATAGAAAAAAAGAAGCAAATATTTTCTATTAGAATATGCATTCCTAATATAAAAAGAACTACAGATAAAACAACATTCTCTACTGATCAAAAGAGTAATAAAATTCAGATCAAATCTAAGAATATAATTCATTTAGAAGCTCAAGGAGTCTATGAAATTCCATGTGAAAGGTACTCAACTACAAATATAGAAAGGAACAATTGATATATAAGTGCTAAAAGAGATGAGCAGATTAATGCAGTAAAAAAATTCTCAACATCTTCAGCACTTGTCCTCTATGTTTGGACACTGGCCATCACATAGACTTCCCAAATACCAACCATGACCAAAGAGTAAGAGGCTTCAGAAATATTTAAAAAACAAACTGCATTAATAAATATGATGAAACAATAAAATTACAAACTATTTGGAAGTGTTTCTTAATGCAAATGAATATAAAAAATATCAAACTTAAATGGAACTACTCAACAATCACATGTTACTATTATATCTACTACAACTATGTAATTATAACTAATTTTTTCACCCAGTTGAGGATAACTCTTACCATATTGAACTGTCCATATATTTATTTTAGTTTTACTTTATAAAACAGTTATTCCTGAAAATACATTTTGTAAAATATAGATATATTTTTACACATTGAATAATAGACATTTTTTGAATAAACAATAAAGCCCTATTTTCTTCTTAGTAGCAATGTTGATTAAAAGATTGTAGATTTTTAGAAACAAATATCTATTAGCAAAATCTATTCTAATTGAGCTAATTAATGAAGTTATTTAAGACATTGAATATTATTATTCAGAATAGTTATCACTTTTCAAGAGAGCTCTTTTAAAACTGAATGTTCAAAAATAAACTAATTAAATATTTCAAATAGTCAAAATAAGAGTCATAGATCAATTCATAGATCACATGACCCTATCTCTTAAGCTTGTAAGTTATAAACAGTGAGGATTGCCAATTCCTCTACAAGTTTTATGATAAATGCTTAGCCACAGCCAGCACTTAAAATATTTCATTTTAAAAATTTTAACAGTGACTTACAATTTCTTTATAAATTGGCTTAAATTTAAAATTTCTGTTGACAATTAATTTTTGTTTGTCCTTTTCAATGATAACTACAATTCCAAGTATTAATTGATGAAATAGATAATTTGTAAGGTTATCCAAGAGATCAGACAAAGATTGACTCTTATGTTATTATCTTTTGTCTTAAACTAAGTGTTCATTAAATAAAAAAATGGATGGAAGTATCTAAGCAATGGTAAACAGATAACCATAGAAACCAATGAATGTAATTTTAGCTCTCAGCTAAAATATTTTTAAGTGTATTTATTATGTTCCTGTTATTATAGAATAATTCTAAACAATAATTATGTAAAATTAAAACACATATAAAAATTTAAAATAAATTACATCATTTTACAAATAAATAACTTAATACATTTTTTAAATAATACATTTTTTTCTCTTCTTCCCACTGACTAAATAATGTTACTATTATACTACCTTAAAAGCAAAACAAAATCTATGTAAAAAAAATAAAATCTACACTTTTAAAAAAAGTAAAATAAATAAACAACTGCATGCACTTTGCTATGCACATTATTATGTTTATCATCACTGTTGATTTCATTATAGTAATTTGGGAATCTTTAAAAAGCTAATTTTAAAATAGATATGTTAATGTATAATCAATTATTCACAAAACATTTCATCATACATACACATATATTATGCATAAATGAAATGTATTTTAACAAAAAAAAAATATTATTAGATTTTATTTCAGCATGAAAATTATTGCTACTATATATTAAAATAAAAGACATTTCTAATAAATATATGTATCATTATAACTTATAATAATACTTCTACAATAAACTACTTTCAAGGTAAGAACTTAACATATATTCAATTTCTAAATAAGCTAAATATTTTAAATTAATGTATTTATTTTAATATTGATTGTTAACTTATAGCTCCAGGAAAAATTTTTTTTTAGCTTATTTCAGCCATTTTAACTAATGTTTGATTTTTTATTAATTATTCATAAAAAAATTCTTAAAAAAAAATAAAAGTAAAAAATTACAATTTCAAAATATTTACAGAATTTCAGTTTGGTAATAGTCGTTTTTTCCCTAATTAAATATCACATTCTCAAACATGAATTTAGCTACTATAATGATATTTTCTTCATGATTTAAACACATGACCTCTTCAGTTTTATACCGTAATTAAAAATGTGTACCAATTTTTTTCAAGTATTTTGTTATTTCAAAAAATTTTATTCTAAATATCTTTAGCAGTGCCAACACATGGATAAGAAGTGCTTTTATGCAGAGTAAATTTTAGTGCTCGACTCCCATTATGTGAAATAAAATTTGTAAATTAAAAAATGTTTTCTCCCAGCACTTTTGCAAGAATAACTTGAAAATGTGGCTTTAGTAATTTAACATGTTTGGTAAATACCTTAGGTAAATTTTATTCATTTACTTCTTTAAAATAAATCTGGAAATAAATTATTAATATTTTCCTGAAGGTTTGTGATGATGGAATTTCAGTTGTTTTATATAATTGGACTATTTCCATAATTTTTGAAACAATAATTAAATAATATCTTAAAACAAAAATATTTATTTGATAAACTAAGTAAAAATATATATTGAATTTGAAATTATTAATTATTTTTTTACTTCTGCTTTACAATTACAGATATTTAGAAGTTATAATTATTTATTTATTATTACAAAAGTTTTCATATTATTTATTTGGATAATCCTGTGAAATTTCTAGTAAAGATAGGACATATCTGCAAATAAGATAATTTTTTTAAATATCTAAATGGTTTTATATTTAAAAGAACCCATCACCACCACCACACATCAAAACATTGCACAACCCCCCTCTCCTTTTTAAGCCTGTTCTGATATTATATAAATAATTCTATTTCTGCTTTACCTATCACCTTATTAATAATACTATCTACAACATATGATTATTTGGAATGTTTTGCCTTTGATCTCTGTCCCACATAATATGGAGAAAACAGAGTATGTCTTGTCTTTATTATCCTTTCTGAAGTACAATAGATGTAAAGGTGATGTAACTCTTATACTTCTTTACCAATATTTAGATAAACTTTAATCAGCATAAATATAAGGACCCAGGTTCGAATCCCATGCTAGTACTGTCACTGGTCAGGCCAGCAACACCTGAAGAAAAGGGAAGAAAAATACCTCTCGAAACATTGTGCATATACTAACCTGTTTGCTATGATATTACTAACATTTGTTTGCTGTGATATTACTAACAGTTGAATGCATTTGGAATATTTAACTAAAATTAAACTTTTCTAAAGACACAACACACATTTTAGATGATGGAAATAGTCCAATATAAAAATACGGCATGTCAATAATTTGTTAAAAATAGTTCTTGTTTGTTTGAAAATCCATTCAAAATCTCTCATGCATAAATTTATTCACATTTTCTATTAACAAAGTTATATTCCTTCAATATTACAGTTTATAAACATCACGCTATATAAAGTAATTGATTTATTTACATTCTTTCAATAATAAAATGTTTACACCATTATTTAATTTTTTATGCATGTCTTATTCTAACATTAATAACAATACATATACATAGTCTGATATTTTAAATTTTTATACACTGTTTATTGGTGTAACTTTTACATTTTATTATGACCACTAAACTAGCTCAACTTTAAATAACATGGCCAGCATAACTCTGTCATTCCATCAGAACCAAATCATTAAAAATAGTTGTTTGCTTTAAAAATGCAGTACTTAATTTTAATTCAGAATTTCTCTCACATAATTTATTTATATTTTTTATTAACAAAAATATTTTTCCTTGATTTTGTTTAGAAGTAAAATATTTACACTATTATTTAATTATTTTAATGTTTATTAATAAGTAAATTACATTATACTTTATTTAATATATGAATTTTTTCTATAGTGTATACAGGCTTTTTCATACCTGCACTCCTATATGTAATATATAGGGGGTTTGAACTCAGACTTTCACATGACCCTCAACTATCCATGCTATCTCATACTGCTGATACACTTGATCACACACATATAGTTAAACAATTAAGGATTCAGCCAGGATTTATTTAGGGGAAGAAATTTCATACTTAGATTGTTTATCCGATAAATTTTTAAAAGCCATTAAAATGCCTTTCACACTATTTTATTTATTTATAGGTTGTGTTGAATACTTATATAAAAAGTCAATCAATTTGTCTGTTTTAATAGATGCATTTTAGACATTTTGACAATAGTGCAATAATGTAATGGTTTTACTACAATCAAGGGAATTGTGTCAAATAATATTGTTATCATGTAATTTATTAAATGCAATATCTTTTTTAAAATTATGTTTTTTACCCATTCTGTTTTCTTAGATTTAGACTATAGTGTAATTTGAGTTTTTAGTTAATCTAAGTCCACATCTGAGGAAAATCTGTTTAGTAAAATTTGTAAAAAGATAATATGGCATTAAAACAGAGATAATGCCATTAGTAAAAATAGGAAAAGCTATTTAGAAAATATAAAAAGATAATACGGTTTAAGAAAAAAAACATAATATCATTATTAAAAATATTTAGCACAAAAACACAGTGGAATCAATCCTAGCATCCCACATTCCAGAACCAGTTAATCTATCATTATTAAACACTGAATAACATTTCAACACATGTAGGATTATTGTAATTGAGGTAATATTTTTAAATAAGTTTTATTTTTCTGCCACTTTTTATATAAATTAAAATATTTAAATAAAAGTGATTAATCGAACAATCTCTTTCCCTATTTTATTATGGCAAAGCTCTGTTGAAATCAACAAAGTAATCTCTACATTATCAAGAAATTACCACAACAACAATAAATATTTTTTTTTTTTTTTTTTTTTTTAAAAATTAATTAATATCACTACTAACAACTTATTAATAATTATGAAATTATGAAAGAGTAGATTTCTACTTTTAAAGTTAAGTATTTTTTTTCTTTTTTTTTATTAGCCCCCCCAAAAAGAAACCAGTTTGACCTACCCGACAATCCTCACACAGTGGCCCTGATCATTGTAAAAGGCCATATATTTTTCAAAACCGTGAGAATTTTTTTAAAAAAAAAAAAGACATGAAAAGTACATTTTTAAAGGAGAAAATGAAAAAAAATATTGATTTAATAAAAAAAAATTTTAAATCTTGTTCAAAAGTGGATCTTATAATATCAAAAAATGAATTTTCTACTGACCATTTTATTTAAAAAAATAATAAAGAATTAAGCTTTATTACAATATTATTTTTTTAATTATTGAACACATATACACAGTTCTGTATATATATAAATGAGCTATCTCAATTTATTATTAACTACATTACTGCATTTTTTTTAAATGCAATACATGCATTTTTAATTTATACACAGTGCACACACTATGTATACAAAGCATCTGCTATATATATATCAAAATTACCCCAAATCCAAAACTCAACCAGAGTAGCCAAGAAAATAACATCTAAAACACTACCAATGGTTTCACTGTTACAAGGAGACTTCTCGAGTGTAAAGAACTACAAAATAGCATCATATTTATACTAAACATTATCCACAATTCCATTCACTTCCCATCCTTCCTTAATATTAAAAGAACTTTTAAATAAATTAATTGCTTTAGGGTCATAAAATTCTAATAATAAAGATTCTTTAATTCTTCTTTTTATTTCATTTCTCTCAAAGAAGACAACCTTAAATTCATCAAAATTAATAGTGTGGCTTTATGCTTTTAATGTTTATATATATATAATACAAATAAAATGTCCGTTAATGAAAAACTATTGTAATAACAATAACAATATATACATATATGCATGTTAAAACGATATTGTACAATTAGAGTACAGTAAATAATATGCATTCTATTTTAATAATGATTTATTAATAAAAGGTTAGCCATTATACACTATTTTCATTGTATGTGAAATGAGATTTAGAGCAAAATGTAGCATAGTTTATATCCCTACAGTATTTAGGTTTTAATCTAACTGGACATTTATTAAATAATTGATACTTACATCTTGCTGATCTTGACGGTAGTCAATAATACATTAATTTCTAAGTATCAGAGAAATATAGCTTTTTTATACTAAAGAAAAGTAAAGCATTATAAACTATAAATTTACTAGTATGCCCATAGCAATTTACATATTTTATTATACCATGAGTTTGAAATCAGAAATTCAAAGAATGTATTTTACTTGAAGATTCAAAGCTATAAATATCCTTGCCATTATAGAAAACTGATAATTTTCTAAACTATTATAAATTAATAATACGCTGATGTATTGTGGTGAAACTTTTTTATGTAATAATTTGTAGACTTTTTTTACATATTTTAATTTGCAGACTTAGGACTTTCAGAGCCAGCAATTCTTTAAATTCACACCAAAAATCCTTAAATTCAATATCAGATGTAACTCATTACTCATCGATTTTTGCATGCAAATCTTTAATGATATCAATTAGATATATCTTTATATTGGATTATTTCCATCATCTAATATAGGTATTGAATGTCTTTAGAAAAATGTAACTTTATTTAAATATTCCAACTACATTCAACTGTTAGTAATAGCACATTTAAACAGGTTAGTATATGCACAATGTTTCAAAAGGTATTAGTCTCCCCTCTTCTTCAGATGTTGCTGGCCTGACCAGTAACAGTACTAGCATGGGATTCAAACTTGTATCCTTTGATTCTTGAGTTTTGAATTTTAAGATAATACTCTAACTAACTGAGCCATCCTGCTAAAGGCAACAATCTGTAGTAATTTCATATACTTATCTATGAGTTTCCTCCTGATTTCTCCACTTTTTCCTAAGAGAAAAGTTGATTAGTGGTTTCCATACATTATGTATAGTCACACTAGGTTGGCTTATGGGATTTTTTGCCATTGTCATGTGAGCAGCTTCTACTAGAACATCATCATCACAAACCTTCAGGAAATTTTTTTTTTTTTTTTTTTTTTTTTTTTTTTTTTTTTTTTTTTTCCCCCTCCCCCTTTTTTTTTTTTTTTTTTTTTTTTTTTTTTTTTTCTTTTAATTTTTTAATACTTTCTTTTCTTCCCTTTTAAACCAAAAAATCATCATTCACCTCCAAAATATTTTTTTATCACCCCCCTAATTTTTTTTTAAAAAATCCATATATAATGATGCCAGTAAACCACTTAAACACCTTACAAAGTTCTATTATCACTAGTATCAGCCATAATATCTCATTAAAGTTACTTTTACTAAAATAAAATAAACTAATATCTATAACTATATAAAATTACATAATATACTATGTATAACTAGTATAATTATAATAAATAATATATTTAATCTTATTACTTTGTTCAAGTTCAACTTCTAACCTCACAAATATCAAAAAGAAATTATCTATTAATGTTAAACACCCCTGCTTCATAAGAATACATTTTATTTCTATTCAAAATTTTCTAATATTTGTCATAATAAGTTCTAAATATAAAATATTACATGTAAATTCATTAATAGAAAAATAGAAAAAATATATTCAATTTTTAGCTTAGCAGAAACATTTAACACAAAATTACAAATGAATTGTTAATTAGATCACACAACTTACCAACACAAAGATGACAAAGGTATTGAGCCCCATGTTGGGCTACCAAATTTAATGTAGTGAGAAATTGTGGGCTATGGATTTATATATCAAGAGCTTATATAAACTAACTGATGGAAGATATGATGCAGTATGGATGCAAAGGGTATATTTTATTGCATCCAAACTACATTAATTTAACAAAATTTTCCTTTTATCTTTGGTGATTAAATTCAAACTCAGTCAAAATAATAGTAATAATATAAAGTGAATATTATATATAAATGTGTAAATATTTTTTAAGTATATAAATTTTTTATATAAATATTACCTCTATCTTCTTAATGTACATTCATGTTTAATGCATATAATTATAAACTTTCTTTGGGTAATAGTTAAATAAAATACTCCATTTGTGTCATAATATATGCATAAATATTTGCTAATAATAAGTGTAAAATGTTTATTATATAAAATCTGAGTTGTAAATAAATATAACAGTTAATCGCCATTAAATTGTTTTTATCCATAATCATTCACTTTTCAATTTATATTTTTATGCTCTTCTTCTATATAATAAATTACAGTTCCTAACTGTTTTACTTTAAAATATACATGTTTATAGTGTAAAATGATCACCCTAATTAGGCAATTAGAATACCTCACATTAACACACTACTAATAATAATAGAGAATAAAATTTGAAGACTGGTTTTTTCACAATTAAATAGTGTTTAAAACTAATATATTGTAATACTAACTTTTAGTTAACCTGACATAGGAATACACTAAAATACTTATACACTCATTTATATTTATCTCTAATTAAACTGTTTATTAATCAAAATGTATTTGACTATTTTAATATGCACACACACATATATATATACATACCATTTATTTTAATAATTGTAAACTTAAAATAATACATACTTTAATTTCAAGCTTTTAAGTAATCACCAGATTTGAAATTGAAAAATAAACAATTTTATATATTTTTTATTATATCTTAATATTTAGTTATAACAATGAATATTTAAATCGAGTATGGAAAAATTGAAAGAAAAAACACGTGTTACAGACAATTCATTCGATCTCTTGATAATAAAGAAGATGGGAAAAGAAAATGATTTTTTTAAAAATAACTTTTTCTTTTAATAAGTATTACTATTCTACATTGGAATTGAATTTTAATTTTTCCAAATTAAAACCTATGGATTAAAAAAAATTACAAGAAAAATATTTTAATTTTCTACTAAATCTGAAAAATAGTAAAATAAAAAAAGTCTATTTGAGTTATTGGAAACTACTTTATTTTAATACCTTGTTTTTCTATGTATATATACGTATTTAAAATAATTATATATATATAAAATCTTACAATGTGCTGTGAGTAGAATAATTTTATATCGTAAAGGCTTCGAAACCAACTTTCATGCTAATTTAAGATATTTATTGTGCAGAACATCTAATAGAAAATGGAGATTAAGAACATCAATCTTCAAAGGATATATATTTTATCTTATTTCAACAAAGTCATTGGATAATATTAATAATTTATCAATTTAGGATAAGTAAATAATTGCTATACCAATGGATTAATATACTTCGCAGGAGAACTCCATTAGGATTGTGAACTATGGACTTAAAGATTCATTTTTACTTAACTCAGGAAAATAAGTTTTTCTTTATTTATTTACATATTTTATATTATTATTTATATTACTTTAATATGTTTAATTTTATTAATTTTTTTATTTCAAATTTGGTATCGTATCTTTATAGTAATAGGAATACTCAAATTTAATTTTATAAATGTAAATTAAAAGTTTGACAAAATTCATCAAAATTAGATGAGGTATAAAAAAAATGGTTATTATTTAACAGATATTAGAAACAGAATTATTATGTTTACTATATAATATAGTAAACGTATAATGTATTTATTTTATTATAAATACATATAAAATAAGTTATACAATTGTAAATAATACTTACATAATAATAATTATGAAACATGTGAACAAAGACTGCAAATAAATTAATGTTATTTAATTTTTGAATTTATATATTGTTTTATATATCTGTTAATTTGAATTATATTCTTTTCTTTTGAAAAGTTTATTATGGTATGAAATTTTATCATAGGGTATTGAATGGGGATATTATTTATTAATCTTTCAAAATGATAAAAATTCATCCTTATTTTCATTAATATTTTATTTATCTTTTACATTATATTTTTATTGTTTATTAAATATTATTGAGTTATTAATTTGATCTCTCTGCTTAATCATTATTATATTATTTATTTATAAATAAATATATTAATTGTTATTAGCTACATAACAATTGTTTATATATATATATGTTAATATTATAAACATCATAGGAATATAATTTATTAGTCAATGCTTATATAAAGACATATTAAAAAATGACTTGATTAAAATCATCCCTGAAAAGAGCCAATTGCAAATTCTTCATGAGTTTGAATATCGTGGCATAATGGTGACTGAAAGAGGGATGAGAGATGGATGAACTAGTCTAAATTATATCTAAATTTGTCTAATGATTATTGAGCTAGCATAGTAAAGATGGATGTAATCATGGACTTAGCATTTAATTTCATTTTCAGCATTCTATCTGAAGACCTAAAGTCTGATTGTAGTGAAATGCTCACCCTCTTTCTGATGAAAACTGATGTCCTGTCACAATATATATATATATATATATAATTGATTAATCTAATGGGATAAAGATAATATGGTTTTGACATACTAATAAAAATCCTTGGTCATGATGCCATAATTTACAAATATTATATCAAAGATATTCTGAATCAAATACTTACATGTTTACTCTGGGTTTTTTTACTGAAGAAATGTGAAACAGGAAAATTTGTTTATTATACATTTTATAGTTAGTAACAAACAAGATGTTTACTTTCAGAAATTATATAATTATTACTTGGGAATAACTATCTCTGACAATTATATAATTACCATTAATTGCAGCCACACACACACTGGTCTCTGGAAATAATATAATTGTTATTAGTTGCTAATATGTAACTGTTTATTCTTGCCTACCCTAAAATTAATATTAACCCTCTCACCATGAATACTAAGACTCTCACATTTCAGTATTTTCTGATGTTTTTCTTTGTCTCACAAATCAATGTAAAATATATGATTAATTGATTATTACTTATCAGAAAATAATAAATTTGACTTCATTTGATAGATATTTTTGCTTTCTACTGGAATAAATTTTAAATATTCACATTTTGTTTCTGTAAATATTAAAAAAATGAGATCGTAGTCAAAATAAAGAGTTTACACATCATATTTTTAGAAAGATTATTTTCAGTTTACAAAATCAATGAAATATTTATTTTTTATTATTTTTAAAAATCCAAATGAATATTTATTTATTTCTCTTATATCTTGAATTATGCTTTAAAAATTTAAAATTTTTGAATATTTATTGCAAAATTGCTATATTTTCATATGTAAGTATAAGTAGATTGCTTACATAGAAGCTAATCTTGTAAATTTCTTCAGGCCATATTTACATTTGCTGCTAATATAACATTATATGTTTGAAAATAAAGTATTTCAAGTCAAAATAAGTTATTAATAATTTATATTTCATGATATCAAATAAATATTGTGTAAATTATTGTAAAAAAAAAATCTAAAATCATAATAAATTTGCAAATAAATATATTTTTGCTCATTGGAACTATTTTCTTTAAACAATATCATAAAATGCCAAACATTTTAGTCTTGGCAACAGACAATGGCTGAACATGTTAGGGCAGGGTTTATGTCTATTGTAAAAGCAGGATTTTTGAATTTTCCATCATCAACTATAAATTTTTTAGCAAAAATTTTATATGAAATATACCATTTTATATGCATTTTAATGTATAATACTTACAAAAAAAATTGCCAGGGGGCGAATTGGTAAAAAAACTAAATAATTCATGAGAAGTGATCCAGTGATTAATTAATGACAAATAGACGGTGATTCCTAGAGATCATATAATTGGCTCTGCTTTGGAATGATCTATTGTTTTATATAAAATGTCAAACTTTAACTGTCATAAACTATACACTATGCTATACTAAGAATTAATGTTATATGAATGATAGAAATGATTTACCTATTACAGAAGTTTTTCATTTTTTTGCATCTTGCTACAAACTTTCACCAGTAAAGCTTATTTTCAATTGTTCAAATAAGATTCCATATTTTTAAAGTTACTGTTAGCTATTATTTAAGCAAAATATGAGATAAAGCAAAGAGAGAAATGGAAATGCACAGCAATTCTTTGCTAATAATCCTAATTTGTAGATACCTTTTCTTATTCATTCCTTACATAAAAAGAACATGCCATTAAAACTCAATAATATTAAGAACCATGGCATATATGAAATAGATGCATTTTGGGATATGTAAAGCTTTTTTTCATGTCATGAACAATGGACCACATACTAATGCAATGAGTCAATAATCACCAATATCTGAACCCTCTTGATTTGGATTTAAAGACTGGCTATGATATAAATGTCACCAAGATTACACATCTTACTCAGATGTAATTCAAGCACATAGAAAATAATCAATAAGCTGTAGAAGGATTTTAAAAATCCAACTGCATTATTAAAAAATGAAATAATAAAACTCACATCTATAAGGAAAAAAACTGATGAATTAATTATCTGCTATCATCTCCTCTTTTAATCCAATCTACTCTAAATTATATAGTGGTTGAAGGAATTAACAGCCAAAATACACCAGGTAATCTGCAGGTGTTTTATATTATAAATGTCTCCAACAACAACAACTGAACCATATGTCACATCCAGATGAGAGTCAAAATTCAAATGAACTATTGATTCTATAATAATAACAACAGGTAATCACAATAGCATAGGAACCTAAACACTGTATTCTCATTTACTCAAAACCTATATTTTAACACAAACATACATACTTGCATAACTCAGATTCTGTATCAGTCTGGAATAGCAGCAAATCTTAGTTTGGAAGATTATCAACTTATTAAAAATATGGATTAGAATGTTGAGATGCAGCACAGATTCTAATATGCTGCTGCTTTAACAAGTTTAAAAAATGTGTGTTTTAGCATAGTTAAATAACTATTGCAGCTAGTTGCATAGAGATATGTGAATAATTCCATGTGTGTGTGTGATTAATTAAAAACAAAATCAGATATGTTAATCTTTAACTGAATTAAGGGTTTATATCTGGCTAGGGACAATTTCTAGTTTAATAAATGATTAGTGATAATCATTACTGTATTTATCTAGAGTGGATGGCATTAAAGTTGTAGGTGGAGTAAGTTTAACACTTGCAATTCAAAATTAATAATGTATTATTGATAAGTATAGTATATATAATAAAGATGGATGTGAGCTCTGGTGACCTGAAACAACTGATGAGTGTTGGTTCTGCATAAAATGAATCTTGGGAGTCATTTGTCCTTTATTGTATCTGAATTCATATGATTTGAAAAAATGTGTGGTGAGGAAGTTGTTTAATACATTTTTAAACATATTTTTTACTGAATTTATTATATGAATGAAAAGACTTGGGCACCCTGTTGACGTAACATAAAGGCATTAGAAAAAATATGTTTAAAATTGCTGTTAATATAAATAATATATGCAAGATGTGTAGTAAGAAAAGCTTGTTGATGCAATGGCAAAATCATATACCAACCTGTCTATATGTCATGTTTTCCTGAAGGTTTGTGATGATGGTGTTCTAGCTGTATTTTTATATTAGACTGTTTCCATCATCTAATATGTGTGTTGAATGTCTTTAGAAAAGTTTAATTTTATTTAAATATTCCATATACATTCAACTGTTAGTAATATCACAGAAACGGGTTAGTATATGCACCAACTGTTAGTATTTGGAATATTTAAATAAAATTAAACTTTTCTAAAGACATTCAACACACATATTAGATTATGGAAATAGTCCAATATAAAAATACAGCTGTCAATATGTCGTTCATCATTCCATTGATTTATTGAATCAAAAATATAAGACTACCTAAAAGAATGTTTTGTGTTGAGCTTGAATGTGGTTTTCATGGGGAAAAAACTGATCCTATTTGAATTATAAAGATTTTTTCAACATGAATGTTGATCGTTTTCATTGGGAAGATGTGGTGGGAAAAAAAGTATATTAAAGAGTTATAAATAGGCATAATAAAGTATTTCAGAAGGACAAGTTTTCTGCAGAAGAAATTAAAAGACAATACTGGATCAAGGTGGTTTATATGTGAATGTATTCGTCTTTCATAGACTGGCTTGTACATCAAAATCCATTTTGGGGATAATATTATTATTTATTTGTTTTATCTTTTTATATATTTTTTTCTCTTGGAGTTGAGGTAACCGTACTCTTTTGTACGTAGCTGCTGCCCCTAACTATAATATATACTGTAGTATATACTATATATTTATAATTATGTTTTACTACTGTAGATAAACATAACATGTAATAATAAAATAATCATATAAAAAAATTGGAGTTTTAATTTGTAAATTACTGAAACAAAATTGAGCAGTTGAACGTTGGGGGCCTAGCGATTAGCATAGCTGCCTTCCAAGCAGCTGGTCCGGGTTCGCTTCCCGGTCAACGCATTTGATACATGAAAAAAAAGAAAAAAAAGAGCAAGTTCTTGAAAGAAGTAGGTTATGATGAGTAATCTTAAAATAAAGACAAGTAAGAATGTTTACAACAAAAAAAAGATAAAGATGATGATTTAAAATTGTAAAAAATAATAATAAACCAATATATATAAATCAATGTCCAGGTAAGTGCATTCCAAAGCAATTGTTTGCTTTGGATGGCATAGTATGGGGGCAATATTATGAATAGTAGCAAAGCAAAGAAATAACATTAAAAGATTCAGCAAAATGGAGTCGTAATAGCGAATTCCATTCTATAAACTTAAAACAAAGAAGAAAATATCTGCACGCACTTATTTTTGTACATCCACAATGATACACACTGTAGTTGATAAGCCTTCCTGTTATCCTTTCTCATGTTGATCTCTAAGTAATTGTGACAGGGTAAGATACAGCACAGCGTAAAACTTGATCTAGCCATGACAGTATCACTTAAAATAATATTAGAATTTAAAAGTACAATCTAAAATTCTGCCCAGGTTTATAAATCTAATTTATCTTATCTTTTTTTTTATTTTATTTTTTTTTAAAAAGATAAAAACATTCAAATATAAAATCATTTAATGTCTTTTTTTTTTAGTTCATAAATATGAATGATTATTTTTTCATTCCTAAAAAAATGTACACTTCATTATTTCTTTACTTGTTTTTGAGAAAATAAAAACAATTATAAAAAAAACTTATAAAGTATATTTTAAAATCTCAAATGATTTTTTTGTCCGTCAAATGATGATAAAAAAGTCTTAAAACTTTGAAGAAAAAAAAGAAAAAGAAAAACTTAAATTTAAAAAGTGTACAATAAAAATTGGTAATCGATATCATATGACTGACTATATTTTAAAAGAGTCATTAAAGTTTATGATGTAGCTCAAATGAGATGCTACAAAAGATTATATTAAAAAGATGGCAATTAATGGAAACCATCACTGATGGTGATGAAGTGTTCTGGCTTGATCACAATATTCCATTGCCTAGATCAACCTACACTAAAGTATAAAATTCATTCTACATATACATGCATGCAATGTGTTTAAGACTTACTACAATAACATATATGAAGGTCTGTGTGCGAAGGTGGATGTAGTAACCTAAGAAACAGAGAATTAACATCAGGCAATAACACATTATCACGGTAGCAGTGATTTGCCGTTTCTTAACACATTTTTTTTTCACAACTCAATTCACAGAAACTTTATCATAAATGTTGTAATTGCTTTGAATAAATCATATTGCAATTGTAGTTAGGTCAAAATTTTACTAACATTTTTTGAAAACTATAACATTAAATATTCCAAATAGAAATTTTAGATATATCTCTCTATATTCGTATAAAGAAGGAGAAAAAAAAAGACAAACAATAATAAAAATAATCGAATAACTTATTGTTTAGGAGTTCATAAGAAGTTCGAGCATTGGGAAACGGTAGACTCGGGCTTCAGAATGAGCCATTCTGCTATTGGATTAAATTAGATGTTTATATTGCATAGATAATTGCTCTATTTAGGGGAAAAAATAGAATATAAGTCTTAGAAAGATGGGTCTAAGATGAGTCGTCTGCCTAATGTAAATGATGTAGATAACAGTTTTGTCTAATCTAATAAAGCAATGAAAAGCTTTTAATTGGCTATAATATTTTATCCATTTAGTTAAGTGATGAAAAATCTGTGAAATGTATTAAATAATTAATTAATTGGAATTATTTAACAGTAAATGATTTATTTAACAGGTAAAACTCTAATAAATAAATAAAAAAAAACAATAAACAAATCAACCAAAAGATAACTTTGTCACATCATGCAATACAAAATAAAATCTAGCTAAAAGTAGTTAGATAATAATTCCACCAATCAATAATTAGGTAGATTGCTACATTGTCTAGTATTAATATTATTATTTTTTTTTCTGTTTATTAAATTTACATGTAATTTTATCTAAAAAATTACTTCTTAGTCAAGCGTTGGTGGCCTAGTGGTTAGCATAGCTGCCTTCCAAGCAGCTGGCCCAGGTTCGCTTCCCGCTCAGCACAGTTGACATATGAAAAAAAAAAAAAACTACTTCTTGAAAAATGTAAATAGCTGCATGAAATTTTCTTGAAAACTCTAAATTAGCTTGGGGAGAGTATCTGGATTCTAGTCCTGGCTATGAGATTACAGGATTATGCACTAACATACATTCTTGAGATCCTTCAATTTGGAGTATTCTATAGAGACATATAAATCACATGATTCCACCCTCGGCTTAAAATACACCAGCAGAATATCTTTAATCTGCTGTTCAGGCAGCACTCAAATAATGAATAAAAATACACATTTATAGTTTATTATAGCAATATATATATATTCCATTATTTCCACACAAACTATAAAATCAATTATTTCTCTTTCCTTATGCTTTTTTTTTAACTTCTTCGCACCATTCACACTATTGTTTGTTTTAATTTAACTTGTCATTTTTTAATCAAAATAATTCTTAACTTTTGTTAACTTAATTTACTTTTTTTGTTGTTAAAAGCATTTTCTTTTTTAGTAATTCCAGAGTGAGACTACAGAGTGTAAATAATTCCATTTTACATTTCAAGTTATTATTATTTTAAGAGTTAAATGCACTCTTTCAAAGAGATTGTTTCTTTCAAAAGTTATTTCTGTGCTCATTTTTAAACTTATAATATTTAAATATATTCTTTTAAAACTTAGGATTATTTTTAAAAGAAAATAAAAATTCAATTATCTCTCTATAGGTAAAAATAAAACAAATTTAATAATCCACTGCAAAAGCAAAAAAAGAAAAGAAAAAATGAAGACACCTGGGCCAAATTATGATGCAGTATGGGAAATTGAGGGATTAAATTTGGCACATGGGATCTCAAAATATATATAATAAATATCCAAATTCAATGAGACAAACTTTAAAAAAAAAGATTTTTTATACCATATTCATTCTATGAATGTATATTTGATATTCACCTAATTATAAGATATTTAATTCAGAGTCTGATTTTATATTGTGTACTAGATATTCTTAAGAAGACGAATTGTTCTTCGGTTTTTATAAGGCTGGCAATTTTGATTTTTTTTAAAGTGTCATAGCATCGGCCGGGACGCGAACCCACAACACAGACAACTGCCTGCAAGTGCAAGGCAGTCGCGCTGACCTTTCGACCACCAATTTTGATTTTTGTGAAAATTATTTTCATCAGTTGATAAAAAAAACAAAATGAGATGTAAAAATGTGAGCTTCTTTTATTAGCAAGCTTAATTCCAACCATTAAATGTCTATTGCAAGCAAACAGACTTAGAATTGAGATCTCATTAAAGTAAGCAGTATTTAAGCTTCAAGTTGTAGATTTTGTCAACCACACTGTATTTTGTTAAAATGTTATTTAGAATCAATAAACCAAGCATTGGTGGTATAGTGGTTAGCATAGCTGCCTTCCAAGCAGCTGACCCAGGTTCGCTTCCTGATCAACGCTTCGACATATAAAAAAAAACTGCCTTTTTGCAGAACATATTGGTGACTTTAATTATTCTTTTATTATTACTACAAAATAATTAATATTTTATTAATCATTGAAAAATAATAATACACTTAGATTATTAAAATGATTTTTGCAGAGAGAAATATGTTTTATTTCCAGGCTTACAATCTGGGTTTGAATCTAAATGAAATGTGCAGATTTTTTTCAAGTAACTGGCAGTTTTTAAGCATGCTAAATTTCTTTAAACAATTTTCCTTATAGCTATTTAATCATTGTAAGTAAATAGGTATCTAACTCAAAAATTCCAATCATTAAATATCTGGTAAAGGCAAAACAGACTTAAAACTCTCATTAAGGTAAGCAATGTTTAAGCTTTAAATTTTTTATATATTATATTATGGAAAAAATTCTAAATATTATTTAATCTACATTAAAATATACAAAAACTGACTAGAAGCACAAAACCTGGTGCATGGACTGTAAAATTGTTGGCCAATCTTACACATTATCAATAGCCAGGATACATTTTTTCCCCTTTCTTTATTATTCAGTCACTAAAAATAGTTATAACCTAATTCTCTTTTTACATGAATATTTTTGAAACAACACGAGTTTTAAAAATATATGTTTCTGTTTCTATATGAATTGTTTTAAAATAACACAATTGGTAAAAAAAAAAAAAGGTACTTTTGCAGAGCTGCTGTAATATATTCATGATTAGAATGAAGAAACAAATGTTATTATCAGGAAGACTTAATAAAAATCATCTTACATTCTCAAAGTAATTCTTAGATTGTCTTAAGTTATTAACCATTTTTTTAATTCTAAATAATTTAATGTAGGTAATATAAAATAATTAATTTTTCTTTTTAGAAGATTGTAAATGTTTTTAATTTGGTGTTTATTTAAGATTTGTTGAGTTCATCTTGGTTTCATCACAAAAGTAAAAAAAAGTTGTCTGTTAATATTTAATTTTTTTAAAAAGTTTCATCTCTTTATTTCCCATTATTTTAAAAACAAAATTCTTTTTTTTCAACAATATTTTTGCAAATGTAAAAATTTGTTTGTCTGCACTATAACATTTTTGATGTTGTTTGTTTGCATTTTGACATTAAGTTTTTTTTTAAAAAAATCATTATTGGTGCTGATGTTAAAAAAATTTAATTTTGTTTAAATTTAATTGATTAATTTGTTTAAATTTATATTTATTAATTTTGCCAAAAATCAACATAATAAGTCATGCATTGCAAATTTGTGATAGCAATGGTATTCCAATCATGCACAAACATATGCACTTATTGTCAGAAAATGACAGCGAATAAAACCTTGAATACTTTTCTGTTTTATGGGCAAGGAAGATGTCACCCATATTTTTGATAAATATACAGTGCTGGGCCTACAACTTCTCTTTTTAAATGTGTTAGTTGTTAAATTTTAAAAAAATAATAAGTTAAATGAAATAAAAGTAATAAATGCCAATAAATTTCATTAATAATCTTTATTTCAATTTTTTTTTACTTATAATGAATAAGCATTTATTTTATAACATCTTGCGTGCGATTAAAATTACGATAGAATGACAGCCTGTTAAGCTAATTGCGCAGATGCTGTGAGAATGTTATTAATAAATGAATACCTTCGAACAACCACATGATATAGTATTTGTATAAGAGTAAAAAAGAATCCTCTTACTCCTACGACTGTTTATATATGAGCAAATCTAAAGTAGTTGTAACGAAGGCGTGACTACATAATAGTCACTTTAAATTACTATATATAATGTCTGTATGAATGACGCCAAAATTTCATTGGCGTCATTCATACAGACATTATATATAGTAATTTAAAGTGACTATTATGTAGTCACGCCTTCGTTACAACTACTTCAGATTTGCTCATATATAAACATTTGAGTCGTAGGAGTAAGAGGATTCCTTTTTACTCTTATACAAATACTATATCATGTGGTTGTTCGAAGGTATTCATTTATTAATAACATTCTCACAGCGTCTGCGCAATTAGCTTAACAGGCTGTCATTCTATCGTAATTTACTTATAATGGAAAAATGATAATTTGCTTTGAACTTTAAAATTTTCAATGGTTTGTGGAGAAAAACCAATGAGTATTTCATTATAAGTGTTATTACTCTCAAGTTTTTTATTTTTCAAATGAAATTTATACTTATATCTCACTTTTTATTTATATTTAACATGCATGAATAGTAGACAAAAAATATGACATACTAGCAAAATTTTTCATATGGTTTATTTAATTATTTTCAACGATTTCTTAGGTATGGAACCAATCTTCTTATTTTCCATATATTTTTTTACACAAATTTCTTTTACATGTAATTTTTGCAAACCAATATATCATGTAAAAAGAGAATTAGATGTGAATCTTTTTACTGATTAATAATTAAATAGCTATATGTAAATTACCTAAAAAACTCTAGCTTGCCTTAAAAATGTCACCTAACTGGAAATATTTCACCCAGATTCAAATTTAGGTTATAAGCATGAGAGGCAAACACATTAATCATTACTTTATGAATCCTTTCCTTCTCTCTGCAAAATCATTTTAATAATTCAAGTATATCGTAAATTTTACTTAATGAATAATAACACATTATCCCATGATAAAAATAAAAAAAATATTTAAACTCATTAGTGTGTTACTGACTCAAAATAACCTTTTGGCAAAATACAGTGTGGTTAACAAAGGGTGACAACCTGTTATTAATAACATGGTAGCTTAATATTATTTCTCATCTACGATATTTCTCCTTCTGGGTTGACTTCTTCATGAAATCAGAGTTGTTAGCTTTTATAAAGTTTTACAATCTACATTTTATTTTATCTCTCATTTACAATTTTATATCTTAAACTCAATGCATAAACTCAATGATTTACTCTTTAATATCTATTCTCATTAATAATCTTGTTTCTAATATTTTAAAATCCACTGTTTCTCCCTTTTTAAAAACATACTTCACATTACGTTTTACTTTTTTTTTCCATAAAAGCATTGCTTGCAAGGCAGCTGCACTGACCTCTAGGCTACCAATGCTTGACGTGTTTTACATTTTTCATTTTATCTTTTCACAATCTGCATTTTCCAACATCTAATATTTAACAGAAGAACAATCCAGAAACTTCAGACCACTCAAAAAAGATAGAAAGTTTATGTTGGAAGAAATATCATAAACAAAATATATAGTTAAAAAACCAAATGATTATTCTTAACATCATTAAAAGAATTAAGAGATTGAAATGGATCTGGGTTAGATATATTGCTAGATGAGATGATATAGATGAACAATCGAGTCTTAAAATGGGTTCCAAGAGAATATAAAAACATAGAAAGATACCATATGTGAAATGAATGAATGAAATAAGATAATTTTTGGGTGTGGAAAAAAGAGGTTATGAATTGATGAAACTGAATTAAAGTTGGAGAAATCTTTAATGTGCATTGGATATAATAATGTTTAATGATGATGACATTTTATTTACTTGATCATTCTTTAATTTTTAAATATCCACTCTTATCCTAAACAATACATTAATTCTCTTCCTATATATATATATATTCAAACCCAATATATTGTTAATCTTCATAGAAAGCATAATGTATTCTTGTCCGTAATTTTTTCTTCCATATTTTATCTTTTTTTATTACTTTATCCATTATTAGTAGCTATCAGAAAGAATTATTAGAATTTTAACTCCAGATGAAAAAAAGAAAAAAAGGCAAAGAACAAAAAATATATCACAAGGTAGTCCTTTGCTCTGTTTATTTAACATTTTACAAAAATGTCTTTTAACTTCTATGGCAAACTTTTTTTATTTTCTGGAAGACTTCAACACATTGTCCAAAGGGGAGCATAACATTTATACTACAATAGCTAAATTTAAATTAATTTATTTTTGCCAACTAAAAATATACTTAGGAAGGTACTGTGATAGCTACTTGTTCAACTTAAAAGATAATATGAAATTAGGGTACTTGAAAATTGGTAGTGGTACTACATACTGCTTGTAGTGGTTGAGGGTTAAAAACTAGTTTTTTATTATGAAATTGGTAATTAGTGGTGGCTGGCCCATAAGCACTGTAGCAATGCAGATAAATATATTAAATTTGTATTTAGAAATATCAATAAACTGTTTTTAAAAAGAATTATTTGAACCAATGTTTAAGATTCTATTCAAATATGCTTTGCCAGTGTCAGCAATCTCATATTCAGTGACTTACAGTCAGTTCTACTAAGATTAGTTTATACTTATCAATACAAAAAACTAGTACAATTGGAGCTGCTCACTGTGACAGTGGCAAAGGGAAGCAACATGATAGAACAATTAATAGGAGAGATATTAGGTCAGGCCCATATATATATATATATTATTTAAATATTGGTCATAAAATGGAGTGTGAGAAGAATATTAAAGCCATGTTAAAAATTATTGAAAAACGATTGTTATGAAACTTTATACATTCAGAAAAATTTGGATAGATGTATAAATATAATTAAAGATCCAGAAAAATTAGGTGGAAAATGGGCATTATTAAATAATTGGAAGATTTAAAAATTACGTTAAAATTGTGAATGAGAGTTTATAAAAATAGGGGGGGGGGCACAGAATATTTATTTATATAAAAATATATGTATAAGTATTTATATAGTTTTAAACATTTTTTTATGTATTTTTATTTTATGTCATTTATTTATATGTATAATGTTAATTATATTGTTACGGCAAAATAATGTCCAATAGATGGAGTAAATGTAATTAATAGTCATGGGATATATAAAACTTTATATCTTGAAAATGTCTCAATTAGAAATGAAATCCACGTTAATAATTAAATAATTGTAAATATAATTAGTTGTCTGTTTCAATTTTATTTAGATTGATTATTATATTACCTATTTTGGTTTATTTTTTTTATTCTTTTCATTTAGGATGAGAAATAAAATATTGTTTTTTTTTTTTTTTTTTGTAATTAACATTTGTAAAATTAACATATAGATATTTATTTCAGAAAAATATAACATAATAATAATAATAATAATATTTTAAATATTTATCATGATGAGAGTTGGTGCTGAATATACAAAAAAATTATACTTTCCCAATTGACCGTATATGAAAATATTAAAATAAAAAGTAATGGCCAATCTATTCCAGATATTATTATTTGTCAAACATTAACTGGCAAAAACAAAAAATACATTAAAACTTTTAACAATGATTGGTTTGAAAAAATAAAATGGTTGCGTGATTACGAAATTAAAAATGCTCTGTTTGTTTTCTTGCTTACTTTTTGGCAGCGATACTGTAATAAAACAAATATTTGTTTCTTTAATTGCTACATTAGAATAATTACATTTTCCGACTTATTTTTGTCATTAAATATAATTTATTAAGCGCAAGCAGTTCGTAATTAAAGTGAAAGACTGAAAATAATATTTACATACGTTACTGTCAATTCATAAGATTCGAAAAATTACTTCGTAGTAAATCGAAAGAGTTCGCGTTGTTGATTTATAAATAATACGCAGTGAGTTAAATGTGAAGATGTTTAAAACTTCACACTCTTAAGTCCAAATGCTTCAGACTGGCTTATATATAGAAATTTAAGTAAAGAGAAAAGTGAAACTACTTAAGAGCTCCCTATACAGTCATCATTACATCTGATTGGCTGTCATATAAGCATTCTAAAAACGCATGCGAGAGGTTTCAGACTTTCACTTTAATTCTGTCATTAAAATTATTTTTCTTGTTTCTTTTTTTTTTTTTTAATAGAGCAATGCAACATTTTACTTATTGTTTCCCATTTTCTTATTTGTTATGGATTAGTTTTTTCATGGGTTTTTCTATATGGTGCCATCTAGTGAATAGATCATCAATATTCAAATAGAACACTCACTTTATCAATACTATCAAAACAATAAATAGCAAAATTAATGTTTATTTATATTTTTAGTAGAACTTGGCTTTCTAATAAGGAATTAAAGATTTTTTTTCTGAAATCCAAAACATTCACAGAACTGGAAAAGTCATGGAACCAGGAATTTTATCTGAATTACTTTGCATTATAGGATATCAAATATCAATTTCAATTCGGATTTCATTTTAAATTATTGTAATTCTGTGTAATAAATAAAATCATTGGATGCTTTACTGCTTGAAAATTCGTGAAAAGTGTTTGAGTGCCAAAATATCCCAGCGTCTTACACTGTAGAGTCTCACACACTACCCATTGTAATAAACTACATAGAGCACTTAATTTTGTAACAATTAAAGCAATCTAAAGTAATCTTAAAAATTGATTGTAACTTTTTATATATCAGTTTTTTTTAAAAAAAAACTGTTTTTAGATCATTTAAACTATACATAATACATTCATATAGATGTGTAATAATTTGGAAATACAAAATTATAATTTGAAGTTGATATTTAACATCCTATAATGTAATCTAATTTACAAAATATTTACAGATCTCTGATGGCAGGTTTAAGTCCACTCAATACAGTTAAAAAATACAAATTTAAGGGGGACAGGAAAGTAATCTTTTTTAAAAAAAAACATTTTTAATATAAATTTTATTAAAGAAAAAATTAATATTATTCAATTATATAATCACCATCATTAATTATAACCGTATTTCAATAATCTACTAAGTTTAGAACTCCTTTTATGAAAAAAGTTTTTTTCTTTAGAGGTAAAAAAAATTATATTAAACTCCTTTATATATCATCTTATGGACAGTTTTTAGTTCTTATGTTGTGTTCTAAGGATCTGAATAAGTGATAGTCACTAGGGGCAATATCTAGAAAAGGTGGAGGATATGTAGAAGTTCTTATTCTAACTGCCTAAATTTTTTTCCAGTCATTCTTGCAGAATATGGTTTTGCATTATCTTACTGCAATATTACACCTTTTCAATTGATAAATGCAGGATGTTTGATTAATGCTTGATATAGTTGCTCTAATTGTTCACAGCAGATGGTTGCTGTGATGTCTTATCTTAATCCATTAGTTCACAATGAATAATTCCATGAATATCTCACCAAATGCACAACAGAACCTTTTGTGGATGCAATCCATCTTTAGGTGCTGGAATTGGAGTTTGATTTGGAGAAACCCATGGTTATTTTGTGTTTAATATTCTTATACAGCACCCATTTTTTATCACCAGTTACAACTCATTCCAAAAAAGAAGTCATTTTGTTGTCTGGCCAACAATGAATTGCAAATCCCAGTCTCTGTGCTTTACTGCTTTCAGACAGTTCACATGATACCCATACACCCTGTTTAAGAATTTTCCCAATCTTATGTAAGTGCTCGTGGACAGTTGACTATGATGAATTAAGTTTCTCTGCTAATTCTTGTATGTTTTGTTTTGGATCTGATTCAATAAGACCATTAAAAACATCATCACCTATGGTAAAAGATCCTCCAGATCTAGGAAAGAGAGATCAAAATTTTTTTCTGCAAATCTCTTATTTGTTAACTTTCAATACATCTCCATAAATTGAGTAAATGATTTTGGTAGCCTCAGTAGCATTGTTTTTTTAGTGAAACAAAAACAGCATACAATGACGTAAATGATGCTCTTCAATTTTAAAGTTTGCCATATTAAATAAAATAATCTAAAATTTAAAAAAACAAACAGATTTTTTAAATAAAAAGGTAATTCTACTATTTAAATAAAAATTAAATTTAATAATTTATGTTTTATTTAAATTAAAACAATCGGCTAAAATTGAACTATTAAAAATAATTGATTACTTTCGGTCCATCTTATAGTACTAAAATCTCAATCTAATAGAGACTGATTTAGGAATATTTGTACATTTATTAAATGTTTGTTGTTTGAAGTAAGCACTAGTTAAATAAATTTGGTTATATATATATGTTAACTTTTTTTAAACAAATTGTAATTTAATTATAAGCACTAGGATTTGAGCCTACATCAGCCAGCATTGTGTTCACCGAGAGAAATGATTCCAAGTGCAAAATAAAGAAGGCATGGTTCATTGCTAACAATCCTAATTCTATAAACAAAAAGAAATCCTGCTCCCCCTTCTTGAAAAAGTGAGCGATTTAACTCATTTGTGCGAATTTACATATATTTACATCATAGTTATAGTTCTCATTCTCCAGTCTACCAGATATGATATAAGTCCACAATATCAAAAGTGGCTTAACATAATATTATAACAAACGTTGTATTCCTAACACTTATAATTTAATTGAATTATAAATATGACTAGTATAAATAAGGATTAAACTACTTCATACAAACAAATGCATAGCACTTAATGAATAATATTTCTATATTATAATTTTCACTACTTCACTGTTATGCAAGATAGGGAATGGTTTCTGTCCACTTTTAACACCTTGTATAGGAGTGAAATCATTAACATATGGCTAAAAATATATAAAAAAGATGTAGGATTCCCAAGATGCACTTTTTATTCTGAACCAGCACTCATCATCTCATACATATTGTTATCATTAGATAGCCAATTAATACAGTTTGATTGACAAGTGCCAAACTTATCCCACCCTCACAACTTTGACACAAATCACTTAACGGAAGTATATTAATAATTTTTATTAGTCATTTATTAAACCAGAGATTATCTACTTAATAAATAATATTTCTGTGGAGTAATTTTCACTACACTACTATCATACAAGGCAGGGAATGGTTTCTATTCACTTTTAATACCTTGTTGAGGGGTATAATCATAAACACACACCTATGAAAAAATGTATGATTCCCAGCACATTTAATGCTGAACCAGTCTTCCCAAGTTTTATATACTCTTCTAATAAATTACATCAACTTATAATATGTTCAAAGTAAAATAATTACAATCTGATCATTTGTGCTTCAAAGAAAAGTTCATATCCAATCCCATTGAGCACCCAGAAGCATGATTTCTTCACTACTCATACTAGGTAAAACAAAAAAAATTACCTAGTTAGAACTGTTTTATTTTGGGTGAAAATTATAAAATGTTCTAATTTATTAGAAAAATATACAATAATTAGAAAGGATAGTGATGAAAGAAGGGGGTGCCCAGAAATGGGATATATATAAATCTATTAAAAAAACACACAAATATGATATCTTCCTGAAATATACGTTTATATGATCATTTAATGACGTCTAATAAAAACAATTAACCTTTAAGTGAACATCCAGTATTTCATGTTATTAATTTTGTATGTAACTACGATATGGAAAATAAAACAATAATAAAAAATCTGGCGAAATATGTTAACCAATGAAACTAATGATAACTAATTTGAGAAAATTTCAAGACTAAATGTCTACTTCCCGATTAAAAACTAAAGGTCTTTGATTTTTTAAAGATAAAGTTTAAATGGAATCTAAAAGTTGAGAGGAAGCATTTAAATTCTTGTTTAAGTTAAAATTTTTAATATTCTAGATAACAAAAGCACACATGAATAATATAGAATAAACATAATAAAAATTCTCGAAATTTTGGTATGAAAAACAAAACATAGAATTGTAGAGACGGAGAGAAACGTTAAATTTTCAACGTTATTAGAAATATTCTTCTTTTTTTTTTAGTTTAAATAAAATTAGAACTTTGATCAGATAAAAAACATTTGCAACTATATGTTGGATTATTTTCAGCCTCTAGTTTTAATCGTTAAATGCTTTTTTTAAACTTGATTTAAACTTTTTCAAAATAATTAACTGTTAATAAATAACGCACAAATTACACGTAATATATAACACAACGTTTCAACACCTAAAGAAGAGAGGAAATAATGTAACTCGCAGTATTAAATTATATACTAACCTGAGTCTTATTAACAAATGATGGTATTTGAAAAGTGTAAATAGAGTTTGAATTTTCCTAAAAATATCCCTTAGCAATTAAAATTAGATAATGAAAATAGTTAATTAAAACAATAAAACACAATTTTAAGTAAAATATCAAAAGGTTATTAATTATAAAAACTATTTAAGAACTTTTATTTATATATAAATAAATTCTTTAAAGAAAATCACTGAAAGTGAAGACATTTGTCTGTAGCAAGTGCTAGTTGAAGTGGGCTTTGTTTTCATTTTTTTAATTTTACTTCCTTGTTAAAAGCTACCAGATTCCCACTTATTAACTATTAATGGGATATATTGTCTAAGAATTGATTATTTTATTAAAGTCCTAAACATGCTTAAAAATTTTCAGCCATGTAGAAAATTTCCATTTGAATTCCAAACCATCTTCATTTTCAACTATTATCAATCCATTGCAAGATGGACTCTCCAAGTTTAATCCAGCTACACTGATCTCTAGCTTCTCGTCTCCATAAGACACTGGCTAACTTTATGATTCACCCATTTATCTCACATATGATCTCTTCTTTTTAGATCTTTTATTATTTCTTGGGATCCAATTAAAAACTTTAACTATCCATTTTTATCATCTCTTCTAAAAATAAATTTAGTAAAACTCCATTTCAGTCTGTAAATTGTTTTAATGATGTCAGTAATAACTGGTTCTTCTCTCACTCTTTTGATCTCTTTTTCTTACTTTAATCTATATCTCAATATATTTTATTGAATGTTTTAGTCTTTATACTGTTCTTATGCTAAGTCTCTAAGTCTCAGATCCATAAGTAGGTCCTGGTAAAATATATCCATTACAAATCTATTTTTTTAAAATATACATATATTTCTTTTAAATATCAAGTTACTCCATCCAAGTTCAATTCTACGATAAGTTTCATGCATTATGTTTCCATCTATGTTAATAATCTGGCAAAATATTTGTAGTTGTTAACTGCTAAATCATAATTATCAATATTTTCTTCTTCTGACAAAATCCATTGATCATTAATTTATTCTGTTTAGCATTTATCCTTAGTCTTATTTTATTCCTTTCACCTGATAACTCTTACATTTCCTGAAGCTCTGAAGCATTATGTACAACAGAGATGGAGAACTTTTTTCTGCCAAGGACTATACAAATATTTTTAATATCATTTGTGGGTCATAACATACTATAAAATTAATTAATTTCTAATCACATGATCACCATTTCTTATGCTTGTTCATAACTGTTATTAAACAGGCAAACTCTCCATACAGTAGTGCCACTCAGTGCAAGCCAGAGTAATCAATGGATGCCAGAAGGCTTGTGCATCCCTATGCACAAGCCTTCTGGCATCCATTGATTACTCTGGCTTGCACTGAGTGGCACTACTGTATGGAGAGTTTTCCCTGCTTACCTCTAATCATTAGGTGTGGGCAACCTTTTAAAAACTGTTAGGCTAATTTCAACTATCACTTTTTAAATAAAAACCAAAATTTTTTTGTGAATTAAAAATAAAGTAATATGATTATTATTAATATCTATCTGTTCCACCTTTATTGATATATAATTATTTTTTGTGATAAATTTTATTCTTGAATTTGTTTATATGTTCTGGACAGATCAATTCCATAAGAGCTAGTATGCAGTCTTTTATAAACTTTTCTTCAGAAAATGGTTTTAAATTTTTTCCTCTTTTTTTGTTGAAATAATGTGACAAGCTTTCACAGAATTTTCCAATTTTTATGAGACATGTCAGACACTTGATGAAGTTGCTACTTTTTTCCCCAACAATTTTATTGTTATCAGAATGTTTTGATAAATAGTACCTCTTAATATTGTGTTACTTATTAATTGAAATATTATCCAGATATATCAGAAACATCAATTTACTATTTCTTTTTATAATAAAAAAATATATGTATTAATTCATTTTTTTTGAAATGCGCAAATTTTCTGTGTCAATTTTTCGCAACTTACTTGGCGTAACCATCTTAATAAAAATATTAAATGCAAAGTAATAATAATTAAAACAAAGTAAAATTTGAATTTTATTTTTGCTAATATACATATTTGTTTGTATTACAAAAATCAAACAAAACCTCTTAGCATAGTAGATTAAATCTAGAGTAAGATAGACTACACAATATACATAATTTGGTGGAATATTGCATCTCTGATAGAATAAATTAGAACTAATTATAAGGGTTGGAAAGAGAAAAAGATGTAGTACAAAATACATATTTTATTTTATTTAACTCTCAATTCAATATTTGTACTGCACATGTTTAAATAGAAGTTTTATACAATGCCAATTTATAAACATTTTTGAAAATGTTCATGGGCAGATTGAGAGCTTTTGGTGGCCAGAATTGGCCCATGAGCCAAAGATTTACCACTCTAGATCTACAACAATCATCACATCATCTGAAAAATGTAGATAATTTTAAATAATCTCTATTTTCTTTTACTCCTTTAGCTTCCCATTTTAATCTATGAAACCTTTCTTGTAAATTTGCTATAAAAAGTTTTGAAAAAATAGAATCATCTTGGTATACAACTTTTTCAATTTTATTTTTTGAATCACCATGTAATCTAGTTATTGCTGTTGCATTTTCATATATATTTTTCATAATATGACAATATCCTGGAACTTTATTCCTGAGGATTCAATGTTTTAATCATCATATGATACTTATAGAATCAAATACTTTTTTTATATTCTATAAGTATACAGCCTAATACAATTCTTATTCGTTGGACCTTTCTGCAACTTTTCTCAATACTTGGATGTAATCTATTGTACTAAAACCACTCTTAAATCCAGCTTGTTCTCTTTTTTTTTTGGTTAATTAGAATCCAGAGTTTTCTGAAAACAAGTTGTAATTATCTTGGTAACGATTTTGCGTAAATCCGGTTGAAGACTGAAAGATCAATACTTTTGCTACAATATACAAAGATGATAATTCAAGATAATTACTGCAATCCATGGTAACCTTTTTATTTATAAATGAACACATTAAAAATATCTTAAAGATTAAATATCATAATTGAAACATTGTCATCATTTTGAAGCTAACATATCTAACATTTTTTTAGATAACTAATAAAGACCTGCAGCTTTTCTATTTTTCAAACAACAAGAAATGGATATATCCATCCAAATCTGAATACATTATTACAATGAGTATGTCTTTAAACATTAATCTGAATTCTAGTATTATTGTTTCAATCATTGAAGTACTCACTCAATCTATTCAATATACTATCATATAAAAAATAGATCTACAATATTATTTTTCCAATGCTTATATTATTTTCATCTAACTAAAAAAGACCTCAAGAGTCTATGATCATTAAATGATTGTATCTCTTATTGCAGTTTTAGTCCACCAATCACTCTTATTTCTTCTTGTAAGATATTGAACATCTTTTATATTCTTATATTTCTATTAAAGCTCTACATTCATGTTATTATTCTATCAAGCAGATTATGCCAAACCATCATCTTTATGGAAATGGAGGAAAAACAGTATTCACTAATCAAAAATTAATATTATAAACAGAGAAATGAGAAGATGATGTGATTTATTAATGAAGATGAATTAAAGGTGGGAGTTATAAACCACAAGGTGGCAAATGAGATAGATGTGAAATCTTCTATGCAGAATTTGAAGATAGTTTAACTGATACATTGATATTCAAGAATAATGATTAGCTTTACTTCAGCACTCTGACCAAACAAGACAGTCTAGTAGCAGTTCATATCTTTATCGATTGAATATTTACCACATATAAAGGACAAGGCATTAAGGAAGTGACTAGGGATGAATGAAGTAGTCTATCTGGAATTTTTCCAAAATGTATATCACTGATAAAAATGTTACTCTTTTGGAGATATTATTGTTGATGGAGTAATTAGATTTGGTATCAGGTAAAGCACAACAGTATACAAATCATTAAGAAAAAGTTCAGAAAGATGGGCATTATTTTCAGATGTACTTAAATGATTGTTTGAGAATTACCTTAGCAAGATACATTTTCAGACTTGATTATTCTATTAATAGGTCATATTTTTAGCTTTATATATTTAAGAAGCTATAAAATAATTTGTGAACTCATCAAAAATTGTTAATCTCTTATATTAAGATTTAAATAAGTTACGTATTTAGACTCATACCTTTTATATACTTATCTGTACTTTCTTTTATACTGAATGATTATTAATATCATTGGATGCATTACTATTTGTCAATAATTCTGGGCTTTGTTTATAAAGTTATTGAACTATAAGCAAGGACATAAACTATTCTCACTCAGAAAATGCAACTTAAGAGATATGACATTCGTTTTTTAAATAAAAACTTCTGAATTTGAGAAAAAGTTTATTTCATGATAAGTGAGTTTTTTATTTAGTCCCGATAGAAGAATTCTTCCACTTCAGTAATGTGATTGACGAATTCTTGAATATCAGCTGCAATAGTATTGGCATTCTCAGCATTATGTGGATTGTTGCTTATTAGTCCTGAAAGAGATTTTAGAAAGAGAAGATGTGAACCAAGATATTTATTTTTTCATAATCTAGACTTAAATCAGCCAAATGTGCTTATCTTTAATATGCAAAATATATAGAAAGCAGTCCAGAAATAAAATGGAATCATTAAATAATTTCCCTAGCTTGCGTTTGAGTGGAAATTCAAAGGTATTGTTTTAATGATATGTTCTGAGTTTGAATGCAACAGCACTGATTTTCAAAGCCAGCTGACATATTGGTCTAATTTGATTGTAATTATAATTGATATGCTCCTCGATTATTCCAGCAGATCCATGAAGGTATATCCAATCGATATTCAATGATGGCACCTTCTCTCAGTTGCTAGCTAGTCTTCTACAGCAAGGAAATCCTTTTCAGGAATTAAGAAAACTAAGTTTACGAATTACTGCATTCATCAGTGTTGAGATATACAGAATAGACAAGAAAAAAGATTGATGTCTCACATGGTTTTATGTTACTTACGATAGGAGCTTTTTAATCTACCAAATCTCTCTTCTGACCAGAAATCATACATCATTTGAAATAGAATCAAAATATGTGGTAGCAGTTTTCCTACTCTATGCACTCAAACAGCCAAAAGTGGAAATCATCATGGAATTATTATTAACAGCATTTCTCCAATTATTCTTTTTATCCATGGGGAGTTTAATATAGTAGTCAAGATATCAAGTTTCTGGATCAAAGTTCAATAAGCCACTATCCATTAGATTATTTATATTTCCTTGCTTTTCTTTTTTTTTAACACTTTATCAATGGTTTTAATAATAAAAAAACCATTGGTCGATAATGAACTTTCCATCAAATGTAATTCCACTTTGCAATAGCTGATTTTTTCCTCCAACATATATATATTAAAAGAGAAAAAAACACCATCGGAGTGTTTCTGCGAATTGGAAAAAGATGGTAAAATAACGGTCATTACGTACAGATCAAAGAAATATATCTTACATGATGAATATTTTTTTTTAAAAAAAGAAATTATCTGTCAATTTCAAGTCGATTTTTGGCATAAAAAAAACAATGAGATTGATCAATACCGCATTATTATTAAAAAATTCTCGGCACAGAGAAAGGGTGTGAAATTTATTCACTATTGGAAAATAAGAAAGAAAAGTTTATTACAAAACCAACTTTCACTGTAGTTAATTATTTCTTCTTTTTTTTTTTTTTTGTCAAATTTAAAAAATAATTTTATTAATCTTCATTTTCTAAAATATAAAATTTGTCTTAAGATCTTTTATAAAAAAATTGATTTATATAAAAATATAACCTTCCTGTCAATAAAACACTAAAAAAGATATGAAAAATTCAATATTATTCTGAAAATTAGTATTTTTTTGACGAAAGACTAATAATAAATTCATTTATTAATAATTTTAAAAGTTCTCGTATTATTTCTATTTCGGAATAAATCTTTTTTTTTTTTATCAGCAAGATTTTAATTATAAAAATAAATCTGTTCCTATTATCAAATTTTTTAATTCATTACGCTTCAAGTGCATTAAAACCTACTTTAAACGAACAACTGTCTGGTTTAGTACAAAGGCATAACTCTCCGTACAGTAGTTTGTAAGCATAGGAAATATTGATCACGTGATGTGTAGAGTGATTTAGTACAGTAATAGAATGGTAGATTGAAGTAAGATGCATATATTGTGGATACGCTTTATTACTTCCGGGTCTCGAATTTCTTATAACCTGAGTAATAGAGACATTGAATACAACATTTAATAATTAGTAAGCTTATAAAAAAGTAATATCGCATTTTACACGTAACTTGTCATTCTAATAAAAAGCCTTACTTTAATTCAATACTTTCTTTTTTAAAAATGTTGAACTCTCTACGACTTGTAGATTTAATAAATTATATGTTACTGAATTAGACCCCTGGTTAGCACCTTCATACTACCAACACCTACTTTCGTTTTTAGAATGCATATTTCAAACCTTGGGGAGAGGGATTAAATAGGTCCATAGTCTACCAGTTAATATTGATTGGGAAATAATGATTAACTATGTTAAATTAGAGAATAAAACTAAAGATGGAAAACAATTCCAAACTTTCACGATCTGGCAATTAGCAACCCTGGTGTTATTGCCTTCTGCTTCATCGTTTGTGTTGGAAAAGTCTCTAGATGTCAGGAGATTATTTAAATGCTATTTCATCCTTTCGCCACCAAACTTAAAATTACAATACTCGACTAATTAAATATAATCTATCCTCTTCTATGATCAAAAAGGACTAAGCTAATAAAATAAGTAAAACTATGTACACTCTTCATGGCTGAAATATATATTTTTCTAATGTGAATGTCATTGTAATTGCTAAATTCAACTTCTAATAAGTTTGTTTCGTTTAATAATTATGAACATGTTCTGCATTTATGAATCATCTTATTCTTATCCCCAGTTATGACTGAAAAGGATCCTGCAGTTGATCTGTGGGTGTATTTTTATTTACCTAATCTATTAATTCAGATATTGTCATAATAATCTGATTTTCATGTAAATATAAGAAATAGTGATCATGTGATGTTGAATGGTTTAATACTTTTATTTGACTTAGAAACTCTGTTTGTTTGTTTAGAATACATATTGTAATTGAAGTTTAACACATTTCTATCAAATGAATTTCCTTAAAATGTTATATATGTATTAGAAATCGATCCCAATGCAATATAATAATGAAATATTTCAGGGTTGTCAAGTGGTTTATATAATTTAAGGGTGAAGCTGAATAGGATTTCAAACATACTGATGTAGGAATCAGTAAATTTTCAGTGATAAGGTGGTATATTTTTTAGATGCTTTCTATTTTTTTAAAAAAAGGTTACACTAAAAAGTGATAATGATTAATTAAAATAGAAATAAAAATAAATATATTTCAATTGATGTAAAAGTTACTTCTTTTAAAACGGGTGAAATTTTCTTTTCTCTTGATTGCAAAAGTTTATTTTTTTAAAAGAAGACTCTTTCACAAATAAAATAATGTTGGAATCAATTTTTAATATGCTAAAAATTTCAAAATATTACACAAACTGCAAAATTATCTTTTAAATAGAAATATATATATATTGCTTATAACACTTCTTTCATATACACTTCAATGCAAACAAATTTTCTTAAAAACTTCTTTATTTTCCTTACAGTTTCGATTGTCCAGCTGTCTTCATCAGAGCTCTAAGCTTCTTCTCTGCTTTAATTGAAGAGAAGATTAGAGCTCTGATGAAGACTGCTGGACAATCGAAATTGTAAGGAAAATAAAGAAGTTTTTAAGAAAATTTTTTTGCATTGAAGTGCATATGAAAGAAGTGTTATAAGCAATATATATATATATGATTATATAAAATATGCAAAGAAAGTGAAAGAGAGGAATAAGAGAATATACTTTAAATAGAAATAATTACAAAAATTATTCAAATACTAAAAAATTAAAAACAATATGTATATAAATATTTTATAATAAATAATTTTATTTACTGTGCACTAAAAATCCAAAAAGAAAATTCTTTTCTTCATCCACAATTGGGTTTTATAATATTTAACATAGTTAAAAATGTGAATATCCAGAAATTAGTGATTGAATTAATTAATTTCTGGATACCCCATATTTTTATTTCAAGATAAATACAAAAACCCTAGTTGTGGTCCAAGACAACAATTACTATTGGGATTTTTAGTGCACACCATAAATAAAAGCATTAATTTTAAAATATTTTTTGATATTATTTTTAAACTTATTTTTCAAACTTTTTAATTATTATTAACCCACCATTTACATTTAACTACTTCTACAAACTTCTTCAAAATGAATTATTATTCTTATTTCTTTGGTCTGCTTTGTCTTGCTGTAATCAATTATTTAGTTTATAATTAAAAGTATTATTGCACTCAAGCATAAAACACGTTAAAATTTTAGCAATTCATTAAAAATTTTGATAGTCTATACAAATATTTGTTCAATAAGATCCACTTTAATATAATATACCAGAATTTTTATGTAAAAACAATTAAGCTTTAATATAGTATGCATACACACATACAACTATCTATAAAATATTTCTTAGGTGAAAGACTTCTATTACCCAATCAAAAATTAAATGTTTCAAACAACTTAAAAATTCAAGATCCATAAAAATGTTTGTTCAAAAATAAAATGCAAATAGTCCTCTAACTTATGTAATTCGTTCATGACTTTCTGTAAAAAATGAATTTTATATAAGTAAAATGTAGCCTTCAATCATATGTTTAGCATTAATCAAACTATAGAATAGGAAAATATTTTTAGCAAATAAAAATAAGCATTACAGTCTATGACAATGTAGATCTGAACAACATGAAACAATTAAGAAGTGATGATAGTTGAGTTGGGCATCACATTTTTTACACATTCTAGAAAGTAGGAATTTAAGTCTGGATTTACATAAGCCAAGTTTACTAAGTTAATAAAGAAGAGGGTATCTTACTTTTTATGAAAATATTTGCCATAGAGTCAAAAGTAACATTCAGTGCATTTAAAAATTTAGATTCAGTTCTATATCAAATTTTGCTTAAGCTTGTTTTGAAGAAGTCACAATTTTTGATCGAAAAACTTGGCAAAAAAATAAATTTGTTTTTGACATTTTTTAGGAATAAAACCATTTTTCTTCCTATTTTACAAAATAATTATAAGGCTTGATTTAAAAACAAAATTATTAAAAATTTAAACATAAATGATATAATGGCAAGTTTATTTCTGCCAAAAATAAAAAATTTAAAAAAAAAAAATTTTTTTTTTAAACTAATACCAAAATTTCAATGATGATGTATTTTACTAAATTTAATTTGTTTTTAATGCAACTTTCATATCATCATCAAGCTTCAATGTAATATATATAATTATTAATATTAAGATTTACTCTAATCAATAAACAAATGTGATGTGATGTACTGTGGCTTCTCCTTAAACGAAGTCAAGAATATCTGAGGAATTATGTCCAGATAAACCTGTTAGCCACTTAATTTTCCATTCCCCACTTAAACTTTTCCTATATATGTGATGTGATGTATTGTGGCTTCTCCTTAAACGAAGTCAAAAATATCTCAGCAATTATGCCCAGATAAACCTGTTAGCCACTTTATTTTCCATTCCCCACTCTAAATTTTCCCATATTTTGCTCCATCCCATTTCCACAACATAATCTTTGTCAACTCTATAACCTGTATATCTAAATCTCCTTTATCTTTTCCCAAACCCAGTATAAAAACCAATAATTCACTTTCTGTATAATCACTTTTTTCATATTTATTCTTCCATGTGATGTGATGTGATGTGATGTACTGTGACTTCTCCTTAAATGGAGTCAGGAATCTCTCAGCAGCTATGCCCAGAGAAACCTGTTAGCCACTTTACCTTCCCATTCCATCGTCCACCCTAAGTTTTCCCATAATCTGCTCCATCCCATTTCCATAACATAATCTTTGTCAACTCCATGACCTTCATATCTAAATCCCCCTTATTTTTTCCCAAACCTAGCATAAAAACCAATAACTCACTTTCTGTATAATCACTTTGTTCATATTTAACCTTCCATAACTTCATTATTTGTACCCTTTCTGCTTCCAAACATTTACATTGAAGTAACAGATGCCTAATATTTTCTATGCCTTCTTTACACAACTTACAGACTAAATCACCCATATTTTTCCATTTACATGTATATTCCCTTGTTGCTAAAGATCCTGTTCGAGCCTTAAACAATAAACTACTTTCCTTACTATTATCATAAATTAACTCACAACCAATGTTCCGTTTACTTTTATATATATTTAAACTAGTTTTACTCTCCATACTAGTTCTCCATCTCTCCAACTCCCTATTCTTTATTAATGCATCTATTCTTCTATCCCACTCCTTCCCACTATAACACTCAACAATCCTCCTAACACAATCATTCCATCTTTTGTACAAGTATACTGACATAACTTCTTTATCCAAATCTTCTGCATACCACATTACCTTTCTCACCCATCTTGTTGGCTGCCCTTTACTTGTAACCCAATTAAATACTATTTTGGCTATTCTTTTATTATCCATGAACTGCAATCTACCGAACATTTTCAATTTGCTTTTTGCATCCCTCATATAAAAACTTGACTATCCCATTTCTTCTTGAATTGCCTCTTTTGCTGTCCATACCTCAGCATCTAATGCATGTCTTCCTACTTCCCTTTGTACTTTTTCTAAGCAATATAATATCCCTTTACTAACCCATAATGCATCATTGCCGTATGTTAACCCTGCTACTGCCACTCCCTTCCATAGAATTCTAGCTACATCATATTTATTATAATCACATTCATATCGGCTTTTTTCAAACCAAATTTTTGCAAACGCTTTTTGCGAGTGTTAAATAATAAATGAATAACCTCTGACCCATACAAGATATAGAATTTATGCAGCAATAAAAGGAATCCTCTTATTACTACAACTCAAATATTTATATATGAGCAAATCTGAAGTACTGGTACAGAAGGTGTGACTATAGAACAGTCACTTTGAATTACTATATATAACTTATGAATGAATGACGCCGATGAAATTTACTAGAATTTACTGAACGTCATTCCAACTGAAATTAATCATATATATAAATCAGCATTTATTTTTTATAGCGTCTGTATACAATTGTAATCATATTCATATCGGCTTTTTTCAAACCAAATTTTTGCAAACGCTTTTTGCAAGTGTTAAATAATAAATGAATAACCTCTGACCCATACAAGATATAGAATTTATGCAGCAATAAAAGGAATCCTCTTATTACTACGACTCAAATATTTATATATGAGCAAATCTGAAGTACTGGTACAGAAGGTGTGACTATAGAACAGTCACTTTGAATTACTATATATAACTTATGAATGAATGACGCCGATGAAATTTACTAGAATTTACTGAACGTCATTCCAACTGAAATTAATCATATATATAAATCAGCATTTATTTTTTATAGCGTCTGTATACAATTGTAATCACATTCATATCGGCTTTTTTCAAACCATGCGAGTGATAAATAATAAATGAATAACCTCTGACCCATACAAGATATAGAATTTATGCAGCAATAAAAGGAATCCTCTTATTACTACGACTCAAATATTTATATATGAGCAAATCTGAAGTACTGGTACAGAAGGTGTGACTATAGAACAGTCATCGGCGTCGTTCATTCATAAGTTATATATAGTAATTCAAAGTGACTGTTCTATAGTTACACCTTCTGTACCAGTACTTCAGATTTGCTCATATATAAATATTTGAGTCGTAGTAATAAGAGGATTCCTTTTATTGCTGCATAAATTCTATATCTTGTATGGGTCAGAGGTTATTCATTTATTATTTAACACTCGCAAAAAGCGTTTGCAAAAATTTGGTTTGAAAAAAGCCGATATGAATGTGATTACAATTGTATACAGACGCTATAAAAAATAAATGCTGATTTACATATTTATTATATGAAAACAGGGTTAATTTCTTTATCAATCCCTTTCTTTTCTTTGCTTCATTTATCAATTTTTTCTCCCATTCATCCAAGCAATTTTACTTATTACTCAAGATGATTTCCAAATAACTATATCTATTCACCACACTTAACTTTATATCCCCCAATAAGAAATCTTTGTCTTCTCTTTCCCCAGTATTCACTATCATTATATTTAATTTTTCTTCACTAAATTTAATCCCCATATCTTTACCCACCCTTGCGCATGTCCTCAGCATAACTTCCATATCTTCTCTTTCTTCTGCACACAAAAAACATCATCAGCAAAAAAAAGACCCGACACTGTATATACTCTCTTGCCACCTATTAATGGTATCTCTATCCCTCTTCCTAGTCTTTCTATTGCTCTATCCATTTTACTCAAATACAACACAAACAAAATAGGTGACATAGGGCATCCTTGCCTCAGTCCCACCCCATTTTTAACTTTAACTGATTCTATATCCCCTAATTGGTATGTATAGTAATTATTTTCATATAATTTCTTAATAACACCCACTAAAGCTTCATCCATTCCCAGATTTGCTAAACTTCTCCATAATCTATTTTTATTCACTCTATCATATGCCTTCTCTATATCTATAAAACTCATATGTAACTGTCTACCTGAATTTCTACTCATATCTATAAGTTGTGTAACTACAAATAAACTATCTCCTATACGCCTATCTGACTTAAAACCTCCTTGCATTTCCCCCACTACATTATTTTCTTCCATCCATTTTGCAACTCTTCCAGCTACCATATATGAAAAAACCTTATATAAAACTGATGTTACTGCTATTGGTCTATAATTATTTAACTTTCTATGACCCTTATTCATTCTGAATGTTACTCCTCCTAGTGAGAAATTGTTAAAATAATCAGGAACAGTTAATCTCTTTGGAGGTCGTGTATTATTTGAGCTACCAGAAGTGACAGATGATGGCCTTCCATCCAGAAATTTTTATCTCTACTAAGGCATTAAAAAATCTATTTTAGTGTGTTTTTTTTTTTTTTTGAAAATCAGTAATATTTAAATTATATTGTCTTTAATACTTTAGTTTTCTGTAGTGTTATACTAATTTTACAATTATCTTATTTCCATAATTTTCCATTTACAAAATTAGTAGAAATATAGTATTATATATTATTTAAATAGCAAGTATAATAATCCTCAAGGTTAAATGGGTTTGAAGCATCATTAAAAACCAGTCATCACTTAGGCAATCCCAATATCAATAACAATCAACAATTTCAAACTGTTGTTAAAAGGTGGTTGCCTTGACAACAATTTGAAATTGTTGATTGTTATTGATAGTGGGATTGAATGTGTGTTGAGTGGTTTTTAATGATTATTGTATATTAGAACGACTGTATATAGTGTTTCACATATCTAAAAATAGTTTATTAGTAGTTAAATTGTTTTATTTATCACTATTATCTTTTCTACAAGATTCATGTGCCTCACCCATATTAATCTATTTTCTTATCCCATTTACCTTTGTGAATATTGTGGTAAATGGTCACTCAAAGATAGTGCTAATTTTTACAATTTGGAACCTTGACTGAACAGTTACTTGTAACATTTTTGAAAATATGGGGTTCTAAATTGAGAGAATAGATTTATAAACTATTTGGAATTGGATAACCAATATATAGCTAATTTGTGTCTATTTAAAAATAAACTCTTCTGATAAAAATATTATAACCAATAGAAACTTTATGTTGACGTTTTTATTTCCGGATATTTGACAAAAAAAAAAATGCTTGACCCAGTTATTTTATATGTAATAAGAACATTTTCTGTATAAACCATGATTGATAAAAGTGAAATGGCGAGGCACTCACGGTGAGGACTATTTTTGCTCCACAGTCAAATGTTGATCCTGCTTTTGACCCTCTTGCAGATTTCCAAACTAATGTCTTTGTACTGCTTACTTTCATTTCGTATTTTCTGATGTTGTTACTGATCTGGTGATTCTCAGACTGATGATAGCTACTGTTAAAGGCAAACATACGTCTTTATTAATATATTTGATTGATTTTTCAAAAATAAAAATTTTATCAAAATAATGAATATATATATTCAATCATTCAGAGGTCATGTGACCTTCAAGCAATAAAAGTGCTGAAGTTTCATTCAGATACTTTTAGTTCTTGGCTCTATCTCTCTATCACTTTATTAAACTACAGAAAAAAATATATTAAACATGCGCAAGCGCACGCACACACACAAAATATTAACAAATTTATTAGAAAACTTTTAGACTTCATTTATTTAAAATAGATTAATCATTTAACAGTCCCATCTAGTTTAAACTAATTTTTTTTATCTTATTCAGCTGAGAATCTGTGAGGAACTGACATTTATATAAACTCATAGGCTCAACCAATGAGTCCAAATTTGGCAGATTTGAGGTGCCATGGTTAAGTGTGGAATTTTTCATCTAGTGACTGCACTTCTCATCTTATAGTGTAGCATGTATTGAGTTGTGCATCTTTTTCTTCTTTAACAGTTTTTATAAGAAGGATTACATCTTACTTCTTAAATTTTCCTTGCTTATTTCCTTATATTTGAATTTGCAAGGATAATCTAACAGTTAATCATTGTCATGACAATAACAAACATCATTTCAAACCATGCAAGAGAAAACAATCAAACTATTTTCTAATGGAATTACTTGAGTGATGGAAGTACTTCAGGTTTAAAGGTATTTAACATAAACATGTTAATTTGTATTAGATGCAGCTAGAGTAAAGATATTTGGATATCCAGATGCTACTATGACAGGAAAAATAATCTGATGCTGTAATCTGTAATGTGCAGAGTTTGAATCAAGAAAAGTTTATTTTCATTGCATATTCAACAACTTGCAAGAAAGTTAATGATGAAGGCAGAATGTATGGGGAGATTTGAGATCAAAAAATGTATTGTCTATTATTCAGATCATAGAGATCACTAAACATCACATGATCACCATCTCTTATACTAGCACATAATTGTTGTAAACAAAGGCAAAACTCTCTATACAGTAGTGCCACCCTATGCCAACCAGAGTAATCAATGGATGCCAGAAGACTTGTGCATAAAATCCCTATCTAGTGCCTACTCATCCAATATCTGCAGACTAGTTTCTGGCTTGTGGCCATCATCAGTGAGGAGCCTTGGATCTGAGAGCACTGCACTTAGATCTTAGGATTTAATGCAACCCTCCACCTTTTAACTCTATTTTACTACAAAACTATGAGAATGAAATTGAAAACACAATATTATGTTCAATCTAAGCTCAATAGCTTATATAATCATATGGGTCTGAACTCAATTCAGTACCCATACATTTTGGTGTCTTTGGCTCTTAAACAACTATAGTCCCCACTATCCTATTAAGAAGGATTGGTGTTAAACCACTAAACATCACATGATTGCCATCTCTTATACTAGCACATAATTGTTGTAAACAAAAACAAAACTCTCCATACAGTAGTGCCACCCTGTGCCAACCAGAGTAATCAATGGATGCCAGAAGGCTTGTGCATAAAATACCTATCTAGTGCTTACTCATCCAATATCCCCAGACTAGTTTCTGGCTTGTGGCCATCATCAGTGAGGAGCCTTGGATCTGAGAGCAATGCACCTAGATCTTAGGATCTAATGCAACCCTCCAGCAGTCACCTTTTAACTCTACTTTACTACAAAACTATGAGAATGAAAAACAAATAATATCAGAAAATGATTTAAAATTTATAGTAAACTAAATAAGATTAGAATGAAAAGTGAAGGAATTAATTAAAGATGAATACAAATAAAGTTTAAGATGAAATAACACAGAAAAATTAAGAGAAATCAGAAAGCAGTATAATTTCAATCAAAAAGTAAACAAATTATTATTAAAAAAACATAAAATTTGTTATAAAAACTGACTGGGAAATTCCAAAGAGCATCCAGAAAAAAAAAAACAAACAGGATTATAGCAACACAGAAATAGAAAAAAAGAATCTAAAAACTAGAGCTACCTTTCAGAGAATGCATGAGATCAAAGAGAAGTTTACATCATAGTGGCTTTAATAAAAAATATAAATTTTCAAGTAACTAAATTAACTAACACTAGAAATAATTGACATACAGGCTTATTATATACCTATATCAATATATGTAATATATAGGGTAAATGAGCACAGACTTTCACACGACCCACCACCCCTCCACTCTATCTCATAACACTGATACCCTTGAAGACATATATGTCGAAAAGATAAATAGTCACCAATATATATATTTCATGCTAAACCATCAATCATAAATTGGTCCAGATTATCATTTCTACACATATATGCAATAAGTGCTCAGATGTGTATTAAGATAGCCAATCTTCATACTTTAATGGGCAGGTTTCAATCCATTTCACACTCCAACTCTTCAACCATCCAATGCATCTCTACACTATCATCGTACTTTAATGGACAGGCTTCAATCCACTCCACACTCCAACTCTTCAACCATCCATATATGCAATAAGTGCTCAGATATATAATAGGATAGCCAATCTTCATACTTTAATGGACAAGATTCAATCCATTTCACACTCCAACTCTTCACTCTTCAACCAGATGGTTGAAGAGTTGGAGAATGGAGTGGATTGAAGCCTGTCCAATAAAGTATGAAGATTGGCTATCCTATTATATATCTGAGCACTTATTGCATATATGTGTAGAGATGATAATCTGGACCAATTTATGATTGCTGGTTTAGCATGAAGTACGTATATTGGTGATTATTTATCTTTTCAACATATATGTCTTCAAGTGTATCAGTGTTATGAAATAGAGTGGAGAATGGTAGGTCTTGTGAAAGTCTGTTCTCATATACCTTATATATAACACTAGAGATGAAAAAAAATAAGACCAAAGATATCAACTAAGATATTTTTTAATAATATCATCTACAATGATAGGCCATCAGTAATGAAAGATGAAGTAGGATTATTCTTGATAATACTGCCAAAAATTTAAGCCAACAGAATTAAGAAATTTTCTGAACACTAAAGAGGAATCAAGTGTCAATCAAATTGTGCCAATTAGTTGGGAATTCAATGGTTTTACAGATTATAAAACAATTTATTTTATACTAAAAAAATCTAGTCTTAATCCACATCTCACACATCAGGAAGAATTATCCAGTACAGATTAAAGTGTTAAAGTGAAAGAGAATTGTCAGATTTAGGAACTGATCTGAGACAAAAAGATTTGATTGATTTATTGTCAACAAGTGATTATTTAAATCTGGAATTTTCTCATAAAATTTTTTACCAAGGTATAAATAGGAGGTGACATTGATAATATAATGCAATGGTTGTGATTAAAATTTTTGGAAACTGGATGAGAAAAGCGACTATTAGAAAGAATAACCTGTATAATAACTGAAACAAAGGCTTATTATATATCTGTGTCTATATATGTAATATATAGGGTATATGAGCACAGACTTTCACACGACCCGCCACTCTCAACTCTATCTAATAATACTGATACACTCAAGCAATATATGCTGAAAAGATAAATAATCACCAATATACGTATTTCATGCTAAACCAGCAATGGTTTAGTGATTAGTAATCATTTATTACTTGGTAAGGTTGGGCGTGATTTATGAACTTTGAACTCCAGCTGATATTTACCATTGCTTTAAACCAGGGAGAGCAAATAATCGAATAGTTTACTGTTTAGGGAGTTAACAACAAGTTTGAACACTGGTACCAGTTCATTTTGAGTTCAAAATGCCAATGGATGTGAATAGATCAAGTGATAACAGGATTACAGGGAAATAATTAAACAATTTCAAAGTTTTAAAATATTCTAAGAAACATTTTCAAGGTGAGAACTTTTAGAGGATAATGGTTAAATTGAAATAGGTTATGTCTACCATTCGTGGAATAACCTATGGAAACGCTTTTGCAATGTTTGGATTAATAAATGTCACTGTTTTTAAATAAAAATAATTGAGTGCAAATCCTTACGGAGGAGCGATGAAGACATTATCCATCATGACTAGCAATTACCAGGTGGCGAAGGTGTACATTTTTCGTTTTTTTTAAAAAAATAGATGACAATATTCAGATGATTTATTAAATATTTTTATCTGTTTATTGTTAAGAATTGTATTTTTATTTATTAAATAATTAAATTGACAGATAATCATCAATCGCTTACACGACAACTTAACGAATTTTAATTTTCTTGAGAGTGGTTAGTTTATGATAAGTTTTAAATCTGAGCAGTAAAACCGAAGAAAAACAATGTTGTAAATCAAGAGGTTTATTTCGGTCTCAACAGACCAGCATAATGGGATATTACAGTCACGAAACCAGCTAAAATCTACAATTTATTACTTATCATTTATAGATTGTTATTCAAAATAATTTTAGAAAAAAAAATTCACAAGTGAGAAAACAAGTGGGTGAGGGGGTGGTGAGGGAATTTTCTACACTAACATGTTATAATTCAAATTATACACAGTTTATAAAATTTTATTTAGCATTTTCAAATATAAAGGAATAATCAATATGAAAAAATAATAATAATTGAATAATTCATTGTTCGGAAATTAATAAGACGTTTGAATTCCGTAAATGGCAGAGCTGGGCCACCATTCAAGTATTTGACCTCCAAAACCTGCTACTTTACAACGTTGTACCAAACCATACAGGACTAATTAATTTTTAAAAAAATATTTAATATAATTTATAAAGGATTTGAACCCAGACTTTCAAGCTCCCTTCTGCTATCCACTTTATCTCATATAACCGATACACATGACCTCATACATGTGAAAAAAATAAATGATCTCCAATACACACATTTCGTGCTGAACCAGCACTCATCAGTTGTTCCAGATCATCATCTCCCACACATGTAATAATCAGTGTCCGGTTTATATTAAGATAGCAAATCTTCAAACTTTAATAGATAGGCTTCGAACTATTCCACCTTCCAACTCTTCAGCCATTAAAGTTTAAAGATTGGCTATCTTAATATAAGCTGATCATTGATTATATATGTGTGTGGAACATGATCTGGACCAACTGATGAATGCTGGTTCAGCCCAAAAGAAGTATATTGGAGATCATTAGTATTTTTTTACATGTGTGGCCATGTGTATTGGTTGTATGAGATAGAGTGAATAGCTAAAGCGAGCTTAAAAGACTGTGTTCAAATCCCTTATAGGTTATATCTAAAACTTCATGTATATAAATTATATTTGTATTCAGTCAAATAATATTATTTAAGTAATACTGCCAGATGCTTGGGAGGTCACTTGCCAAATGAACATCCTCTACTTTAAAAAAAATGAATGATTAATTGCTTGAGAGATCGTGTGAGAGGATGGACTTGGATTCTGAGACTTTCAGTTTAAGCATCCCACTCTGCCAACTGTTTTAAAATCCACTGATTCTCTAAATATCATTTGACGGATATGAAGCTTTTTAAAAAAATGTAATCAGCTGGAATTAAATTGATCTGGGAACTTTTAGGTATGGAGTTCATCTCTCTATAAGTGCTCCACATTGTTATTTAAATATTCTATAATCATAAGGCTTTTTTTTAAAATTACTGAATATAAAATTTAAAGCATATACACACATTGTATAATATATACCCAGTATCTGTACATCATGAACTCAGATATCCATAATTTAAAAAAAAAAACACTAAATAGAAAATAAAAAATTAGAAATTAATAAACAATTTTTTTTTACATATTTTAATTTTTTTAGACCTTAGTGCAGACACAATATGCACACGCACCCGTATATATGTGTATATTATATGCATTTTCACTATTTATATGCAGTATGCGTACACATCTATTTATATATGTATGTTAAAAATGCAAATCATATGATTAACTATTAACCATAATCTGGAATTCCTAGAGTAACTTGGAATCAAATATCATAGCCTATTATGTTAGATAAAATGCTGTGAAACACATTTGTTGACTCCAAAGAGTCTTTCACTCAAAGCCAGTTTTAACAAGAAAGACCATTCATGATATAGATAGTTTTAAAAAAAAGCCAGTATGCTCAAGCGATAAAAAAAATTATCATTGCTGGCTTGCCTTTATTTAATGACTAAACTTTTAGAAAACAAGTGCCATATTCTGTTAATTTAATTTCTATAATTGCCCTCGTCTACCTCATTTTAATTCTGCATTATAAATAAATATAGGGATTTGAACTCAGACTTTCAAGCACCCACCAACTATCCACACTATCTCATACAACTGATACACATGACCACATACATGTAGAAAAGATACATAATCACCAATATACATATTTCATGCTAAACCAACAATCATCAGCTGGTCCAGATTATCATCTTCCACACATATATATAATCAGTGCTCAGTTTATATTAAGATAGCAAATCCTCACACTTTAATAGACAGGCATCAATTTACTCAAACCTCCAATTCTTCAGCCATCCATATCATTGAAAATCTGATGATGGAAAACACCTTTTTTTTACGTTTTGCACTTCCATTCATGAATCCCATATGTTTGGAACAATAAGAAATATAAAAAGCAGTTTCAGGCATGTTACACTATGAGTTTTCAAATACTGCCATTGTTTGTTTGTTTTTTGTTTTGTTTTTTTAATTAATAATCTTAAATTGTATAACTCGGAGTCTATTTTCTTCTGGCATGGATATTTAAAATGTCACCAAAACAATTACTGGAAATGACAAAACAGGAAATATTCTGCAAAATATAAAAGCAGATATATTTTGCCATGTTAGTACTGGAGATTAGAACAACAATTTTGAAATTAAAATATATAGAAAAAAAAAACTTTTTTAAATGATATAAAAAATACTATAAGTGCAAGCTATATATAAGTCATGTGACATCTGACTTGTTACTATTACTATTATAAGACTATAGGTAAATAAGTTTATTGTATTAATTTCTAGAGCTAAATAAATAATTTTAAAAATATAGTTTATATTCAATATAATTGTGAGAATGGTCTGGAATAATGTGGTTATTTTATATTCAAGCAAATGGTTTATTGCCCAGGAATTCATATAAAATGTGAGTACTAGAAGTGATAAAGACTGAGTCACAATCTAGACCTCCAGCTCAAGATTCTAAGACTTTATTGTCACACAAATCACGTAGGAAACACTCGGTACTTATTGAGACTTTAATGCCCAATTACTTAAAAAAGGGGGGCTAGAAGGCATGATTGTCTGATGTGCTTATGACATCTAACAGTTTTCATAAATCTTGCCTGTTCTCATTACATATTACCACTGTAAAAATGAAATGGTCAGCCGCTTGGATGGACATGTGATGTACAAGCACCAGAGGAGATAAATTGACTCCTAATTCAGAGATCTTTAATTTTCAAATTCACTATCATTACTATGTTAAAACTATCGACTTTTTATATTATTAAGTCCCCCACAACCATTCAGTGACTGGCAAATCCATTACTGGCAGAGTGTCATTTTTCCCAATATTTTCTCTACTATTAATCAATAAAAAGATTCCAATTAATTTGCAGAAATATTGGAATTATGTGCCTAGATTAAATCCAAATTTGACACCCAGGACAATATAGCTAATTCTTGGAGTGTAGTAACATTTGTTAGCTGTAATATAAAAAAACATGCTAAGAACTATTCCAGTGATATTTGAGTCTTTTTGCTAAGCAAACTAAAAAATTACATTTAAAATCACTAGTCTTGTGTTGTTAGCCGAGAGGTATCGCAGCCGCCATGCAAGCAAGTAGTTGGTTGCAGACAGTTGTGGGTTCGCGTCCCGGCCGATGCTATGACACATGGAAAAAAAAAAATCACTTTTTAAAAAAAAGAGATAAAAATATATAAAAAATTATGTAAACAAATCAACAAGTAGCTACAACATAGTCTTTGATGTCTTAAAGCATTGACTGTGAAGTGTGGTAACAAAAACAAAAACTTCATCCTCTTGAATTCTGGGTTCACAGTATCCTGAGAATTGTACTGTTTTTTTTTTATCAATTCAAAAAAAAAAAAAAAAATTTACAGAATAATTTAATGACTTAATGCATAACTCAAGTTCTTTATCAACTGAAGATAACTGCTCAGTAACTTTTAGCTTGATATGAGAATATCATCATCATTATCATCAACCATTATCAATCCACTGCATGATGAAGATCTTTCCAAGTTTAATCCATCTCTGATCTCTAATCTCTCTTTTCCACATCACCCCTGCATGCTTTTTTATTTCATCTTTCATGCATCCATCTCATATGTGGTCTTTTTCTGGGTCTTTTATAATCTCTTGGAATCTAGTTTAAGATTTCAATTGTCCAGCTATTATTATTTCTTTTAGCAATACTTCACTTCAGTCTTTTAATTATTTCAATGAAGTCAGTAATACTCATTTGTTGTCTTACCCATAATTGTGTTTTCGATCTCTTTTTGTTAATTCTAACAGGTATCTCTCAATATTTCTTTGAGTGGTCTAAATTCTCAGTATTGCTCTTCTATTAAGTGTCCAAGTCTCAGATTCATAAGTAAGAATATATATATGAGGATATAAACCAATTTAAATACCTTGACATCTTTACAAGTAGAAGGGTGGACATTAATTTTGGATGCAGCACAGACTATGTGCTAATGCTAAGCTAACTGTATATACAGCTACCGTTTTATCTAATTTATTGTATCAAAATGAGACTTTAGTGCCTTAATGATACAATATCAAGGCAAAAGAAATGTTTTATTTAAGGATGCTTCATAAAATGTTAAAAATATAATGAAAAGATCATAAAACCAATATGTTTTTCAGCTCGCTGAATATGATACCATAAAGTCCACTATTGTAAAATCACACCTGCATTGGATGGGATATAAAAATTAATGAATAATGCAAGATTTTATTAAAGAGTGTTTTATTGTAACTTGAGAATGGTTTTTGTAGAAGAATTAGATCATGTCAACATTATAAGGATTATCTTAAAGATATTCTAAAGAAGCGCAATATTAATTGTTTCCATCGAGCAGATGTGACAAAAATAGAATGCATTGGAGGGTACAATTAGACATGGTGTTGAAGTATTACAGGAAAGAAAGCTGTCACTAGAAGAAAATAAAAGCCATCATTGCAAAATATCGAATAAACAAAAAAATTGACCAATGTGTTCTATGTATAAACATATTTATGTTTCACAGATTGGTTTATATAATCATTGTGAAACTCATTTCTAGAGCAGTTTTTCTTTCCTTTCCTTGGAGTTGGGATGGCTATACATCTTTATGAGTGATACCATGTGTAAGAATATATAAACAACTTATAAATACAGAAACCAGAAATAAAGAAATAATAGCACTAGAATGAATCATCAGAACGATGATAAATATCATTAAAAATGATAATATTTCAGTAAATCAAATCTTTAAATTGTTTTATTCTGTGTTAACCCACATTAATTACAATCACCAGCCCCTGATCAACAAATCTATTATTTTAGTGTTCACCTGAAGGTTTGCGATGATGGTATATTAGATATGATAATATGTTGGACTATTTCCATCATCTATCAGTAAATGTTAAATGTATAGACAATTTTAAACAAATACAAACAAATTGTTAGCAATAACACACAAATAGACAACACAGGTCAGTAATTACATAATGTTTTGAGTTAGCAACACCTGAAGGAGAGAGTGGAGAATAATACTATTTGAAATGTTGTGTAATTACTAACATGTATTGCCTATTTGTGTGTTATTATTAACAAGTTGTTTGTATTTGAAAACTTTAAATAAAGTTTAAAATTTTCTATACATTCAACCTTTACTGATAGATGATGGAAATAGTCACCATATTATCACATATGCTATCATCATAAACCTTCAGGCAAATATTGTTAATAGTACTATTTTAACTTTCTACCTATTAGAAATAAGGATTTAATCAGGCAATTATATATCATCACTGATATAAAAAGGAAAGTAAAAATTCAAGATAATTTAAATAGCTCCAGAAATAACTCTACTATTTGATTCGAAAACTTCCTATAAATGTCTCAACCCATGGATAATAGAAAATTCTAGATAATTTTTGACATACATATGTATACCTATGAAAAAGTTGAATTTAAAATATTTTACATCTTATGCATAAGATGACAGTCTTAGATCTTTTTTATTCACCACAAGAAATTATGTCATTATGAAAGAGATACATCTTATAATATTGAAATATTTACAAAAGAGTGTTTATACTAATTTAAATGACCAGAAAGTTAATGATAAAAAATGAATATCTATGTTTCAAATCTTCAAGCTAATTTTTTAAAATATATATGAGATTTATATCATGTTTTCTTTGTGTTCTACTTAATGTTAATAAATCAGTAAAGAATTCAAAAAATATTTCACTCATGAAATAAAAAAGTAATATTGTATATCAAATGTTATGTATGTGCAAAGCTTCATACATAAGTGAATCAAGATGTAGTCTTGAAAAAAGATTAAAATGGCATCGATGGTTGTATAAACATAAAAAAAAATAAGAGAAGTAATGATTTGGATTTTTTGTTTGTTCATGTAAAAAAAGGCAAGTTTACTTTTGATTTCAATCTGGAAAGTATTGAAATTCTTCAAGAGGAAAAAAACTATACTAAAATAAAAATTAAGGAAGCAATTTTGATAAATAGAAATAGAGTACCTTTTAATAATAAACAATGTGTGAACATTAAAATTCACGAATCTTGATATAGAACATGATGACATTAACTTCCATTAAATTTAAATAATTTTCAATTGAAGAAGGTTAAGAAATTAACTGAAAGTACTTCTGAAATTTGTCATAGTTATTTATAAAATATATTATCACTGTTATACTTTATTATTTATTTTATTGTAATTTTATTACAATAATTATTCTATAATCAGCATTTTATTCTACATATTAATATATTATAAGTAAGAACTATGTGATGGCCCACTCAAAAATTGGGCTTCCCCATTTTGAAATACTGCTTATTTATGATACATACAAAACAAAATACAATCCCCTTATCTATTGGTTCCTTTTTGTCTGGAATTATTTTTGTCAGTTTATAAATACTATATATATTTTTTAAAAATTAAAGGTAAACTGTGGATTTAGGATTCATTGTTGGATGATGACTTTATGAGTCATAAATGCACTATGCAAGAACAATCATGTGATTTAAATTACTGTTTTATCACTTACCTGATCAACAAAACTACCAGAAATTTTCTTTATCCTTTAGTTATTCATTTAAATAACTCATTTTCACTGTAACACTAGATATAGCTCAATGCGTCAAAAATTCTGAAATGCTCAGAAATTTTTTAATTATTCCAAAAATATCTTCAAACTCTACTTCTAATTGAAAATCTAAGATGATAAGCAAGGCAGACAGTCATTAAGCTACAAAAGCCTTTCACAAATATTCAATTGTTTCACTGTTGAGATGATGAGACATATCAATTTTTAATCATCCATATACAAATGTAGTAATGATGAAAAAATTATTCTATAGGATATTAAGTAATGTGATTTCAGGATTGAAATTATTTATGAAGTCATTGATTCCTTACAAACATGAAATTATTTGGGTTATTGCATAATGCTGTAATTCTTATTATTTCTAATCAAAAATAATTATTTTTAAGAAAACAAACAGGCTGCCTTCTCTCAGCTATGAAACATGAAGGAAGATGGGAAGTATGTTAAGATATTCTGTTGCTGACTTATATGAACATTTTGGAAGACTAAGTTTTACTCATAATGCACCTTTCTAAGTAATAGCACGACTGCCTATGAAGGCAAATACTGATTTAAGAAATGAGGATATAATTACATGTCTCCTACAGCCTCTCCAATTACTTGATTTAAATAGTGGCAATTATGGATATCTTTCGAACATTTAACATTCTTCTATATGCAAAATGGATTAATAATTCTCTATATACTATTAAAATCCTATCCTTCATTCAATACAAACAGTTTTGAATTAAACAATGGATTTTTATTATGTTAATAAAGGCATTACAATCGTTGCAGTAATGGTATTCAATCCAGTATGATAAAACCAGCATGTAAATAGTTTAATGCAGACCAAAGACCCAGCCTCTCACAAAGGAACAGTGAAGGAGAAAAACATGGCAGATTGTTATCTGCCAGATGATAAGAGTTTGAGTGATTTCCCATTCTTATGTTGCCATCTAGCTAGGAGTAGCTACAGACCTATTTACGCAATGAATGATAACTGGATAGGCAATAGAATGACTACTTGAAAAAAAATAATCTAGGAATGAATGGAACGTTCAAGTTTACCCAATCCAGATTCGAACTCTACAAAACCTTTTAGTTCTATGCATACTTATGGGTAAACGGTTCATAGCATTCTTCTTTTTTTTAGTCACCTCTAACATATATAGTGTAATGCGGTCACTTAGGAATGCATGGCCTAAATATTGGAGTGGCTAAATTTTTAAACAGGGAAGACTGAAATATTTTATTCAGAATTCAAATTTTATCTTACTCTAAAAACAATCAATCGTGTATACAACTATAAAAAGTTGGAGATGAAAAATAGCTACATTATCATTAATGACGTTGATACATTTCTTTTTTTTTTTTTTTTTCAAGTGTCATAGCATCGGCCGGGACGCGAACCCGCAACCCGGGCAACTGCTTGTAAGGCAGTCGCGCTGACCTCTCGACCACCAATGCAAGACTACTACTTCATAGTTGCACCTTTTGCCAACGACTCTTTACATTCCAAAGGATCCACTGATTTATATCATTTATATATAGAATTTAAATCAATACAACATATTTTAAAATACATATTGCAGCAAATAGTGTATGAAATATTTTTATTTAAATTTGAAATTAAATTTCTAGCTATGATGAGTTCGAAAATTATTAACTCTGAACTTAGAAACTGTTTGGGAAAAGAATATTTATGTCTGATGTCAAACCTAATTTAATAAAGTCGGATATTTGATTAAAAAAAATTGAAAAATCCGTACGTACGTAGAACATAACGTAAGTCGCAGTTTCTTAATATATGCGGTAGATTAATAATTATATTTGCTCTTTAATATTAAATTAATTTGAAGTAAAAGGTTTGGAAAAATATTTTCCTTACATGATATTTATTTCAAAATAGAAATTTAATCAACGAAAATTAATCATGACAGAATGAAATGTACATTTTTACTGACTTTTGAGAAACGAGAAAAAGAAAAAAGAATAGACAGAAGTGAATTAAAAATACATTACTTTAGTAGCATTAAAAATAAACATTACAAGACATCAAAAAAAAAGAAAAAATCATTCTTTTGCAAATGTCATCTAAATTCATCAGAATAATAGTAAATGTTTGATGTTGGACTTTTATTTAAAGAGCGTAGTAAAACCCAGGATTAAATACTATTACTATTAATCCAAACCTGAATTTTATTAAATTCAGATTTTCTAGATTCTAAGCAAATCTGTATTTGAAACTTCTACATATAGAGTATTGGTTGATATATAAACATTTAACTTTTTTATTAACTAGATGATACAGATTTCAGCTTAATCTGGATTAGCTGAATAAGAGAAATGTGCAGATTGTAAAAACCAAACATTATTATTGTAATATGAAGCAGCCTTTACTCGTAGTGGAAAAGCATCGATCTCCTACGAGTTCAATATCCATGGTTTAGATCTTGGATAAATATAGTAAATATTAACATATATCTTCACCCTGATTTAAAACAAAGGGTATATGGCTTTATTGATTGGGGGTTCATGAAAAGTTTAAGCATCAGAATTGGATCCCCCAATCCCAAATCGGATGCTGTACCAATTAAGTCAAACTCCACAGGGTTACACCCTGATAATTTGAATCCTTTGGTGTTATAGCCAATATTTTTCTTTAATGTTTTATTCTTAAAAATATAATACAATAAGAAAAATTGTATTTGACACATTTCATTGTATTTTTAAATTACTAATTTGTTATCTATTTAATTTATTGTTTTAAAGGTATTGAAAACTGAACTTTGCTATTTAGAGAGATACTAAGGTCAATTATGAGGCTTATTTGTACTCAACGTATTAATCATGACAAGAGAATAATATGCTGCTTTTGTTTAGGTTTTTTGAAGATTTTTATCAGGTAATGTACTATGGAAAATTTTAATCTCTTTGTACAGAAAGGTATATTAACTTTTCAGCCTGAAGGTAAATTGAGTAATTAAGCATCTGAGTATTGATGAACAAACCATAACACCCGATCATCATTAGTGACAATTAGCATTGCTTATTATCTTCTTAATACATTGAAACATGTTTTAAACTTTGATTAGTAAAACTTGTGCTTTTCAAATAAATTAACATGTTGGCTATGAATCAGAAGATTATTCATAAAGTAGTGCATTTATGAGTTATTTTATAGTGACTCACTTTTAAAAAATGTCTTTAAATATAAATATTGGGTGTGTAAAATATTGAAATTATCTTGGTATGCAAAAATTAATATTAAAAAAAGGCAAATGCTTTATTGCTTAGGAGGCTGGGTGTGATTCAAGGACCTTTATTTTTAGAATCTTCCATGTGACTATTGCATATGCTATACAAGACAATTGAATATTTATCCACAAAATAAAAAACCAGATGATTAAATATTTCATTTATTTTATGCATAAAATTTCTGACATTTTTACCTGATATATGATTAAAAAAAGATATGCAATATTTATTACTTATTTATTCATTTGTGAATAAATAAATAATTTACTGTATTTATTTATTTATCTATAATTTTAAAAATATCATTTTGCTATATATCCTTGTTATTACAAAATATTAATATTGCTTAGTATTCTTGAATTATTTATAATTTATTTGACCTTCATTATTTCCAAATTGTCTCTATCTAATTTATTTATGCATGCATAAGCACATCACAGTGAATATTAGCAATTTTTTTATTATTCTTATTCCAGTAAGAATTTTTTTTACCAAAATATACAAAAAATATTCTTTGATACCCATTAAGGTCATTATTTTTTCACATATAATTTTTATTTATTTATATAAAAAAAACAATAGTAATAAATTTATGTAAATTTGAATAAATATTAGCAAATTCTTATTTCCACTTTGACAAAGGATTTCACTTTTCATATAATAAATTCAAAAGCAAATTTTTGTAGTTTTATTTTTAACATTTCCTTTTATAAATTTACTTAACGCACATAGGTAATATTTACTAAGGAAATAAACCTAAAGCATGTGCAGTTGAAAATGCAAAGGTAGAAACTTCTACGGGTCGTTTTTCTTCCAATGCATAAGCTTGTAGTTAAGATCTGTAGAGGTCCCTACCTTCGCATTTTCAACAGCACATGCTTTAGGTTTATTGCCTTAGTAAACATTTCCATTTATAAAAGTATGCTTATTTATTTAAAAAAATGGTGTTTAACTATTTCTAAATAAATAAATAAATGCATGCATAGTAAGTTATCTGCATAAAAACAGGTAAAATAACTACACAGTAGAGTATTTCTGTTAACTGATAGTACTTGATAATGGCTTATGGATTACCAGATATATCCTTTGTATAAATACTTTTTTCAATATGTCAGAATCATGAAATAAATAGTAAGGATTTTTTATTTATTACAAAAATAAGTTTTTATTATTAGAAGGAAACGAATTTTATATATAATTGAATATTTAACTTAATTCATCATCTGAGATAAATTTATTCCAACACACTTTGATAAGCAACCCTGATCACAAACTCACTAAAATAAATAATATACTGAAGGAAAAGGTAAAACACAATCTAAAAAGTGTTGCAAATCATTAAGAATAAGAAGGGCCGTGTGTGTGTGTGTGCGTGTTCTTTCGAAACATGGATGATTTTGTCTGCGATCCATTTGTACTTATATATTGGTTTAGAATAATTTTGTAAATAACATTAATGCAGGAAGTAAAAAAAAATATTATTACTAATAAGATTGTTAAATAAACAATTTTTTATTAAAATAGTAATAATCTTACATTCTTTTCTCATTGCTATCATTTTAAAAATCTCTTAAAAATTCTTTTCTTTGTACATTTGTGTAAATAAATAAGAAATGATGTTATATAATTTAAAGTTGTAAAAAAGACTGTTATAAAGTTCAAACTATGGGAGAATTTAATTAAAAGCATTACAAAAAGTATAAAGAAATAAATTTTTGAAAGGATTTATTTACAATCATTGACAAGAACGAAATCAAAATAAGAAAACCATATTAAAAAATGACAGATAAAAATCTTATCAGATAGTGAGATAAATATCATTTCACAAGTAGAAATATGGAGCTATTATATAGATTTTTTTTTATTATTTTACTTAACTACAACTATTACTGCTAAAGAAACGAACTTACACGATGTACATATACGTATGTAAATTTATGTTTGTTTAAAATTTAAAAAAATTTGCAAAAGATAACCTGCTTTTTTAAAACAATATAGTGATTTTTTTTTTCATTTAGGAAACATTTAAAAATGTCTTCCCATTGTTACCATTGATGTGATGTGATGCACTGTGACTTCTCCTTAAACAGGGTCAGGAATCTCTCAGCAATTATGCCCAGAGAAACCTGTTAGCCACTTTACCTTCCCTTTTCATTCCCCACCCTAAGTTTTCCCATAATCTGCTCCATCCCATTTCCACAACATAATCTTTGTCAATTCTATGGCCTTTATATCTAAATCCCCCTTATCTTTTCCCAAACCCAGCATAAAAACCAATAACCCACTTTCTGTATAATCATTTTGTTCATATTTATTTTTCCATAACTTCATTATTTGTACCCTTTCTGCTTTCAAGCATTTACATTCAATTAAAAAATGCCTAATATTTTCTATGCCTTCCTTACACAATTTGCAGACTAAATCACCCATATTTTTTTTTTTATCTACATGTATATTCTCTTGTTGCTATAAATCCCATTCGAGCCTTAAACAATAAACTACTTTCCTTACTATTATCAAAAATTAACTCGCAACCAATGTTCCCTTTATTTCTATATATATTTAAACTCTTTTTACTCTCCATACTAGTTCTCTACCTCTCCATTAATTCATTAATCTATAGTGTCTCCCTCTTACGTTACTTTTCTAATTATAATCAATAAATAAAGTCATATCCCTCTTTTTATTACATATTAATTATCATATATTCATAGTTCTATTATTAAAAATATATAATTGCATAATATTGTTATAATAAACATATATAATAATTTCCCTCTATTATATAAATCTTAAAAGTACATATCCATTAATATTATATATATAAACATTAAAAACTAACGCTAAAATAGTCAATAAAATAATCAAAATTACCCTAAATTTACAACTCAGACCAGTCTAAAATATAAACCCTAAAACACAAGTAATGGTTTTACTGCTACAAGCAGGTAGTGTTTTAGAGTTTATCTTTTAGGCTAACCTGGTTGAATTGTGAATGTGGAATAATATTGATTATATATATTCAATGTGTTTCTTTAAAGTTAAAAAAAATATCTCTAACTATAATATATAATTATTTAACAATGATCCATCTCTTTCAAATTATACAAAATATTTACCCACGTTTATCAATGTTTCCTTGAATATATAATGTTCTATAACATTTTCTTTTCTTAACATTTTTATATATTCTATTACCATTAATATTTTTTTTCACAATTCATTTTAGGACTTGTATGCAAAAAATGTTTATAAGACCTTGATATTTTATCTTTTCTGTTTACTTCTCTATTACATTCATTTTCATTTATCATTTTCTCCAATCAATCTACTTAAAACTTACCACATTGTCCACATTCCTATTTTATATATAGGAAAGGACTCTTTAGTACCTCTATTTTGAAGAATAACCAGGCTAGTGAAATGCTAGTTGTTGATAGTTTTTCTTATTTACTAATTAGTTAAAAATAACAAAATACTCACTAAATAGACTAATAAATAATGGAATGATCGCTTCATAAACTTTTTTGAAAACTGTAAGCTATTTAAAAAATATTTGTAAGTTCCAACTAGGTCCAAAACTCAACTTATGGTGTAATAGATAGAACTCTACCTATTACAAGAATCTTCATATTTATGTAAAATTTTCATCAATGATAAATTAATCATATTGCTCAAGCCATGAAAAGAGATTAATATTAGTTTAATATAACAAAAAAAAAGAAGAATATGAAGATATGCAAAACACATTTCTATAGATCATATTGATAAAAATATATTGGGTATACTTAAAATTGTGAACTGATCTAGTCAGTAATGTTTAGTAGCATTTTCTAAATAATTAGGATTTGGATCAATATTTTTTAATAACATCCTGTAAAGTATTCAGATGCAAATATCAAACTATTACTCTCCAGAAACCAATCATAATACACTATAGAAAATTATCTCTCTAATGATTAAGAACTTAGAAGTAATTAACTTGTTAATCTGAACTCAACAAATATCCTAAGTATTGTGACATGAAGGTAAAGAATTGAGAGAAACCAACTCAAAGAAAAAGAAACCAGCAAAATAAATTTGCTGATTTTTCCATATCCTAGCTTTCTATAGCTACTGAGAACAGCCTAAATCCACTAGCCAGATCTTATTATTTTTGTAAGTTTTCAGGTTAGTTATGGGCTAGATGTAGCAATATGTAAATAACCAAAATCAATGCTGTTTTTTTATTTGATTTTGTAATGCTTAGCTTTTACTTCTGAATTAAATATTTATTTATTTAATTTGGTCTCAGCACTTTTTAATTAAGTTTAAAATAAAGATTAATAACCCACACACACTCCTGGATATATAAATACCCAAGAACTACTTTTTTTCTCAGCCATTGGATTACCTGCTAGAATAAAGTTTTAGATATTATGATTTTTGTCCCATAGATTATTCTCAAATCTAGTTGTCATATTTTATCTGAAATGTATTGCAATGATATTTCGGTCACCGATATTTCTATGTTCCTTTCCATTTCTATTTCAAGATCTTATTGAAACTCCAGTTTCATTTCACTTATCATATCCATGTACCTTATTTTTAGATTATTATGCTCACATGCTTTTTTGTACATATAATTGTTTTGCAGTTTGTGAAGCGGAATCCCTACATTTAAAAACAAGAATTTGCTGCAAAAAAAGAAAAAAAAAGCATCGCAAAGTAACATATAAGAAAGGCTGCCATAGTCTCACAAAAACAAACTGTAATATATTTATATGTTGTCTTTTTATCTTTTTTTTTTTGAAGGTAGAATGACCATTCTCGTTTGTAAGTAGTATTGCAGTTGCGTCTTTAAATAAGTAATGATAATGTGATTTAAAAATGATCATTCCCTTTTATCTATATATTGAGAATCGAGGGGTGCATCTACCCAATTTTGAGTTTGAATCCCTTTCTAAAAATTAATCTCGTGTATTTACATGAATTCCCTACGTTTTTGGAATTAATCTATGAAGTTTATTTTCCAGATCTATTATCGCTGAAACACAGGCTTATTATATACCTGTGTTTATATATATGGTATATGAGCACAGACTTTCACACAACTCACCCTTCTATCTAATAACACTGATACACTTAAACACATATATGTTGAAAAGATAAATAATCACCAATATACGTATTTCATGCTAATTATTATAGTAAAAAAAAAAAACTCGTCATTTTCTTGACCTACTTTTTTAGATAAAGAAAACAAAATAACTTTAACAAAATCAATTAAGCAAAAATATATTTAAAAGAAGTTAGTATATGTACACTCTTAATTATTTCAGTGTGTATTGGGATGTTAGAGGCTTTGCCTTACTGTGTGTGATCTATTACGGAATTCCTAACTTAAATAATTTGCAATGATTATATTACAATTACTTTGACTTATTTTGTACGTCTGGGTACATATAAACGTAAATCCCATAAAATACTCATACAAAATTTATAATCATACGGCAGTAAATATTACGAGTTGTTGGAGGCTATTAATTAGATTTATAAAAAACATACTTCCGGCCTACAGATGCCGCGGCTTCGTTAACGCAAACAGACAGGTCAACTGTAGGTATGCCAAAGATAAGATAGGGCAAACTACAACATTTTTCGATAATAAATCTTACAGTTTACATACATCGCTGTCTTATCAAATTAATCGTATTCGGCATATAGTAATAAATAAAATGTTTAATTAAAATGCAACTTACCCTCAGGGTCCATCTCTTCCGTAGTCTCGGCCATATTGTTTATACTTTTTCAAACAATAACAAACTTCGGTTAAAAGTTCTGTTTTATCTTAAACAGTAAATAAATTAGATCCAAAATCAGGGTTAAAGGTTAATAAGACATGCAACATTTTAAAATTCATTAATTAAAATGTCCGGATTGTCAAAAACTAAAGACAACTAGAATTTGCTTTTAATAATTGCGGTTTTATTTTTAACGCCAGGTCGAATAAACCGAAGCGGTTGTTGATATTCTTTGCTAGTCACTTAGGTTACGCTGAAGAAAGCGAAGATTCACGTGTGATCCGGTAAGCTATCGATCCTATGATTGCAGCGTAACAATTTCTGGATAATTTATTACTCGTTAATCATTATAATTTTATTGATTTGTTTTCTTTTAAAAAAGAAAACGGTAGTTAAGATTTTGAAGTAATCAAGCAGTGTATTATCATCATTTTTTTTCCTTTTCTTTTTTTCATTTTTTTTAACAAGTGGCATAACGTAACCTGCTATTTCAACCGGTTTTTCTGGTGCAATTTTGGCGTGATTGTGGGTTGCTAGGCAGTTTGTTGTTACCCAGTAACAATGCTTATTTCATTGGTTGAACTAATTTCTTAGGAAAAAGATATAATTTTTTCACGCAGTTCTTTTTTTCGAATTTTACGTTTAAATAACTATGGGAATTTAAAACAAATCGTAGATTAATTAAAGATATGTTAAAACGGATAATCTCATACTTCTACGTGTAGAACATTAAATTTTACAAACAAATTAGTAAGGGGTGAAGGATATCGATTCTTTTTTTAAACGAAAACAGTGGAATTTTCAAATTTGCGAAAATCAAATACTTTTGAAATATTAATTTATTAATAAGTAGGTATTAAAAATATGCCGATACGGATATTCAGAATAATATTTTTAAAACGACACGGTGTCGCTAGTAATCAAGCGATAAAATTTTGATTTTTTTTTTTTAAACTACAGTATTTTCCTCGTCTAAATTATTCTATAATACTTTAATAATGAAGTTTAAAAAGTCATTATACTTTCATGTTGGCGAGTTATTACTAAATAACTAATTATATTAACAACAGTATTCAGTGTATATAGTAGAAAAGTTTACGATATGTTTTAAAACAGGTAATTCACAATTTAGTGCTCAAACATCACCTGACCATATATTTTGCAGAATTTTGTAAAATATATTAATCAATGGTCACTAGGTGGCAGAAAAGAGTTAATCAAGTATGGAATTGGAGTAGAGAAAAATGTAATGGGGCGGATTAAAAAATTGTCATGATTCTTATGCAACAAATATAAGGGTTTTTGAATATTTTGATGAAATTTGCTTTCGTATTTGTAAGATGCATTTTGTATTGGTTAGAGGATTCAGAATAAAATTCAAAGACAAATAAGGAGAAGATAGCATTAGGTAGGAACTGTGCATAACTAATAAGGCTAGTCATTAGGAAATTAAAAATTACTTTAAAATATTTGAAAGGCTATAATAAATCAATGAAAATTACTTAGTAAAAATAGTACTTTATTTGGTTTAATTTAAAAAAGCGATTAACAAGCTTTAAAACTAATTTATAATGTGTCAAGCTATAAAGCTAATAGAGTAAGAAATTTCTTTTAATAGAAGAATTGATGTGTTTAGAATACATGGCTTGGTTTATATTTGTGAAGAGTGTGAAAAGAGTATAAATAAAAGATTAGGGAAAAAGAAGACAAGTTATGGAAAATAAATATTAATGAGAAGGATAGCTTAGAGTTTTATATATCTGCAATTTATCCACTGTACATTAAACACTTTTTAGCAAAAACCTATTTTACACATATGCATACACACTCTTATGTTTTGACTGTCCTGCAGTCTTCTTCAGGGCCACTTTTACTTAATTTTTTTTTACTTTAAAAAATAAATAAAGTAAAAAGTAAAAGTGCCTCTGAAGAAAACTGCAGAACAGTCAAAACATAAGTAAAAAAAAAATTAAAGTAAAAGTCACTTTGAAGATGACTGCAAGACTGTCGAAACATAAGATTGTGTATGCATATATTAATAAAAACCTTTTATTGTGTCTATATATGCATACACAATCTTATATTTTGACTGTCCTGCAGTCTTCTTCAGAGTCACTTTTACTTTAGTTTTTTTTTTTTTACTTTAAAAAAAATAAAGTAAAAGTGATTTTGAAGAAGACTGCGGGACAGTTGAAACATAAGATTGTATATGCATATGTGTACAATAAAAGGTTTTTTGCTATGAAGTGTCTCGAATACAATCAATAAATTGCATTTACATAAGATATTACAGCAAAGTAAAGGAAGTGGTGAATTTGGTAATATTTCTGAGTTCTATATATATCCTTATTTTCTATCTAAGAAAAGACAATAACTAGGTAACAATACTATTATCTTTATCAGTGGTAGTTCATCTTTGCTCCCCACCCCTTCATAATGCATCTCAATTTTAAAATTACATCATACATAGTTATGTGAGAACAAAATATTACTGATGCATTTTATACAGCACTTTATTTTCCCCACTTGCAAAATAGCTTAAAGTTTTGACTGTTCAACAGTCTTCTCCAGGACTTCTAATATTTAAAACTTAAAGAATAAAATATACATAAAAATAAAGGATTCATAGTATTCCTAGAAAAAGTTTTATAATTGTTCAGGACAATAATTGCAGATTTGTATGCAAAAAAAAATCAAGCAAAAATGGGATAATAATTTGGATAGTGGATGTAATTTATATAAAGATCAAAGAAGGAAAGTATTTATTTTTTGAACATAGAATGGTGAAAGAGAAGTTCTATGCCAAATGGTAGGATAAAAATGGTTTTGATTTTTGTTTAGGCTTTTATAATCAGAATGGTGAATTGGATGAAAGGTGATAAACTTTTATTAATACAGAATAGAAGAGAATATGTCAAAGTGTAGTAGAAATGATTGGGAGAAGGTAATAAATTGGAGAGAAGTAATTCCGCTTATTTTGAGAAGGTATTAGAGGGAAGAAGTTTTTAAATTCGCTAATAAAATTTCTAATCATGTGACTTTCTATGCATGAAACATCTCACTTTGTGCAAGGAGAAGTTATTTTATATTACCTTTTTTTGATTGTGCATTATAAATATGCTCGGGAATTTATACGAAGTTTGGATTGCTGCACCAAACTATGCAAGACTAATCTGTGTTACAAATTTAGATAGACAAAAACATTTAGTTTTTTTAGGATGCTGAAAAAGAACCAAGTAATTAGAGAATTATTATGAGTTAACTTAGAAAACCAGGACCGAGGAAAGATTTATTACATCTACTGGAAAACTGTATACAGCAAATTATTATGTACTATGCAAAAATTACGAATTCCTGAAAAGTAAAGTAAAATGGGTGTCGGATAGAGTATTTTCTTTATTATTTCTATTGTGTCCAAACGGTAAAATTAGGATGGAAAACCTACCTGAGATCGATGAGTGACCTTTTTTTTATCTATAAAATACTTAGGTCAAAAACTAAATTATAGATGTAGGATATCAAGATATGTTGCCTCTGCTGATAAAATGTAATATTTAAGATGGATAGAAAAAATAAATAAATAAATAAATAAATCTAATAACAAATGATGATTCTGAATAAATTAGAAGCCCTGTGTAGTTTAGTATAGAGGTATCTGGAGCATAAGATACTCCCATTGATTTGAATTCTGGAACATCCATTACTTAAACTTCTTATCAACTCCCAAGGATTAAAATCATCCAATTAAAAGCAATCAATGGAAAATACTGGATAGAAAAAATATAGAGAAATATAATTATGAAAAGATTAAAATTAGTAATGATGTGGATTATATATTAGAATAAGAAAAAATTAATGATAAAATAAAATAGGTAAAATATTAAAGAAAAAAGCTGTGACAAATATAAGTTGTAGAAACGATGCTGCATATATTAATTTAAAATCAGTGACAAAGTTGGATAAGATTTGTGAAAATGTGAGGGAAATGCCTTTGAGTAAATATGCAGAGTACAGGTAAAGTTACAAACCGGAAGTAGGACATCCACCATTTTTTATAAGAGATATGAATTTTTGAAAGATTATAGTTTATGCATGGGATTTAGGACTGGTAGAATAATTTCTAATTCACAAATTAACAGGATGTCTGATGAGTTAAAAGTGATATTAAATTTTTTAGCTGTTCTATTTTGAAAATCCATACCAACTGGTTAGATTAAGTTGCCAACTTTATATTGGATCAAATTTATTATTTTTAATTATATTTGCTAAAATTTCAAATTATTTGTTAGAAGTATATGTTTACAAGAAAAAAATATTCTTAAAAATATTACTCCACCTTTGCAAATAGATATATATTTGAATGCAAGTATAGTTTGTATACTTAGAGTTTAGATGTAATATAGAAGATTTGAACACAGATTTCAAGCTTCCTTCAGCTATTTACTTTATCTCATATAACCAATACACATGACACACATATGAGAAAGATAAATGATCTCCAATTAATTAATTGCTGGACAAATTGAGTGCTGGTTCAGCATGAAATATTATATTGGATATCATTTATCTTTCTCACATATGTTGTATGAGATAGGGTGGATAGCTAAAGGGGGGTTGAAAGTCTGTATTCAAATTTCATATATATATATATTGTATATATATAATATATATATATATATGTATTCAAATTTCATATATATATATATTGTATCTAGAAAGATTTGAGCTGTATATTATAGTATATAAAAAATGAAATATATTGATTGTATTCAATTTCATTTGACTTGATTTATGGATAATGGAGGTATTAAATTATAAATGTTAACTAATAACTATGGTAACCATAATATTCAAACAACATTCTTATTTATTATTAGTTATTATCATCAAATCATAAATTAGTTGTGATCAGTTTTAGGGGAAAATATAAATAATTGAATAAAAAATAAATACTAGAAAATAATTAAGTGAATCATAAAATAAATCACTTAAATAAAATCATTATTATTACTTCTTATGTGTCCATTTTGTTACTACATTTATCATAATAAATTATTTATTACAAAATCAAATATTTCATATATGTTTGTTTATTTATTTTGTTTATTGGAATATATTATTAAAGATATATGTTAAAAATATATATTCATTAGAAGATATAGAAAATGTCATGTGACTTATTTGTTTTTGATTGAAAATGAAAAATAATATTGAAATTGTAAAACAGGATTTTTTTTATTGTATCAAATGTTTTCTAAGTTTTCATTTTTATTTGTTGTAAAAAAAAACAATGTTCTTATACAAAAGAGTGACCATTGAGTACAATTGAAGAGTTGCCCTAGCAACATTAACATCAGCAAAAATATGTCATAAATAGAACTGAAATGCTTTAACTCTAGTTTTTATAACTTTTGTCATTATCCATAATCGATGCTTTTACATTCATCTTTAAATATTATCAATTTTATTTTAAAAGTGATTAATTTCTAAAATAATGAAAGAATAAAGAATTAAATTGTCTGCCCATTCAGTTTGGAGCAGTTTGTTAATAAAATTTCAAGAAAAATAGCAGAATATATTATAAAAGAAGAAAAAACATCAAAATTTGTTGTATAGCAAGTAAGCTATAAAATATTCTGTTATTAAAATTTGAGATTTTATCTGTATATTAAAGATGAATACAAACACCATAATGTATATATAGATATTATAGTTTTGATCAAGGAATTTTACAAGATCAATTGATTTAAATTCTATGTGATATTAAGTCATAGAAATTTCACCTTATTGACTTGGAAAAACACTGGCATTTATTACTCACTTGGACTGTAACTGAATTTTGTCAATGGAAGAATGTCTCATTGCAAATAAATATAAATGATGAAGAAGATCTCATTGCAAATAAAAATAAAATACCACTAGTGTATAAGGTTTGTCCATCTGTAATGGTCAGATTTGTACATTTACACAACAAAATCCAGAGTTCTGGCAAATTATACTAAGGCTGATCTAGATGAGGGGTTGAGACCTCAGATCAGATTGCACCTCAGTTCAACCAACACGCCATGACTTACTACCCTATTAATGACATATATGAGGCTACACTCAGAGTTTCTTAATTCACGTGCTGGCAATAGCAAAGGGTGGAGCAAGAGACTCAGGGAATTTTAAGTAAATTACTAATAATTTAACCAAACACATACTTCTATGGCTGGCTGGACAATGCACATATCAATAATTAATGCCAGTATTAAGAATTTTAACTAAGATTTGGGATGGATTACAAATGATATGCAACACATTGATTATAATTTAATACATTTTAATTATTAAATATATATTAAATAAACATGATTGCATTGAATGACACATGCAGGTGTAACAATGATGAGCAAGTTTGAGAACAGAATCTCATCTGATGCACTATAGTTTAAAAGATTCTATTACAAATTTAATAATCTACAGTCTATTCATGCTTTATTTTACTATACTCTCCCTATTGGGTTTGCGATGGTTAAGTTGGTGCAAGAATAATGATTTATTACCATAACATTTAATAAAAGATCATTTAACAATACATAATGAGCTGCAATAGGCTCTCTATGCAGATTATATATGTACAAAACCAGATTACATATTCAGATCAAAGCTGAAATCTTATTACATTATGGAGGGATGAACTGGAGCTTTGTAGTATTACTTCAGATACTACAGCATTATATATATTACTAGAGGTGTGTGCATCTTGAATGTATAGTTACTCAGGGGATTCAATATCAAGTGCTCGGTTTTTGTGGACCATATGACTTGCTGTGAATAAATTGAACATATAGTTCAGTGATCAGAGCAGCTTATAAAACAATCTGGACCCTTGGGTTGCAGTTCTAAAGAAGAGCTGTCTGAACTAAGTATAATGAGAGGCCATTAAAACCAGAAGCCCATTCATATAATAAACATACAGCAAGATATAAATGCACATATGTGCTTCCTAAAAACACATTTGCCATGCTAAATATAATATTAAATAATAATTTAGGGTATGCAAATTTTATAGTTTCATTCTGCAAAACTACCATATGCCAGTTTCATAATTAGCATTCTTAAAATATGCTAAAAGGGATCCTTAAAGTAATCCAATTTATTAACAAATCTGCATAGCTTATACTATAACTCAAAAGAGGGCTAAAGCATATCTCGGATTTAAGCAATATGCTTTATAACTCATTATTGCATTTATTAACTAATTTATTAACTTGCAAACCCAATTCTAACAGCAATAATAATAATAAGCTAAACATAATAGCTTAATGAATATATTTAGATTTTCACAACAGAGATTTATGGGTGTGTGCTAAAGATCATCTTCCCCTCAAACTTTATTCATAGAATCAATCTTCATTCTGAACTGGCAATAGCATAAATTATAAAATAAACATATATAAAACAAATAAGAAAGGCATGACTGAAGATTAGCAAGTAATACAATAATAACTGAAAAGTTATTATTTAACAAGCATTTAGAGTTCTAGATTTTAATTTAATAAGTAGGCAATTTTACAGATATTATTTTAGCAGAATTTTAAATTATATTTTACACATTTAAATCAATTTTAATTGTTAGAACATTATTACAATTTAGAAGTTTGTGCATGTTATAGATTAGTAACTAGCTTAACTTTTAGATATTTTATTAGAATTATTTTTTTAAAGAGCTTTGCAGGAAAAACTGTTATCACATCTTTTTTGTTGAGGATTCTCTGTAGCTGTATCATCATCATCCTCAGCTGAGCTGATCCCTTCCCAGTGTCTTCTTGGCAGTCTACTGGTCTCCCCATTCTTTCATCTCCACAGACCAATCTCTCCAAAGGAGAGCTTGCAAATGGTATGGCCTTAGCCACCAAGTGAACCCTCCTACTTAAAACTTAAGGTTATTTATACAAGGAAAATTGGTAACTTGAGTGCCCTGTATACAACATTCCACAAAATTTTCATCAATAATTTAAAATCCATAAAAATGAAACCTTTGGTCATTTCTTGGCTAAAACAATGATGGTTAAACAGGTGACTCTTTGTTCTTAGTTTTTATTTTTAAAATACATTTAAAATTTTGACTCCAAGTTTTATTAATTGCTTACAGATATGGTTTTCTAAGAATTTACAACTTTTTTATAGAAACAAATAACTTTTTTTAAAAGAATTTATGTCTGTAAACATTTTATTATATATGTGTGTAGGACTAGCACAGGATTTGAAATTTATATACCAATGCATTTAAATAAAGAGTTTTTAACTGAGAATAATGCAAATTTATATTAATTTAAAAGAGTTATAATGCTTTTAAATCTATTGCATTACAGTTTCTTTGGCATATATAGATATATAGGTAATTACACACATATAACAATGTTCACACAACTTCATTTAAATTATACCATTTTACATACAAACATTAATATTACTATTAGATGTGTGCATATATAGAAATACACACACATAAATATATGCTATTAAATATTAAAACATTATTATAAGCTTATATATAAGGACTGGAAGGGTTCAAACTGGGAGAAAAGATACTACTATGGCACATAGTAGGTGAAACAGGATGATGGCTAAATAATACTGTTTCACAACTTACTAACTATTTATAAAATAAATTGGACAAATATTTGAATAAAAAGGAAAAGTATTGGAATAAAATATCCTTTGTTGTTGTTGTTGTTGTTATTATTATTATTATTATTATTATTATTATTATTATTATTATTATTATTATTATTATTATTATTATTTGTGCTTGTTTCTTCTCTACTTCAAGAAGAATTGTTTCTCTGCATTGAAATCAGAAACAAGGAAACCAGGAGCTATAATAGAACAGTGGATAAAAAATGAAACATTTTACTTATGTGGTATGATATCTGTGTACATTTTTTATTAAAAAAATGTAAATAAGTCAATTATTTTATATAGCACGATGTTTTTTACAAACTGTAATGTTTAAACAACATTAAACTGTTGCACATGCTCACTTCAAACACATGATAAAGTCTTTGGAAAAGATAGAATGGCCATCTATCTTTTCAAACCCAAACGCTTTTGTATGGGCGAATCTTAAGTGTTTGAAAGTGAAAATGTGAAGATATTAAATAATCACTTTAAATTACTTTTACATGCTTGAATGAATGATGCCGGTGAAATTTACTAGAATTTACGATACGTCATTCTTATCTGAAATTAAATGTATGTAAATAAGTCAATTATTTTATATAGCGTGATGTTTTTTACAAACTGTAATATTTTAAACAGCATTAAACTGTTGCACATGCGCTTTGGATTTTAACTATAAAATGAATAAATACTAACACTTCAAACACATGATAAAGTCTTTGGAAAAGATAGAATGGCCATCATGTATGTTCATGTTTCTATTTTAAAATATAGGATCAAATAATATGTACATTTTATTTTATGATAAGATATCCACACAAAGGTTGGAGAAATTTTTTTTTTTTTAAGTTTAAACTCTTATCCGATGATATAAATTAATTACTGGCTCAATATTTTTAAATATTCATTTTCTTTTAATTTAACTTAGGGATATTTGCATAGAAGAGTTTAAGTACAATCATAGATTAATAAAGTCTATTTTATTTAGTCATATTGTTATTTAAAGACTAAGAAAGATATCTTGAAATTTCTCCAACAGTTTATATTGTCCATTGTCCTATAATGTATTTTGTGATCCATATATATATATATATTATTCATTATTCATTTTATAGAGTAATAGATGATCAAATTAATTATATATTAAAGAGAAATAGTATTTGTACTTCTTAACTGGCTATGATTTTAGTCAATTGCACACATTGTTTTTTTTTTTTTTATTACTATTATTAATTCTCATTACAAATTAATAAATTAAAATTTAATTGAAACTTAATAAACCTATCTATTTTTTTTAAAGTATGCAAGGCAATTTTTGATAGGTAAATCTTAATCTAAGATCAAGACAATACCAATAAGTGAAGTATGGTTACATTATATGATTATTATTAAGTCTAATTAGATATAAATTTTATATTGTCATTACATTGAAATAGTTGTTTGCTTTTTGCTAGTTAACATCAGTTGTATAAATAACTTCATTAGTTCATGGTTAATTATTAAGAGCTTGCTTATCTTGTCTAGTTATAAAGATCTTGACAGATTTTATTCTGTCAATAGCCAGAATGATTTGCCATAATTATCTTTAAACTCATTTGAGGTGGATCATAAATCTTATTAACTATTAAATTTTAATATCTATATTTGGCTTAAATAAAAGACCAATAATTGTTTTATATGGTTTAGTTGTTATAAAATCCATTTTACTAATTGATTTACAGGAAATTTAAATAGATGGATAGGATTCATTAATTGTGATTCAGTAAATATTCAATAGAAACTTACTTCATATTTGATATAATGATATGATTGGATATTAATAATGCAAGGTTATCTAATAGGTTCACTGATAATATGTTCTTGATAATCATTTCATGTTAATATATAACTTGAGCAATTTAGTATAGATGAGTTAATATTATTTAACATATTATTAAACTTAATATAAAGCTGATTAATGGGTTTATTTTATTTAAACATTAGAAATATTATAACTGTATTTTTATATTGGACTATTTCCATCATCTAATATGTGTGTTGAATGTCTTTAGAAAAGTTTAATTTTTATTAAATATTCCATTCTGTGATATTATTACATTTGTTTCTTGATATTCTAACATTATATTCCTGTTTTATATTACTACATTGAATGAATTTAATATTTAAATAAAAAATTAAACTTTTCTAACATCACACTATTAGATGATATATCCAATATAAATACCTACACCATCATCACAAACCTTCAAAACACAATAAATATAAAGTTTATAAAACATTCTCTAAATGTTTTCATAACCATTTATAAACTAGATCATTTAGCTAGGGAATATCATTAAATTTTATCATAAATTTACATTTCTATATGAAATATTTGATTAGTAAAGTATATCAGAACTTAGTTATTTACTGGTTTGATTTTGATTTCATTCAATTACAAATTAAATGGATATCTACAGGTCATAACAGAATTCCTATTTACTGGTACATGATTTGCTCTGTTATAAATAATATTTAAATCATAAAGACATTTTTTTTCATTATCTATTATTTTAAAGATCACATGATCACCATTTCTTATGCTAGCACATAACTGTTATTAAAATAGGCAAGCTCTCCATACAGTAGTGCCACTCAGTGCCAACCAGAGTAATCAATGGATACCAGAAGGCTTCTTCATAAAATCCCATCTAGTGCCTACTTATGCAATATCCCCAGACTAGATTCTGGCTTGTGGCCTTCGTCAGTGAGACTCATTGGATCTGAGAGCACTTTATCTAGATCTTAGGATCTAATGCAACTCTCCAGCAGCCACCTTTTATCTCTACTTAACTACAAAACTATGAGAATAAAATTGAAAACCCAATAATATTTTCAATCTAAGCTCAATAGCTTATATAGTCATATGGATCTGAACTCAATTTAGTACCCATAAATTTGGTGTCTTTGGCTCTTTAACAACCATAGCCATCACTATCCTATTAGGCAGGATTGGTGTTAAACCATTAAACATCACACGATCACCATTTCTTATGGTAGCACATAGCTGTTATTAAAACAGGCAAAACTCTCCATACAGTAGTGCCACTCAGTGACAACCAGAGTAATCAATAGATGCCAGAAGGATAGTGATGGCTATGGTTGTTAAAGAGCCAAAGACACCAAAATGTATGGATAATAAACTGACTTCAGATCCATATGACTATATAAGTTATTGAACTTAGATTGAAAATATTATTGGGTTTTCAATTTTATTCTCATAGTTTTGTAGTTGAGATAAAATATGGCTGCTGGAGCGTTGCATTAGATCCTAAGATCTAGGTGCAGTGCTCTCAGATCCAAAGATCCTCATTGATGAAGGCCACAAGCCAGAAACTAATCTGGGGATATTGGATGAATAGGCACTAGATGGGATTTATGCACAAGCCTTCTGGTATCCATTGATTACTCTGGTTGGCACTGAGTGGCAATACTGTATGGAGAGTTTTGCCTGTTTTTATCTTTTATTTTATTTTTATGTCAGTAATAAATAGTTTTCTAAAACCTGTAGAGCAAATTTCTTTTGTTTCATAACATACACTAACCAAATGAATGTAGATGGATAATGGAACAGAAGATCAATTATTATCCCTTTATAATATATTAAGCTAAAACTCATAGTACGATTTAGTTTTGAACAGTTACTACATACTGGTAAAATTATTTTAAACAATCAGAATTGTTTCAACTTAGTTTGTAAAGCCTAAATGAATTATTGTTTAGATTATCTAAAGCTAACAAAATTCTATTTAAAGTTCTAAATTATAATTTTAAAAAAATGACAAAAATAAAAATTTTTTAAGTCAGTATAAAAGAATTCTTTTTCAGTCAATTATAAATTGTGACCATACAAAATTGATTTCTCTTGACTTACCTTTTTTAAGAAGTAAATATTTTCAAATACAATCTAAAACTAATCACATTATTCTTCTAAAGTAATAAATATTATGCAAATATTTTGGTAAAAATCATAAATATGTAACAAACTATGGAAAGTATATGTTTTCATTTTCATAATCAAAATAAAAGACAGTGTACTTAAAAGCTGTTGTCAGAAAAGTGTTGGACTCATTTGTAATAAGCTTATCTATATAATAATGACATCTTGAGATTTCTTTTAAACTAAATTTTGTCATCAAATGAATGTAAAACACAAATACAAAAGATAGCCATAATATAAGAATTAAAATTAATGGAACAATATCATTATTGATAACGATCATGTTATTTTTGGAAAAGATTAGTATGTGAAAATGAATTGAAGAATGACTAAGGTTCATTGTACCTATGCAAAAATTGGAATAAGTAACAATATTAAACTTACTATGTAATTGAAATACAGAATAAGAGAATAGAAAACTTTTTAGCCTGAAATGACTACAATTTCATTTATTTATCATAATGGCTATGAGTCATCATTTCTAAAAAAAAGTATTTTTTTATGATATAATTGAGGTCCCAAATTTAATTTTTTTAAATTATTAGCATTGTTTGCAATATATAATATTTATATGCACTTAAAAAAAATAGAACCATAGAACTGTAGAAACATGGGAGAGCTCCTGACTAGTCTGCCTTGAATTGTTTTCCTTTAATAAAATTACAATCAATACTATAATTGTAATTAATAATTAATTGCTTTGTGCCTATATTTGTAATTAATAAGATATATGCGATATATATTTCACACAAATAAATACAATAAATAAGTAATTGGCTATTTGAGTTTATTTTGCTAAGTACTTTCGAAGGAATACTTTCATTATCAAAGCTGTGTGCAAAGTGAATTGCAGAGTAAGACATGTGCTATGAGAAATGCAAAGTGTATGCAAATTATGCTTGCCATTTTTTGGAAATTGCGTAACATGCATCTCTTTTGTTCATCAGTCCAAATTAATGAAATGGGCTTCTTTAATCTTTCTTTTTAAGTCATGGCAACTCCCGGCACATGATTCAAGGATTGTCCAGAATGCAGGGATGGCCTGTGGAAATACTGAGCTGCACGAAGATGGAGATGTGCACAGGGTCTGTTTGTGCTTTATAGTAAGCATATATGTGCTATGAGAGCCTTGTATGTACTGTTGTCCTTGTTTCCCCATAATATGATGTGAGGCAATTGTTGTACAGGCATGCTATATTATATACTGCTTGCTGTGTATGTATTGGAGGAATCTGATCTTCAGTGTTGTTGATAAGTCTATTAAAGTTGTGAGGAGTGTAATAGTACAAGTAGAAATCATTGTAAAAGATTCTGTGTAAATTCTTGTGTATCTTCCTTATGTATGGGAGAAAGATTCAAAGTCTACTCTGTGGTGTTTTCTGGGTTACGTTGGTGTTTGGAAGTTTTGATTATATATTATCTATGTTTTTTCTGTTATATCTTGCCTTTAATAAGTCTGCTTGATATATTTCGGTGTTAGCATTTTCTGTCAGCTTCAAAGCTGCACAGTTTGCCATTTCTGTAGAGAAATACCTTTAATCCAGCCAGTTTGTATGTGCTGGAGGTATTTGATTGATGATTAATGTGGCCTCTTATGTTTAGTGGCTTGATTAGCATTTTGTAGTGGAATTGTTGGGGTTCCATCTCCACTTTCAAGTCCAGGTATTTAACAGAGTTGTGAGCATTGTGTTTATAACCAGATCCATGGCAGTTTTTAAGTCTGTCTTTATGTCTTCTATAATGAAATAAATTTGGTTTTATTTATTATAAGAACTATTCACAAAAATGTTATAATATTTTATTTAAAATATGATTACAGACTGTAAAAATGGAGAAATAAAATTATGTTCAGTTATATCACTTCTAATGGGGATCGATGGGTTCTTTCTTTATGAAATAAATTTGATTTTTTTTATTGCAAGAAATACTTACAAACTATATTATATTTGGGTAAAAAAGTCTAGTTTGCAACAAAAAAACACAGGAATAAAAATGCTTATATGTAGAATAAAGTGTTAAGAGAAATCTCAACTCATCCTTTCACCTCCAAAAAATTACATAAAAACTTACACTATATGAGCTAAATTCAAATGAATTTGTTTTTTTACAAAATACACATATACCTAACAATATCTTTTTAATTTAACTCTTTAGATGCCAACATCAACTTCTAAAACCTTTATTTAATTTTTGTATTGGTCCATTACTTAAATCTGAGAACAATTATTCATCAGTTTCATTTCCAATCAGTTTCTATTGATAAAATATTAATCTAAAATACACAGAATTGTTTCAATTTGGCTTCTAAAAATTGAATAATTTTAGATTCAAATTGGTTAAATGTAATGAAAAATAATGTTAACAACTGAAGAAAAATATTAAAAAATAGCCAGCAACAAAACAAAAGAATTATATTTCAACCAATCTATGTGAATGCTGGTGTGGCATTATTGTTTTGTAGCAGTCAAAGTTATTCACTTTTATTGAAGAGTGATCACTTTCCCATGCTTATTTGTTTTATAAAATTTAAAAATTTTCGAATCAAACTTTATATTTTGATAAAGTAATGTATAATCTTAATTATGAATGTAAAAAGTTAAGATAAATATATTTATTTACATTCAAAATCAATTATGAATGTGCAAAATATTTTGTTTTGAATTCTGACTTTCTCATTTAGAAATGCCTGATATGCAAATTACAGTCAATAGCTGTCAACCTTATTCATTTGCCTTGAAGAGTAGTCACTTTCCCATACTTATTTTCCTTGTAAAATTTTTCAAATCAACTTTATATTTCAATAAAGTAATGTAAAATCTTAATTATGAATGTAAAAAATTACAATAAATATATTTATTTACATTCAAAATCAATTACAAACATGTAAAACATTTTGTATTGATTTCTGACTTTGTCATTTAGAAATGCCTGTGGCACAATTTCCTGAGTTGGCAGCCATCCAATCAGAGAAATGAAGCTGGTCTACACACCAATATGCAGCAAGGAAAATTGATTTTTTTCCAAATATATCACCATATGTGGACTTTTTTAGAACTAAAATTTTAAATTTCAAATTTCCTATAAAATAAACTTAAAATGAAGAAAATGCTACCAAAATTGACCAAGAGATGATGCAAACTATGGCTACAAACCGAAAAGAACATGAATTACAATTAAAACAGGGTGAGATCTAGCTAAAATTAACAACAGAATGGCTAAAAGCATTCTATACAATTATGGCATATAAATATTTGTAGCAGTATTATATACCAATTGTAGTTGTTGAGGTTTAAATTTTAAAAAATCCTAACATATCAAAACAATATCAATATTGAAACTGAAAATGTTTATAAAATTATTAAAACTCCATTCTGACTCAAAAATTATTTTAAAAAATTAACTTTTTTGTATCACAAGTTTATCTGCTGCATCATTTTCACTTATTATTTGCATTTATGTAGATATATGTTATAGTTTTTCTTTTATTGGAATATCTGGATACTTTTGTGAAAGATTTGCCTGACCTGATTATTTAATTACATAAGTTTCATATTGAAACTTATTTAAAATCTTTGAAGATGATTTCTATTATCCAATATATGTTCTTTCTCTTTTAAATATCTGTAAATACAAAATGAAATGTGACAGTAGTAAGGGCTACTGGACCAGTGAGCATAAAGAACCAGTATGGCCTAATACAAAAATATAAAACTATCATTATTCTATCAAAGTCATTTTCAAAGTTAAAATTATTAAAAAATTATCTATAAGTACCATGATTGAGCAATATCTCTCCAATTTATTAATAATAGCAGTCAGACAACAAAAAAATCACAAAATTATATACAAGATCTATTTATTATTATACAAGAATTTATTGCAACAAAGCCAAGAAGAAAATTATAACAAAATTTGACATTTATTTACATTGAATTTAATTATTTGAAATATTTTTGATTTTATAAGCAGTATTTTTTTTGAATATAAATAAAATTTTAATTTCTTTTTTCATTTTTTACTTAATTTAAAAAATAAAAAAAGAATATAAATTATGCACAAACATGCACACACACAGAAAAGACACTTATTTTTTTGCCTAGCTATTTGAATTTTTAATTGGAAACATTAACAAGGTTTCATTTTTTTTTTAAATTCAGTATTTAACAGATTTGAATAACTAATTGGGTTTTTGATAATAAATGTCTAATAATTAAAATATGACAAGCAAATTAAAATATGACAATCTTAATATATCTGGAGAGTTCATTTTTTAAAGAGAAGATTAATTAAAGATTTAAATAAGTTTTAGTTGAAAACATCCCATTGTTTTGTAGAACAAAAGCAATAATAAAAAAATCTCATTCCTATCAATTGAGTAGAATATGGTCAACCTAAAACTTGACATCACATGATGTCCTAAACAAATGAAAATGTGCCTATCAGGAGTTTTATTAAAGGGATCAATTAAGTTAGAAATTATTCTGTTTATTTTTACTTTGAAATGAGGAATATGAATAATAGTCTTGAGTGGGTAGTCTTGCAGAGAACCTGTGCCAAAGAAAAACCTGTGGCAAGAAATCATAAACAGTTAAAGCATGCACATAGATTTTCTGATTAACTGAAGAATAAGAAATGGATAGAAATGAAGTGGGTTGTTCATATTCATTAGATAATGGAGTTATATGAAGTTTTATTTTTTTAGATATACTTAAAACTCTTGAAACATAAGAATAATGACATCTATAAATCTAAAAGACATGTCTCATCAAAAAACATTTCATGCTAAAACAGTTACTTGGCCTATATCTCTAACTCATATTACCATCAGTTCACTAATTATCAATACCAAATTAGTGTCCAACTTCTTGCACTTTGATACCATTCACTTCAGATAATCATCTGGGATAGGAATAATAAGATAATCTCTAGATTAATAAATACTTAGTGACAACCATTAATGGATTTGTCTTAAGTAGATGGTAACAAAGTTGTGCATGCAGAAAGTTTGATTCTTTTAAATCAAATTGTAATGAAGTTTTATGATTCCATGTAGTCTATTAAGAAATTTCAGCATTTTAGTGTGCATCAATTACCGTTTTAAGAATAAATATGATGTCCTGTTCCAGTTTAAAATGAACCTATGAGTTCTAGTTCAACTTATCTCTAAATTTTGATTGTTTAAATTCCATTAACAAAAACAAAAAAACAAATGTTTAAAGAAAGAAATTAGGTAAAGAAATGCCTAAAAAATTCATCTGTGCAATTTTCATGATGATTTTAATTCAATTATCTGAGAGTTTTGACTATTGGACAGCCTTCTTCAGAGATAGATAATGTAAACTGTCAAATCATTGGAGTGAATTAAAAAATGTGAGAATTTTTTTTTTTTTAGATTTATTTACACTAAAAATTATTATTATTATTTTTGTATATGAGCAAATGAGAATTAAGATATGAGTGAATTAATTGAGTTTAATTTGGTTTATGTAAACTTATTTTCCTAGAGCCTTACTTTAAACCAGTACTTTATTTACAACTAGATCATTTAATTAATACATGGAAGAATATTAATCCTTTTTGTAAGGTTAAGACTAAATTCATTTATTTTTATTCTAAATTTTATTAAGGACTAAATATATCGAATTGAAATGAAAGTTTTTCTTTAATCGTTTTTATTAGGGAAAGGGGAATATTTTTTAATATAGTTTGTTAATTTTTCTTTGCAATGATTTTTTGAAAATGATGAGAATGAGATGGCATTTCATTAGCATTATTTATAAATTATTAAATAGGCTTAAAGTCTTTATCATCATATTACTAACAATTACAGCTGGATCTCTAATTGATGCGTCACATTCAGCATGTCAACATATATATTGAACTATCAACATCGTTTTTAAAAATCCTCTTTACTGCTTGTTTTGATTAAATAATCCTTTAGGGCACCATGGAATGTGTGTACAGTATGCACTTATAATTATATGTTATCATCGTTGATGTAGGAGGCAAACCTATTGGATCTAGAGTTTGTGATGATGATGATTAAGAAAAGTAACTGGAAACAAATCGATAGAATTTAGTTATTAATAGTGTGAATATTGCAGTCAAAACAATTTGTAAAGCTATAATTTAAGCTTTTTTTCCCCATGTGTCATAGCATCGGTCAGGAAGTGAACCCACTAACCCGGGACAACTGCTTGTAATGCAGCTGTGCTGACCTTTCGACCACTAATGCTTTATGTTTATAAATTTTATAAAGTAGCACCACTGTGAAGAACAAAATTTAATTTCAATCGGTGCTTCTTAAAAAATGAATATTGAATTTTGTACGAATGTGTTTGGGGTAGAACCTCTTTTTCAGTGCAATCATCATTCTAATGTTGGAATGTAGAACTCTTTAATCTATCCAACAATTTGTCATTCAATAGGAATGTTCTTTTTTTTATTACTTTCTTAACTATACGGCAATCCGTGCGATACAATTTGTATGTATGCACGCAAGATTTTAACAGTGATTTTTCTGTTAAAACTGGATCTATGATACCCATTCCATGCAATGTATAGAAATTCAATAACTGCAGGGAACTTGATTTTATAATATCAATACCATTACTTCTGAAACTTTGGACGAAAGTTTACTCTTCCTATTAACATACACATTAACCGCTATAAGAAATAAAATTGTCTTTTAATGACATCAATACAAATAATACTATCCGTAAAGAAAAGAGATTCTTTTATTTTGTCTTTGAATCTACAGTCAGAGCATGAGCATAGATACATTGCTCAAACCT